>JAWNOD010000398.1:9610000-10010000 GCA_035046225.1 Drosophila pegasa | reverse complement strand
AATACTCGACTGATCCACACCGAAGTGAGTCGATCAACTGACAGCGCGACTGATTAGCTTATGACCCTTACCAAGCGACAGGGCCTTATCATTACGCAGTGAATACACTTAGAAAAAAAATATGAATCTAGAAGGTCTTTTACGCTTCCATGGCAATTTGGCATGAATAATAGAAGTTGAGTTTATCTTGAAACTGTTGATGGGAAATTCTGAAGTTGGTCATGAAATGACTAGTTGCAATAACTGCAACCAGGACATCAATTTTGACAACAAGTTAAATACTTAGCAGTAATTTTCGACAAATAATTAAACTTATTCACGAAAAACCCAAAAAAATCGACTACATTAATTCGCAATTTATATCCATTCATTATAGGAACTTTCAGCTCAGCATAGAAATTCTGTAATCAAGAAGAACTAAAGTTAAACTAGTTTCGACACCGACTAACTTCAAACAGATGTAATTGCTTAAGTATTTTTTAGTTTTTAATTTGTTGTATAATTTCTGAATGTTTTCTCCTAATATTATATTCTATGTAAATTAAAATTGCTGCTTGAGTTGTTGACATAGGTAAGAGTACGTGTCATTATACATTTAAATCACAAATACTTGTAAAATAGCAACATTTATTTAGTCTAATTTACTTCTTATGATATATTTTTATTTAATGTGCAATATTTGTCCACAAAGCACAACTGAAGGAAGCTGATAACTTAGATTCATTGCCGCGGCAACTGCGGCTGTGGGCGAGTCCAACAAGACGGGCAAGTACGTGCCGCCCTTCCTGAAGGAGGGCGCCAAGGGACGCGAGCGCGACGACTCGTCGGCTGTGCGCATCTCCAACTTATCCGAGTCGATGACAGAGGACGATCTCGAGGAGCTGGTCAAGAAAATCGGACCGCACATCAAGATGTATCTGGCGCGCGAGAAGAACTCGGGCCTGTGCAAGGGATTCGCCTACGTGCACTTCAAATACCGCAAGGACGCTACGATCACCTAATCCTATACTGCCCCCTTCCGCCCTTAGACGGCAACAACCAAAAAGTAATTTCAGTTTTTTTTATATCCTGAACCCATTCAGGTTATAATGGTTTTGTGAAAATGTATGTAACAGGCAGAATGAGGCGTGGCAGACCCCAAACAGTATATATATTCTTGATCAGGACGACAAAAGAAATTGTTTAAGCTCTGTCCGTTTGTCCGTCCGTCCGTCTGTCCGTCCGTCCGTTCGTTCGTCCGTGTAAGCCAATAGATCTCCTAAACCGCAAAAGCTAGAGACTTGAAATTTAAAATTAAGACTCGTGAATAACAGAATAACATACGCTTAACGAGCATTTCTCAAATTTTTAATAACTCATCTCATTTTCTTGTTATCGATAAAAATCGATAATTTGACTTGGTTTTTCAAGCGTCATTCGGTAACCGTAAAAGCTAGATACTTCAAATTTGCGGTGTATGTTACTGTAATGAATGCGCACATTTTGTCATTTTTCGAATTTGGGTACCGGCTCCCCTTTCCCCAAAAATGTCCAAAGCTCTCCAAAAGTCGTATACCAAATACTAGAAACTTGTGCTTTGGCAAATACAAACATATTTACAATCTTTTAATACTCTGAAAGTTTCATTAAGAAAGTCCAAACAGAAAAAAAGTTATTCAACGATCAATTTCCCATAATAATGCTCATATTGCAGCCCAAGCGCGGCCTACGCATAATTGTGTATGTATATGTGTACGCATAGTTCGTTTATGTTTTTGTGTACGATATCTGCGCTACGCATAAACACAAGGAAAATCCAATTATGCCCTTTTTTCGCTACTAACTTCAGATTTCTAAGAGGGTCAGCAGGTATCAAAAATATGGAACATTCCTACCCTTTGCCTACGCATCACTGTGTATTTATGTGTGCATGCGTTAAATGCAATCTATATATAAAAGAAGCGTTAAATGATATTAGTAACAGCTCCCACAGGGTTCAGGGTATATCTTAATAGAGCCGTCTCGATTAGAGCACTCTTACTTGTTAAATGAAAAAGTTGAAAGTGCGTTTTACGTTTGTTTTGCTGACGCCAAATGCCATTTGGCTGGCTCTAAACACACGCACACACACACACTCACATACACACGCACACACAGAGAAGTCTGCAGAGAGCAAGCTCTTATGAGACATTCGCCATAAAAACAAATGCCAAATAATATTTGTTGGCTTCTTGTTTCGACTTCGCATTAGACGTCGTCCAGCAATTGTAATCGTAATTTTTTATTGCCATGTTCATGTTCAGGTCTGAATTGCAATTGGCCAATGGCTGTTGGCCCGGTTTGCTGTTGGCCCTATTGGCATTTGGCTGCAACTATTCGATGAGGCCAAGTGTGCGTGCCTTGCTCTGGAAGTCGGTGCGCTGCACATAGGCGCCGGTCATGGTGCGCCGGCCTGTGTAGGCGTGGCGGCCGTGCAGCACGCGCCAGTTGTCGAAGATGACGAGGCTGCCCGGCTGCAGCTTCATCTTCCACTGCTGCTCCTCGTCGCGCACCAGCTGCAACAGCTGCCGCAGGCTGGCATAGAAGCCGGCCATCTCGCGCTGGGGCAGCGTGTTGAAGACGGCGCGGTCGTAGACGTTGACGCGCAGCTGGAGCAGCTCCCCGGTCAGCGGATCGACGCGTATGATGGGCGCCGTGTGGCAGTGGTGCTCGCCCTGCTCGATGTATTCGGCGGTCACGGGCACGCGGCAGAGCAGCTCGTAGGCGTCGGGATGGCGGCGTCGCAGCTCGTGCACCACGTGCAGCCCGTCCACAAAGAAGTTCTCGCCGCCCGTGCCGTCCGCGTGCTCGATGCAGTGCAGCGCCTGTAGGCCGGCGGCGTCGCAGAAGTAGGTGTTGTCCGTGTGCGGGCCTATGTAGAGCTTGGTGTACGCCGTGTCCGCGTGGTCCTGCTTGTCGCTGAACGTCCACATCTCGCCGAAGAAGGTCTTCATCAGCGGAAAGCAGCGGCGCAGCGCCAGCTCAGTCATGGTGGGCGTGGCAGCCACGTCATCTATGAAGACAATGCCGTAGCGCACAAGCGCCGCTATCAGCAGCTTGACCTGCTCATCGCTGGCCACGAGGGCGGGCAGGGAGAAGCGCAAGTGCCGCTCGTTCTGTAGCGCGATGCTGCGGTTCCAGGGCGTCAGCGCGGTGGACGTTGTACGCCGGCTTATCAGCTGTTCCAGCTGCGAGTCGCGGATGAATGCCCAGTCGTAGCTCGAACGATGCCCGTCGCTCCCTTGACGCAAGGTAAAAACGTGAGAGCATTACAACCGACTGGGGCACCCAGTGTTACTTACATTCCACCACGAGCTGATCCGTCGACTCCCAGCTGTGCCTCAGCGCACGCACGTCGGCTGGCAGGTCTAGTAGATCGTAACGCCGCTGATTCGTTTCCGTGTTGAGGCACTGCTCGCAGCGACAGTGATCGCGCAGCCAGAACTCATCTAGCTCCACGATTTGGTCGCTTGCCGAATGCTTCAGCTGCAACATCATAATTACTCAGCAGAGAAATACTCGACTGATCCACACCGAAGTGAGTCGATCAACTGACAGCGCGACTGATTAGCTTATGCCCCTTACCAAGCGGCATGGCCTTATCAGTGCACAGTGAATACACTTAGAAAAATACTTTGAAACTAGAAAGTTGACGTTTTTGTGGCAATTTGGCATGATTAAAATTAGCTGATCTTCAAACTGTTGCAGGCAAATTGTGAAGTTTGTCATGAAATGAAGCAACTTTAAATTATACTTAGAATATTTCTTTAAAATAGCAATAACTACAACCAGGCGGACATCAACTTGGACAATCTTGTAAAAGACTTTGGAGTAATTTTTGACAAATAATTAAACTTTGTATATCCACGAAATATCGAGTACATTAAATCGATATTTTTATCCAGTCACAGACATTATTAATTTACGTTTGTATTATCTACTCAAAAAGAGCTAAAGTTAAACTAGTTTCATCGACACCATCTAAACAAATGTAATTGTTCAAGTATTTTTTAATTTTTTAATTTGTTGTATATTTTCTGAATGTTTTCCCCACAATATTATTTTCGTTGTAAAATTTCTGCTTAAATTATTGACAATTAAATTTGGTTGACGAGCTATTTGCAAACATGTTCTCTAATCTTTTTTGCATTTTTTTTCTACAAATTCTTAAAAAATATTTAAAATTTTATTCAAAGCTTAAGAGTACGTGCCTTGTGAATTAGCTACATTTATTCGGTCTAATTTAATCCTTATGACATAATTGAATTTTATGTTTATAAAAATGTGGAATATTTATTTATCCATTCAGAGTTGCAATTTGATGTTTTCCACATTTTGACCGATTCCGATTTATTTTTAAGATCCAACTTAGAGTAGCTTTGGAAAAGTATGCTAATCGCTTGTCAACACTGCTCGTAATATTTGTTCAAAAGTTCAACTGAAGGGAGTTGATAACTTAGATTCATTTGAGAGAATTAAAAAACTTGAATAAATTTACAGGCAAGTAAAGGCAAAAGGACAACAAGTAGTACGATTAATTAATTGAGAGCAGGATTTTCAGAATGAAAACACTCACATCATGGGCCGACGAGGTGGAGGCGGACTATGTGGACGGACTGCCGCCATCCAAGGAGCAGATGGATGGGGACTACAAACACGTGACCGAGTACAAGTTCAACGATGAGGGCAAGAAGATCAAGGTGGTGCGCAGCTTCAAGATCGAGAAGAAGATTGTCTCGAGGGCCGTGGCCAAACGGCGCAATTGGACCAAGTTTGGCGACTCCAAGCTGGACAAGCCGGGCCCCAACTCGTACACCACCAAGGTGGCCGACGAAATCCTGATGAACTACATGGGCTCCAAGGACTTCGAGCAGACCCATGATCCGCTGGACGCCAGCAAGCCCATAGCCAAGTGCCGCATTTGCAACGGCGAGCACTGGTCCGTCAAGTGCCCCTACAAGGGCACGTCCATGGACATCGAGAGCAAGGCGATTGCGGCGGCAACTGCGGCTGTGGGCGAGTCCAACAAGACGGGCAAGTACGTGCCGCCCTTCCTGAAGGAGGGCGCCAAGGGACGCGAGCGCGACGACTCGTCGGCCGTGCGCATCTCCAACTTATCCGAGTCGATGACAGAGGACGATCTCGAGGAGCTGGTCAAGAAAATCGGACCGCACACCAAGATGTATCTGGCGCGCGAGAAGAACTCGGGCCTGTGCAAGGGATTCGCCTACGTGCACTTCAAATACCGCAAGGACGCCGCCGAGGCGATTGAAGTGCTCAACGGGCATGGCTACGATCACCTAATCCTAAGCGTGGAGTGGTCCAAGCCGCAAAACTAAGCACACATCCCGATGCCGGCTGCCCTGCCGCATATGTCCCGAAACCGTGGAGAGTGCAAAGTTGCGAAGGAATCGAGGCAAAGTCGAAACAAACTAAAAACTTTGAGCAAATCCGATAATGCCACGTTTTAAATGCGAATTTTTTACACGTGACAGCACAAAGAAATTCCCACACAAATACATATACTCTAGGGCAGATACACACACACGCACACACACACGTGAATACGGAAAGGAAAAGCCACTTAAATGAAAGACAGACGTGAGGCAGCAAAGCTGGCGAAACACCACTAGACTTTGGCTGACTGGAACATTAATAATTAAATTGAAGAAAAGAAAAGTCTTATGCACGGGCTCACAAGCCAGCTGAAAACTCCGCCCACACTCCCACCACGCCCACCTGGCTCGATAGTGACGTGGCCCCGGACCCGGCCAGGCCGATGGAATAGTGCACGCTGAACTGAACTTAAATACACTTTTAAATGCCTTGGCTTGGCTGTGGACGTGGTCGTGGATGCGGGGCAGGTGGGGTCAGATCAAAGGGAAACCCACATACATAAGAAATGTATACCTGCAGCTACGAGCTTTGTTCCTCGTGTGTGTGTGTGTGTGTGCAAGTGTGTGTGAGGCAGGGGCTGGCGACGAAAGCAAATTCTCAAACAAATTACTGAATAATTTATAAATTAACTTTTTCTTGGGCTCGCTCGTTCATTCGCCTTTGTGCGCGACGACAATGGAGAAGGCATTGGGTCGAGTCGGGGAACGGGGGATGGGGTGTGGGGGCCGACCTGCTGGCCGTTTGTTTGCTTTTTTCTTGCACCTCCCACTTGAGTCTAACTATGTATGTATGTATTCATAGTGGTGCGGCTGGCACGCACATTCGCCCGCTGGGCAGTGACCACAATGGCAGGCGGCTGGCGGGTGGGTCAGTCCGTTCTCAGGGGCATTTGAATATTCAAATGGTATTTCGTGGCATTCGCTGATGTTGCTCCTGCTGCTGTTCATGTTGCTGTTGCTGTAGTTGCTCCTGCTGCTGTTAGTGTTGTTGCTATATTGCGCTTTAAGCATATGACCGTTATTTACTGTTTTATTGCACGCGGGCGCACACAAAAATTGCTAAAATAATTACACAGTTGGCGGGAGCCAGGAGGCAGCCACCCAGCCGGGCAGGCCGCCCGCCAGCGACCACGAAAGCAGCAACTAAATAAAATTAATCCTCGAATGGCCCCAAGCCCGCGCCCCAGCCGAAAGAGCCGTACTTTATGAGCGCGTATTTGGCCCACACAAACTATTGCTAAAAACTTGGCCGAAACGGCAAAACCACGTTTTAGCCATTAATTCGCTAAGCGCTAAGCGCCAGCACTCACCTGGTATGGGGCCGCAGACGCGCGGTATTATTTCCAAAATGGCCGAGCATGAGGGATCCTCGAAGCATAGCTGACGAGCCAAGATGCAGTTCAGGATGGCAACGGCGCCTTTAATGGTCGAGCCTGCAAGAAGAGAAAGTGAGAACAAATTAGATTAGCTCTGCACATGATAATATAGATATATATATATGTATATATATGTTTCATTAACTCCGTGTTTCATATGTCGCTGTGAAGTGAAAATATTCAGAAAATTGTGTTGCCCACATTCCAAGCGTTAAGATGGAATTGGATCCGGACTTTGTCAAGGAATTCGCATGCCTCAAGATCTCCACACGCGACATCAGTGCCGAGGAGCTGGCCAAGTTCGATGCGAACGTGCCGCTGAAGCCACGCGCCCAGGTGAAGCACTCGTCGTACAAGCACGTGCCGCAGTTCTTCTATGTGCCGCCACCGCCGGACGACAAGCTGCGGCATCTGCTGCGCCGGGAGGCGCAGTCGCTGTTCCTGCAGCAGAAGTCCGAGGAGCTGCTGGACAGCGACGAGCTGCAGCAGCTGTGGTGCCAGCTGGAGCAGCACGTCACCGAGACAACCACCAAGAAGCAGCAGCTGATCAGCTACGACGACTACTGCAGGCTGCGGTCGACGCTAGGGAAGAAGTGCCGCAAGTACCTCTCGGCGCGGCTCTTCGCTCAGCTGCTCAGCGAGTCGCCCTACCTGGGCAGCGTGGAGATTGCCGCCGTGTTCAACTACACCATGCGCAAGGTGTGGCTGACGCAGTGCCGCATCGGACTCTCCTTCTACGACGATGTCGGCCAGGGCTACCTGCGCGAGTTTGACCTGGAGAACTACATTGTGGACCTGATCCCGACCCTGGTGCAGATACGCGACAGCATGGACCCCGCGTTCGAGAAATTCTACGTTTGCACGGTGGTCAAACGGTTCTACTTCTTTCTCGATCCGCTGCGCACGGGGCGCATCCGCATTCGCGACATGCTCGTCTCGGGCATGATCCACCAGCTGATGGAGCTGCGCGACGAGCCAAAGCCATCCGAGTCGAAGTCGAGTGAGGTCAACTACTTTTCCATGCCCGCCGTCCTTGAGGTCTACGGCAACTACCTCAAGCTGGACCTGGATCACAATGGGCTGCTCAGCAAGCAGGAGCTGAGCCGTTATGGCTCGGGCACGCTCACGTCGGTCTTCATGGATCGCGTCTTCGAGGAGTGCCACACCTACGACGGCGAAATGGACTACAAAACATATCTGGGCTTCACCCTAGCTCTGGAAAATCGACAGGTGTGAGTTCAGACACCGGAAATTTAATCCTAAAGACGTTTGTCTGCAGCAGCTGAGTTCTCGTTGGTTTACTAACATCACTGCCCTCTCACATAGACATCCTCGTCGCTGCACTACTTATTCCGCATGCTGGACGTGCAGCACGCCGGCTACCTGACGATGCAGACGCTTAATTACTCCTTCAAGGGGTTAGAGGAGCAGTTGGCGCTTAGGGTGGAGGCGGTGCGGTTTGAGGACTTCAGCAATGAGATATTCGACATGGTTAAGCCCAAGGATCCGTGCAAGATAACCCTGAAGGATCTGAGCAATTGGTAGGCTGTGCACATTTCCTCTTCTCCTTCTCCTTGCATTTTCCGCAAAAATGACCGTTAACCGGCTACGTCCTTCGTGTGCAGCGGCCAGGCCGAGACTGTGGTATCCATATTAATTGAATTTCATAAATTCTGGGCTTACGAGAACCGCGACGACAATCCGCAGAATGCTTAATGGGCACATGCCACACAGCGGCAGCAACAGCAGCAGCAGCACCAACGGCGACCAAAGTAAATGCGGCAACAACATTAAGCGAAATTTAATTAAAATCCCGAACAGACAAATAACATCAGCATGCAACACGCCACGCCCACAGCAGAGGCGTCAACCCTTTGTGTCTGGCCCCGACTGCGACTCCAGCGAGTCCCGCTCCGACTAACTAAAATTGATGTGCAGCGTCTTGTCCACTTTTCGATTCAGCCTTTGAGCAGAGCCCTTCCAGACTGATTCCTAGCCACTGGCAGCGGCCACTGTGTGCCGGACACTTTAATTAACCCATCATATTTTTTACTTTATAATTTTCTACAAAGGCCAGCAGAAAGAAAGACAAGGTATCTTCAGTCAGAGCACATCAAAAGTGATTTTTAAAGATATATACAATGTATAGATTCATGTGTGTAGGAGTTTCTAGTATAAATTATTTGTGCATTGACATTTTGCGCTCATTAAATTCTCAGCAAACGAAAATATTTTATGAATTCGGCTGGGCTTTAAGGCAGAGTGATATTTGTTGCATCTGCCGCTGGAGGAGGGCGAGAGATGGAGGAGGCGGAGGCAACATGCCCCAGAGATTATAATAATTTTATGACTCTTGGCAGTTGTAAGGGCGGATATAATGCAGCATCTCCTACTCTCTAACCGGGCAGCGGTTTATAAAACATTCATTTCAATTTCATTTCATTACGTAGAAATAAACCAAGTCATTCAGTCAAGCAGGCAGCCAGGCCTGGCCGGGCAGCCAGTCTGGCCATCAGGCAGTGCGACAACCACATAGTTGAATGGGGAGTCTTGGGGGTGGGGGGCCCAGCTGGTGCCTCGGCTGGCTGCTGTCCATCTCGATAGGATGCGCTGCGACCAGCGAGCAGCCCATCCGGCGGATGCTCAGTAAAAGTTGTAGCCACTTCTGACCCAACCCGACGCCCCCTCGCTGCCGGGCGCTCATTAACGAAATGACCGCTTGCATATTGCAAGCAGATGCGGCACGGCAAGCAGAAATGCCTTCAAAAATTCAGGAATTGCATGCAACGCCGGCGGAGGCTACGCCCGTTTGCAGGAAGTGGCCTACTGCCAGCGGTAACTGTAACAACAATGGCTGCTAACTGTAGCAGTCACTGCCAGTGGCACTGCAAGTGGCACTGCGCGTGGCAGTGGCAGTTGCACTTGCAGCTTGCAGTTGCACCACCAACTCCGCCACCACCACCACCGCCAACAGTGCCAAATGCCGCACAGTCAAAAGTTTTGTGGCAGTCGCGGCACTCGAATTGTTTGCGGAAATACAAATAAATAAAATGTTGCAACTTGCAACTTGCAACTTGGGGCAAAGTTGCGCAGCACCAAGAGTTCCGCCACGTGTGCGGGCGGTTCCCCCTCCTCCTTCTCTCCCTCTCTCTCTCGCTCTCTGTGGTATGCAAAGTGTTTTATGGTTATTGGACGCTTAGCAGAAGTAGTTCTGGACTGCCCAGGCTGTCCCGATGACAGCCTAGAAATTATCAACGCTGACTGGCTGGGCTGGCTGGGGTGGCTGGGCTTGCCGGCACCCACCCAGCCGCTCACACAGAAACAAATAGTCGCCGACGGCCCGATTACCAAGCCCCATGCGACCCATTCGAAATCACTTAAAAACACAAATCAAGCAAAAGTTGAAAACACACAATAACAATTGTTTCGGGACACACCATAAATTTACATGCCAACTGCGGGGGCAGGCGCCAGACGCTCGCAGCTACAGCTACGGCTGCATAGAAGAGCCCAAAAAAAGTGGGTACATAAATATAGCAGCGGCCACCGCGGACGTCGCGGACGCCTATGCCTCCACCACCTCGCAAGGAGACAGGAGCAGCGACCAGCAAGCAGAACAATTCGTTTCTGTCACAATCAGATTCGGATTGGGCACAAAAATTTCGAGTTCGCGTTCCCATTTCGTATTTCGTATTTGGCGTTTCACATTCGCGTTTCGCGTTTCGCGTTCGCATGTTGCCGCCATGTTTCATGAATTATTTTCCTGGAGCCAGCAAACTTTTCCAAAAACTTTTCACTGCACAGAGAGAGACAGAGAGAGGGAGAGAGAGAGAGATGAGTGAAGTAGTAGGCAAGACATTCACTGCCTGCCCTCGGACTGGCTCTATGTGCCTTGGCGCACATTTCGATTACCATTTTGCCAGCTGGCGGTTGGCGATCGAACCGTGGCAGGAGCTGAAAGCCTGCGCCGATGTTTCACATTTTCTGCAACTTAGCTCCCGCAGCTGCTTAAATTTCAATTGTGTGGCATGGGCCACGGGCCACGGGCCATGGGCCGCTCGACTCGAGAGCACTCTGGTGCAGGCTTTAATAAATTATGGCTACATTCCCAGCTACCAGCTCCCAGCAGAGGGACGAGGACGAGGGAGGCGCTGCGCCTTGCCGTGCACTGGCCGGTGCCATTCGCGTCACTTGGAAAAAGTTAATACAACAAATGCGCTGCGCAACAACCAGAACAACAACAACAATAACACTCAGCTGTGCCAATAACAACGACAACGACAACGACAACAATGCTGTAAAACGACCGCATTACGAGCTCGCGAATTGCTGGCGCTTCACATTGGCCGTAAGCTAAAAGAGTCCGACACGGAGTCCGACCAACCGCTGGCAACAGCAGCACCAACAGCAGCAACAGCAACAGCAACAGCAATAGTAACATCAGCAACAACAACAAAAATATGGCCAAGAAATGGCAGCTTTACAACTTCCGCCAGGCGACTGTGGCGAGGAGGAGAAGGAAACGGGAAGTAGAGTAGGAGCAGGAGCAGGAGGCAGGAGCCGTAGCTGGTAACTGTAGAATGTATGTTATAGTATTCCGCTTTGCCTTTTTGTTTCGGTGGTGAATGGTGGACTCATCTCATGTCATTCGGGATTATTTTGTGGGTTAAAAACTAATTTGCGGTCATGAAGTGGATTTGGTTGTTCGTGTGCGTCCTTTTTGCCGTTGCCATTGCCCATTGCCCGCTTGGCTGCTGGCTGCTGTTGACATTGCGCCCAGTCCATAAATATGCAACAAAACTGGCAACTAACTAGCTTTGCCTCATGTGCGCCCGGCCCGCTGACAATTGGCCGCATTCGCCATGCACTTCATTAGCATACCAAAGCCGGCTAGATTTAAGGTACTTAACTTGGATACACACACACAGAGAGAGAGAGAGTTTCAATTTGAAGCTAATGCTTGGGTTCAAGTTCAGTTGAAATAATATTTGCCCAGCTGCAGAGCTGCGGCGCGGCGGCTGACCTGTTGAAGGTTCATGAGCAAATTACATTTGATTTCGTTTATGGGTCAGCATCTCGTGCCGGCAGTCGTGCGTTGACATTTCAATTTTAATGGTCGCATATAAATTGACACGAGCTGGCTCGACTGCCGGCCTTCGATTGCGACCAATCAACAACAACAAATTGTCGCCATGGGCATTTTTAATGTGAGATCCCTTGAATCGGGTGCCGAGACTGAGACTGAGGATGAGGCTGAGGATGAGGCTGAGGGTGAGGCGCACTTGCCAGGATTCGAGTCGAGTTGTTGTTGCTCTGGATTATGGTCAATTAAGTGAAAATGGCATTATTGTTATTATCGTACCGACTGTTGCTGTCGTTGTCGTTCGTTGTTGTCGTTGTTGTTGCTCTGCCTGTCCTTGTTATTGTGTTACTTAATTTTATTGGTTTCAATCCATTTTGCCGAGAGTTCTGAGAATTATTGATTGAATAATTTGTATGTGCCAGTAAATTGATCCTAAAACAAACTATTGTGCCCGAATCTCTGACAATTTGTGCTTTTTATTTGCTGTTTTCCATTTCGTTAAGGCCCAGCCGGGAGGAAACCCAGGATACCTGACCTTTCAGACTGTTTTCTGTCAAACGGAAGGACGGCTGAGCTTGATAATTAATAATTTATAAATAAATAATTGCAAACAAAGTTCTAATTTGAGCGAGTTTTTGCCTTTGATCTTTACAGTCGGCAGCATAGGTAAGGAACTTATATAAGTATGAAAACTTTAGTGGGCTGTGTCCGACTTGGAAATACCCTGAACCCAGTTGAATCTGCGATTTTGAATAATAATCATGAAAACTTTTTTACGTAATGGATCTATATATTGGATATTGGATAAAGAAAAAAAAATGGTGTAAAATATAAGTAGTTATATATTAAAAAATTCTTTAAATTTATATATCCAATATTTTATCATTGTAGATAAAAATTGTATCAAATATGCATGAAACAATATGAAACATCTTGAGACGCTAGCTTTAAAAACGAATTGCTTTAAAATATATTATATATAAAGCAAAAATAGTTATCGATTATTTGAAACAAAGATATGAGAGATATGATATGAGAGTGCTATGGATCTAAAATATAATAATGTCTAGCTATAAAAGGCTCATAGATCAATGCATTCAAGCATAAGGAGAAACGGATAGACGGTGGAACAGACTTTTTTGGGTCTGCCTCGCCTTTTCAGTTCCCTTTTTCAGTGAGTTCAGTAAAAAAAACTGCACATAAAGTTTTAATTGTATAAAGTTCTTGTCTTTGATTCGCAGTCAGTAGCATAGGTAAATCAGTTATTGAAGAAAATTAAATAACAATTTAATACGTAAAGGCTTGACAAAAAACAAGTTCCTTAAATTACATAATATTTAATGTCAGCAAAATATTAAACAAAAATTATTGAAAAAGACCCCTCGAGCCAGCAAAACAAACATAAAAAATAAAAAAAAATAAAAGAAATACATTGACAACTGTTCGGCTGTTGTTTGCGGCAATTATCGAGGGCAAAGCAAAATAAACACGTCAATAAACAGAGTTCACAATGATTTGATTACATTATTATAAAACAATTTGCATTCGATAAAAGCCAGAGACAGCAGCAGACAAAGTCATAAAAGTCGCGCCATGAAAATTGAGCGAGTTTCGCTCCCCGTTGCTCCCCGTCGCCCCGGCGCGACTTGATGGGCCATTTTTGCTGGCTTTGAAGGCCTCACAAAGAAAATATGCAAAACGTGCATAAATCTCGCCGTTTGATGGCTGCGAATGCGAACGGGACAACGGGCCAAGGGGGGGAGGCGAAGCCAGTCGGAAATCACAGAGTCCGCATTCAGAAAGTCTGTCGAAATCGAAACGCGTTAGTGGGGAAACAATTTGCAGAGCGCGTGGCAGCTGTAGGCAGAGGCAGGGCCGGGGACGAGGCTGCGCATGCAGAATAAATGATTTTCTATTTGTTAAGTCAAAGTGAAAATTCTTGGCCTATCCGAGTGTATGCGAGTGAGCGAGGGTGTGTTGGCGTGTGTGTTTGTAGGCTTTGAGTGTTGACATTTCTTTGAGCCGCCATCACTCACGGCAGGCACAAACGAATCCGTAGCGCATGCAAAGAAAACATTTGAGCATTTACATTTTCTCGCTCGCCTGCCGAAATTGTGTGTTTGGACGCGTCCCATTTCGTCTCATTTACGAGCCGCACATATCATAGGCGTGCCGGGCCTGACACTCCGGCGCATCCCGAAAGAGGTCAAAAGCCGGCACACACACATATGTCAAGTGCTGGCAAAGAACCGAACTGAGCCGGCGAGAGGCCAGCATTCTGTGACCGAGCGGGCGACCCTGTCGCCTGTCCCTGCCCCCTGCCGTGCTTAGGAAATATAAATTTTTATTCTTATCTTTTGCATTCTTGCTCTCACTTTTGTTCCATTTTTATGTGATGCGATGCTGCTGCTGCTGCTGCTGCCGCTGTCTCTGCTGCTGCTTCTGCCTTATCCTTTTTTCTCTCTCTTGTCTTTTTTACGTGTGTTTCGTTCATTGTTGTAAATTATTTATGCCTGCGTAAAATATTCAAAGCTCGGCGCACTGACGCGAAATGTGAAAGAGAAAACGCACTACGACGACGGCCGACAGCCGATGGGGGGGCGGGAGGCGGTAGGCGGCGCGGGGGCAGCGGCAACAAAAAGCAGTCCAAGTTATTATTCATAACACAGCAGCATTAAAGTGTAAGGGAGTATGCGACAATTCCCACAACCATTTGTCCAGCCTCGCTGTGGAAGTGGGCGTGACTGCTCGGCTGCTGGGCGGAATGACTGGCTGGCAAGTCACTGGCATAAATCATTTACAAGCTTCACGGCGCCAGCAACAACAACAACAGAAAGCAAAACAAAATTTGACAATAATACCGAACCATCTAATTCCGGACTTTGTTTGCCGTTTCGATTTGGCGGCCCGGCCGAAAAAGGATTTGTTGCGCTCGCTGTTTATTTTGACAACTTTTCAGGGACTTTCTTTTTAATTAATTAAAGTGCTTTGCTCGGCTTATTTTGGGCCAGCTCGTACACCTTGCAATTAGCATTGCGTCAGCGAATATTGTTTCTGGGGCCGCGTTATCGGGCGGGCAGCCAGCAGCTCGTAATGCTGATTTAATCAAATTTTCTGGCCTGCCAGTCGGCTTAAAGTCCACAGCCCAAAGTCTTAAAGAACGCCAGTTGCCTCACCCCAATAGTATCGAGCGAAATAGGTCATTAGAGCAGGGCGCCCAGTACGGACGTACGTATAAAAACTTACATTACAAATTGAAAAATTCTACACGTGCGCAAAACCTTTCGCCACTGCAGCGGCAACGGCAGCGGCAACGGCAACTGCTGAAAGTTAAAAGTCGACACCAAAGTCAGGTCTTTGTATTAACTTAACATTTTGACACCTGGCGAACGGCGAGCGGCGCACGGCCCACAACACTCGCACAGCCACACTCGAAGATACACTCGCCCACACACAAGTGGGGCCTGGTTCAAGCGCGTAGCCGTAAGGTTTTAAGTGGCAATCGGTTTCGGCTTGGGCTATCAAGCGTACCTCCTCTGCCACACACACACACACACACACACACGCACAAATACAGCTACAACTGCCGCTCCTTGTAGCATTTCTCAGCTTTTTTGTTCTGCAACAATGGGAGCAGGCGCTTTGCTTTTCTTTTACCGTTGCCAAAGGTGTTCGCGTTGAATTCAACACCGAGCATCCATCCAGCGGCAGTCGGCATCATTATGCTGCGCACTACAAATGGGGTATATTAGCTGTATGTAATTAGCTTGATTTCCGAGAGAGATAATTGAATGTGATTATTATTTTGTTTTTGAGCTCAACTTCTTATAGACTCTATCAAATATGAATTTCATATAAAGTCTTCAGCCAATTATTTGTCTAAGTGTTTCAGCTAATCAGGTATCTTGCTTAACTACAATATTATATTCCCTTCTATATTTTATATATTTATAATATTATATTTATTTATATTTATTACCCATCTTCATCCCAGATAAAACTCACATTTAAGCCAAAACAATTCGCGGAGTATCTCAACGTCAGTTATTCCTTCGTCAGCAGCAGCTACTGTTGCCGTTTGCCGTTGCCTACTTACAAGTGTTGGCTGCCTCGAGAGCGACTGCCGCGGGTGAGGGGCGGGCGCGCGCACTGTGGGCGGGGCAAGTGGCTGAAAAATATTGTCGCGCATTTGTTCGCAGCTTACGAAAACATTTTTCTTAACACGCTCAGCCATTTTTTGCACGCTGCTTGTAGTTTTTCGCAACTTTTGTTTGCCGCCCGCTTTAAGCGACGCGTTTTTCTTGCTCAACTTCAATTTGGACCGCAGAGTGCACAATTTAAAGCATTTACGAGTGCAATTTGTCTGCGGCGCCAAAGTCGCCACGACCGCAGTCGCAGCTCCAGCTCCAGCTCCAGCTCCTACTCCAACTCCAACTGCAACTCCTACTCTAGTTCCAGTTGAGTTTCCATATATATATAATCTTCTCCTTTTTTCTGTGCTTCTGCCCGGGTTACGTGTCCTGTGCAGGATGCAGGTCGGATGGCCTGGCCTGACTCGCTGGCTGACATTTTTCTTGGCGTAAATCTGGCAGCAGCAACTTTAGCTGCTTTTTGCAGCTCATTGAATTTCGTGTACTTTTGTCTGCCATCGCCATAAAGGTATATGCACCGGCCCCAGCTTCCCGGCCCGCTGCTTTGAGCCAACTTCGATGCGGCTAAATGCCAAACAGAAACTGTTTTGCAGCACTTCCCCCTGCGACGTCAGCCACCTGCGGGCTTTATCTGAACTCCTCGAGTACTCTGCATATGCCCGACTCTATTTGGGAAGCAGTGCCAAACACTTTGCATGCCCCCCTCTCAGCTCCCCCTTGCAGCTTGCTGGCATTTATTGTCAATACGAAAGTTTTACACATTTTACCAACTTCTTTTCTTCCCAGCTTGTGCGTAAAATTGTGTAAGCGGATTTTTGCTGCACATCCTGCGGGCACCACTTGCCATCTGTGTGGTGTCTGCCGTGTGTGGTTAGACAGAAGTCGCAGTCGCAGTCGCAGTCGAAGTCATCTGCAGCCTGTGCTGCGCCACACGTGTGTGGGCTGGCTGCGATTTAAGCGAGTTTAACAAAACGCTGAAGCGTTTAGTTTGCGTTAAAGTTTCATGAAATTGCTGTTGGTTGTGGCACCACGCCCACTCGCCCACACGCTCAATCGCCTGACTCTGTGGCGTGTAATTTATGGCCCGTTGCCACACAGAACTTTGTATGCAGCGCTAATCGCAGGTCAATTTCATAAACAAATAACACAGCTGCTATCTGACCATAAGTGCCACTCGTAGACCCTCGCCCCGTGCACCCGCTCCTGCCCTGCTCCTGGTGTGCCTACAGCCGTGTGCCGTGGCCATAATGTGAAGTTGCGGTGCACACACTGCGAGCGTATCTTATCTTAATTATAGATCGATACACAAAGCTCTCATGTCCAGAGGTGTCTGCCCGTGTCTACCGCCGGTCGCCCCGCAACCCGCCACCCCGCCCGCTGCGTGTCACAACTAATTCCTGCTGCCAGAGCGTTGTGGGCCGGCGGCGCAGGGTTGCCCGTCCGGCAGTTTCCCGTCCTGTCAAGAGCTGACATAATAATTTATACCGATTGTCTAGCTCTACAGCTCCACTTATTGAGTGACTCCGTCTCTGGCTGTCTGTCTGCCCCTGTCAGTGCCCAAAGTATGACTCAATTTAAGGCCGTCCAGGCATTAGGCAAAATGTCAATGTCACCCAGATTGTGTGTGTGCTCGAGCAGCTGTGAGTCTGAACTAGGGCTCTGCCAGCTGTCATAGCAGTGCTACAGATTTTTACCTTGAGGCAGTCCAATCTGCCGACAGTCAGCAGCCAAGGGCCAACAGCTTCATCTAACCCGCAATCTCTCCCCCTGTCTCCGCCTCTCTCTCTCCACTCTCTCTAGTTATCCATCACCGTAATTGAGTGTAATGCCATGGTAATCAGAGCAAACATCTATAAGTGCAAGGTATGAAATTTACAAATAGACCCCAAGCATACCCAATTGATTTTCCAAGCCACAAAATTAAATTCTGCCGAAGAGTTGGCCCACCGTTGCGTCCCTCCTCGGCCTGCATGCACTTTGCATTTTATTACCGCTCTAATTAGAGTCCGACAGCAGTTAAGGCGGGGACTGAAATGATATTCGTAGCATTGATGGGCTCAAGGTAGAGCAGCACTCATTTGCTGCCATTTGCCTATGTGTGCGGCAAGTTCAGACTGTTGCCAGTTGTGCTGGATAGTTTTGGTATTACGACAACGACAACGACAACGACACGACACCAAAACAAGGTGAGCCAAAATGTATGCAACAGCAAGAGACGACGACCTAGTGCAACACAAAACACAAATGCCAACAGCAACTGCAACAACAACAACACGAGCAACAATCGAGGTGGCAAGTCGACAGCAAGCAACTGTTTTATAGCCAGCGGCAATGCAATGCTAAAAGGCAGCAACAAAAAAGAATACACTGAAAGAAAAGGGAGAGCATGTTGTCTGTGAGTTATTTAAAATAATGAGTAGTGAAGATTATTTCTATTTTGTTGACATATACACAAATAATTAACGAGAAAATTTAAATGAAAAACAATATAATAATAAATAAATAAATAATAAAATGAATGAAAAATAAACTAAATTAGTTATTTTATAAAAAAACTATAATAATACTATGTTTGTAGTCGCATATCCAAAGTATTCATTTTGGGAATTTAAGTTCACAAAAATGAGAGACTAGATCTATGAAATGATAAAAGATCTCATTAGATTAGATTGTTACCTAAACAGCCAAGATCTGTCAACCTACTGAAGTTTTGAATAGGCTGAGACGACACCATCCAGACCTGACTGACCGGTTCTACCCCAAAAATAGATCAAATATCATTTTAAAACTTATCTGTAGTTACACTCTATATTCGCATGCTCCGCTTTATAGTTTGTAATCGTCCATAGCCCTAAGGCAGTTTATTAATTAATTTGTCTTTTGATTAAGTTGCCTAAAAGGTAGTAGAACACTAATCTCTTAATAACAAATAAAAATATATAAAATAATACAAAAAGAGAATTTATTAACACGTCAGGCAAAGTCTATATAATCTTCTCCCTCTTCAAGCGTGTCTAATAAATTTTCATCTATTATTTTCACTCCAATTAAAGTTACCTAGCTTTACGCACGGTGCAAGAGCAAAGCGCTAAAATTGCACAGAAACAAGTCAAGCTGCAAGGACCTCATTCAATATGTGTGTGTGTATTAGTTGGCTTGTTGCTACGTGAGCGTGTGCGTATAAAATTCTTTACTAACCCGAAAACCGAAAGCCACATTGAAACAATGCTGTAGAGAAAATGTCAGGTAAGGCAGCTCATCTCTCTCTCTCTCTCCCTCTCTTCCTGTCTCCCCCCCCCCCCCCTCTGCGCCCCACAATTGTATTGTGTGGCAAGTGAAGCAAGACATTGGACGTTACTCATACGCATCGTGTGCGCTGATGAGTTGACCGATTGACCAAGGAGCGTCGCTAACGTCATCAGTGCGAAAGTGGCGCCACTCGGTGGCGGCGTGACACATATCCAATGGCATTGGCCCCACTTCGAAGTTCTGTAAGCACGCATCGCCTGTCCGACAAGCCCAGGCTGTTGTGCTTGAAGTTGACACGGTTTCTCTAAGCCCGTAAGCCGCTTTGTAATTGCTTTAGCTGCACAGCAGTAGACGGATATCGTCAGCTAAGCGCAGCTCAATTGAGTTCAAGGCAGACTCACTGCACACAACGTATATGTGTGTATATATTTACCTGGGCTATCTAATCGGCCGATAAATCAATCATAATTGTGGCATATCTGACAATCACCGCCGGGCAAACAATAGCCACAAGATAAACAATTAAATTAAGCCCGAACGAATCGCCCGAGGACTGTGTCCCGGATAATGACAGCCAAATCGCCAATGAGTCGCAGCGCCTCGTCGGAGTTGTGCTTGCCCAGCAGATTCCTAGTCGCGCGCAGCCGAAAGCAGGCCACGAATTCTTTTTTCGTACTCAATAAACGACGACTTCGAAGCCAAAACGGCAATAAAAACGGCAATTGATAAGCGCCGGCCCGCCGAATAAGCAAACAATCAAGTGAACTGCGAACGGCCAGGACAGCCAGGACAGCCAAAAAGCCGAAACCGAGACCCACATCGACGGCGACCATGAAGGAGTGCACGAAGTGTGGATCGAGGGCGAAGTTGGGGCGCCACGGGGGAGCCAACAAGCCAACAGGCAAACAAACAATCAAACGATAAACGGATGCCAAGTGGCAAGGGGTAGGGGCCGAAGCAGGCCGAAAGCATTTCAACCTCAATTTGGCAAATTCTATTACGATAATAAGAGAATTGAGTGTGGAGAGGGGAGAGGGGAGGAATATGGGGGGAGGGCGGACAACGCCACCAATTCGTAGTGTATGGGTGGCAGCAAATAGCCGGAAAATGTTTTATGTGCTGGCAACAATAACAACAACAACAACAACGGGAACAACAAAAGGCAGTTAAAAGCAAAACAATGCATTGGCCGCCACTTGAAGTGTATACAAAAATGAGTGAGATCCAATTTCAGTTCGATTGTTATCCAATTTCTGAGCAAATAAGTGAAAATGTTTTCATTCCCTTGCCTGCGAGGCATATAACAATGAATTTACTGAGAGCTCGTTGCCGAGCGAGTCGAAGTGTGTGTGTATGTGTGCTGGTGTGTGTGTGAGTTAAGCATGTCAATAATTTGTCTAGAGCTCTGTCGCCAGTCTAACCGAAGCCAAGTGTAAATAAGAGGCAAGTCGAAATAGAAATGGTGCAAATATCAGCAAATGAAATAAATGAAGCCAGCACACAAAAGGATTGCGATACAGCTTGCTGCTGAGAGAGGCAGCTGCGGCAGGAGCAGGAGCAGGAGCAGGAGGCATTAGTCCTGCGTTAAGCGGCTTACCAGCTAAGCTCTATGTCTATCTCAATCTCGAGCGCTATCGCTATCTTTATCGCTCTGTCTGTCGTCGCCGCACCACAGCATTGACGAAATCCAAGTCGAGACCATTTTCTGGCTCGTGCTTTTTTGTTGTTTTTGTTTTATTCGGCTTGTGAGCGTTAAGCATCTTTTGATTTTAAGCCCGATTAGGGGCATTAAAGCGACGCTTATCCAAGTGGAAAAGGCAACAACAATAAACAGCAGCCAGTCGGAGCCGTAAAAGTGGCAGCGTCTGATTTACCACCACACCCTCCCGCCCCCTCCGCTGTGCCAAGTGCAAAGCATAAAATGCAAATCTGCGATTTGGTTTGTTAAACATTTGCTTAACCACAAAAATGAAAGCCAGCAAAAAGGAAGCGAAAAACACACAGAAAGTGGCTCAAACACAAGTCGCTCTCGCTCTTGTCACACAAGGGGAGTGACAAAGTCATGACAACAACAACGGCGGGAGAAAAACAAAAGCGGAGGAAAATATGGCAGATTATGAGACAAGAGCAACATATGCCAAGCAGCACGAATCTTGGCAGAGAAATGGGGGGAGGAGCGGGCGAGACTGGGCGGGAAAATACACTGGCCAGCAGGCGAGTCCATATTTGAGGCTGAGCGCGGGAGAGCGCGGCGGAGCTAACGCAAATGAAGGCAAATTACGTTAAATAGAAAAGAAAACTTTTCCACTTTTTAACTTTGGCGTACGACTCGGAACTGGCAACCGGCAAGCAGCAAGCGGCAACCGCCAAGCGGCAAGCGGCAACCGGCAACCGGCAAGTGGCAAGTGGCATATGGCAGCCAGCGTGCAGCGTTGCGCGGTTGTTGAACATTTTACAAACAATTTAAGCGTCGCATTAAATTATTGTTACGCTTAGGCTTTAAGGCAGCTGCCAGTGCCAGGTCCAAATGTTTTCCATTTGCCTGATGCCTTGACTTTTATGGCCCAAGAGAGACGCTCTCTCGCTCCCTCTTCCTCTCTCTCTCTCTTTCTCTGTCTAGCGCAGAGATGTACGATAAGAGTGAAAAATGGTAAATTAAGCTAAAGAAAAGCGGCTTCATCTTGAAAACAAAACCAAAAGTCGTTGTTGTTGTTACTGCTGTTGCTGCTTTTGTTGCGGCGTGCGTCAGACTAAATTAGAGCAAAAACTTAATTTGCCTTTTGGCTGCGCCCAAAAGTAGGCAACAGCAACGGCAATGGCAACGGCAATGGCAACGCGAACGCGAACGCCGAATCAAAAGGGAAAATGGCGCAAAATAACAATTATGTTTTAAGGCAATTGTATTGCTTTGTTTTCTTGTTTTTTACCGCCCAGATTGTTGTTTCCTTTTTGGTTTTTTTACACTTGTAATTGAGAATGAAATAAGGTTAATTAGAGTAATGACCACTTTGCTGCTCCGGCTCTCGCCTGCTTTGTTGCCCGCAGGCTCGAAGTCTCGCAGTCGGCGGGTCTCGTAGTCGGCGAGTCAATGAAGACATTTCAATTTTGAGGCAGAGCCAAAAGTGGTTTTGGTCAAGGCTGCTGGGGAATGAGAGATTGTGGGGCATTTAGGCCAGTTCACTTAGTTATGCCAGAAAGTTTCGGGCGACTTGGTTTGCTGACTTTTCGACAGCCAGCCGGAGCTATTCAGGCGCAGAAGCTAGTTCTCTCTGGAGTAAGTAGCTTCACATAGTATTTAGGCAAACACTTTTCAACTATCAAACACTTGAACCCATTTACCCGACTGGCAACGGCTCCAGGCACCAGCCAGGCGCTGTTGTGAGTGAAACACGTGTCTCTTCTGCATACATGTTAAATGACTTTTAATTGGTGTTAGTGCATTATATCGTCAGAGCAGTTGCTGTTGCTGTTGCTGTTGTCGTCAACGTGTTAGCTTGTTGTGCAATAGTTTGCATGGCAATTCGGCCCAAAAACTTTGCGAACAGCAAGTTTTTTGTTTTTACCTATTACATATGTAACCACACCACATGCCCGGGCTGCAAGGCCAGCGGAGACTCTGCGTCTCTCTTTTGAAGCAGCCCGTAAACTTTTCATACAATAATAATCACTTTGTGAAAGTTTTGCGTAAGCCGTCATAGCTACCAATTCGGTGACACCCAAACTTTGGCTCTAAGGCTGAAATTACTGCGTCTAAGGGCCAACTTTTTGCCGACTATCTGTCGACCAGCAGCCAGGCAGTAAAGCAGTTTGCAGGCCAGTTAACAGAACTGACACGCGGCCCCCATCTCCCCAGCCCCCCATCGGCCAGCTCCAATTAATACATGCGTCGTAAAGTTGGCTGAGATTCTCGCATATGTCGCCTGCCAAATGTTTTCGTTTATTATGTCATATGCGACCCTAAGAGCCAGCCGAGACTGTCACGCCGCATAAATGGCTATATGAATGATTAAGGCTACCAATTTGTATACCCTAGCCAAGGATAATCTAGACGAGAAGTCACGACAAGTTCGTGTCGAATATGAAGTGAAAGTTGGCTAAGAAAATCGTTCAGACAAGTCTTACGAATAAATGTAATTATTTTGTTATCCTTAATCATTATTGTACCTTCTATTTGCCTAGGGTATAAAATCTCTTGTCAGCCTTTCTTTTGGCTTGCAGACAATGACATTTGCTTCACACGGCTGCGTCAATTGTCATTTGCGCATTTATTTATATGGTTTTTACCCGGTTATTTTTTTGTTATTTATTTTGGCATGTTTAAAAATTTATGTACAAATTTGATGTGCAAATTTAAATTAAATTTTTGCTGTGTGTGCGCGCACTCACACATACACACACATGCACACATGCCGTGACTTTGCGACAATTGAAAGGCACACACACTCAAATTCAAAGCCATGTGGCCGTGTTCGTATGGCAAAAATAAAGCTACATATTTCATGGCGGACGGAAGCTCGAAAAAACAGGCAACAAAAGTCGGCAAAAAAGGGTTGGCAACTACAACGCGAACATTTGGATGATGTGTAGACCTATTCACAGGCAAAATGAAAAAAAATATGTTATATAAACAAACAAACAAAAAACAAAGCAAAAAAAGTAAGAAATAAAAAATAAAATAAACAGCAACACGCAATTTGTTGTAGTTGTTTTTGACATTTTCATTTCGAGAATGTGTAAGTGTGTGTGTATGTGCTGTGCCTACGCACACATGCAACAGCGCTCATTACACACACACACACACACGCGTGGAGGATACGCCACTACTACAGAACGCACTCAATCATAAATGAACACACACACATGTAGCACACGCATGTGATAAGCCGGTCGAGTGGCATGTGACCAACCGTTGAACATTTACACAAAAAGGAAGTTGTTATTTCGGCTTCCGGTTAAGCGGAATTGTTATTATTTATAAGCGCACATGAATCAGGTATATAAACACATACGTGTGTGCACATGTCTGTGTGTGTGTGTGTGTGTGTTTGTGTGTGTGTATGCGGTAGCAAGTGATTCACTTCAATTTCGTCAAAATCACTTCCTGTTTAATTTATGCCCAAAACATAGCCCCAGCACTGCAACTAATGTGCACTGACTCACTCGACTAGTCGATATGTTAGCATAGATATATATTTAGCTAATTTCATTAATTATTACAGGGCATGATATGATGTACTGAATGATGAGTAGCTCAGATACTGACTACTTGACGGATGAGTAATGAGAATCGATTCATAAGAATGGATTGATATGTTGTATGGCTATAAAACGATCTATGATCAATTTATTTCTGTTAAGTGAAGTCTTTTAATTGAGTATGTATCGATTCTGTATGTAATATCAAGTCCCTGGCTAAAGTATTTATTGATTTTGCCTTAATATTAAAAATATCTGTTAAATATACTCTACTCTCTATATAATCTCTGTAAGTCTTCAGTTGTTAAATTGATCTCAAATATATTGCCGCTGCTCAATGTAAAAAATCTATTATAGAAAGAGGGAAATATGGCTGTCGTATGTATTAAACATCAAAATTAATCTGGACTTACAATATATTTAAATTTATCATAATATGATCACTGTGTAGTACAGAAGCAGAATCATTGATAGTGTTTGCACTCGATAGTTTATCCCATTGATGAAGCCAATCTTTGATACTATTCACAGTTCCATCGATCGATTCAAAGATTTTCAAAGATTTGAGCTTGAGCAGATTTTATTTTTGAAAGACTTGAACTTGAGCAGATTTTATTTTTTAGAAAATCCATATATATACCTTTAAGCTTGCTGGGAAGGAATATGTTCGCTCTTTTTTTGAGCTTACTGTGTTAAACATTCATTTCGATTCCATGATGCATTAAGTGAGACAATCAAACTGACTTTTACTAATCTCTATAACAAGCTTAAATAAGAAGGAATTTACCATTTACCTTATTAAGTATTTTCTAGCCCAAGTGAGTTGTCAATCAAACTCTGCTCAAGACAACGTTCTATTATTGCATTTGACAGTTGCAACTATGGCCAATTTAGGCTGGAAAGTCAGTGACTTGGCCACTTCAGCCAGCTGGCCAAATGGCCCAAATTGACCGCTACAGATTAATTCGTGTTGTCAGCTTATTTGCTGCTGGCATTTATTGGCTTGTAAACTGAAAGTTCCTGATGGAGGGGCAGAGGTGAATGGGGACAATTACCTGAATATTAAATTTAATTGCTGCTCGCATTGTGCTGACTGTCCAAATATTCAGCTGTTCACGTGTCCAGCAATTTGTTTATCAATTTGGCAATTGTTTGGCAAAAACGTTAAAAGCGTGCAAATGTTTGTTGGCCTTTTTTATTTCGTATGCGCGAAATGTGATTTTGTTGTTTGGCAATTGGGCGAACGTATTTTGAATAAAAATAATTAAACTTTTATGCGTTAATAAGTGCACAGCGCATTTGAAAGTGTGCTTTAATTAACTGAATACCCCAATACCAACAATCAAAAATGTCAATAATGCCAATTATTTATATGACTGATCGAAGGGAAAACGAGAAATGGAAATATGTAGAGAATGAAAAAGGGTAAAATGGAGAAATAATTGTTTAAAAATAACTGCAAATAAAAATGAAATTCTGTAAATAAAAAAAAACCCCTAAAAGAATTGCAAAGAATTCATCCTTAAATAACAGCTCACTCCACACTTGGTTTAAGGGATCATTAAAGGATGCACATGCGTTATCCTTTGGGAATCAATGCGGAATCTGCTTTCACTAAATTGGCTTAGAAATTCTGTGTGTTTGCAGATAGTACATATAGAGCAAGATATGCATGCATCACATAGATTACTTTGATGTGTCAACAAAGCGCTGAATGGAAAATGCGAACGCATCAAGCGGAAAAATGGCATAAAAATGGGATGCGACATGTCTGCAGAAATAAATGTTGCAAAATGTTGTCGCAGCTTCGGAGACACGCGACACGCGACGGCAGAAATATGCAAAGCAGCTGCGCTGATTGCTCCGCACGCAGCGCGCAGCGCCAAGTGGCAGCAGCCAGGCGGATGCAGCCCAACAAGATGTCAACAAAAATCATCGACTTGCATGGCGCGGAAATGAAGCTGGAAACGAGTTCGAGCTGCAGCTCCATCTCCAGCAGCAGCAGCAGCATTGGCAAAATGAAGCAATAGGAAACTATCAGCTAACTCAGCAGATTTCCCATTAAAAAGCAGCACAGATTGTGCGAAAATTGAATGTTACCACCTGGCATAGCCACTGTCGCACAGTGGGGCTGAGTGGAATTATTGTAGAAAGAAAAAATTCTAAAAAAATATTTATTTATGTGTTTTATGGGTAAGGTAATGAAGACTTTATTTATATAAAAATATATATGAAAGCCTGTAATATGTATTCATCAGAATCATATCTTAGGTAGAGTATTCAATAATAAATATATGTATGTATAATATCATCAATTAGCTCAGTCAGCCAGCATAAACACTTGAGGAAATTGATTTTTTACAGTGAAATTAGCCGATGCTGATGCACTGTAAGTCGCCTGCCTGCGGATCGTTAGTGGCTGGGGCAATAAAAATGCGATCGAGTGTCGCCTGCTTAAACGAATTGTGTTCATTTCGGTTCGGTTGCTGCTGCTGCTGTTGTTGCTTGGCTTTTGCTGCTTTGTCATTACAAGAAATCCGTGCAATATTCAGCGAGGAGAATGCAACACACAGCACACAACACACAACATACAACAAACAACAGCAACAACAACTTATATATAAAGTTGAGCGCACGGAACACTTCCGCAGGCGAAGAGCTTTCCGCTTCCGGTTGTGTACGGCGCAGGGCATACGGCGTATGGCGCGGTGTGGTAGCTGCTGCTGCTGCTTCCTCTTCCTTCTGCCACAGCTGCACAACTTTAAATATTAACAGCTAAGTGGCGTGTGTCGCGACTCGTAGGTGTTTGTCGAGTGTGTGTGTGTTGGAGTGTGTGTGTGTGTGTGTATGTGTTCGAGTGCTGCTTCGATTTTTCTTGCGCTTATCGCTGCCCGTCATCGACTGACTGCGTGCAGCAACGGGAACAACCCGAACTATGAGACCAGCCAGGTAAGGACCTACGCCCCCATTCCCACCTCTGCCCCGCCCCGCCTCCGCCCCGTCGTCTATGGCCCTGCCCTATGCCGCTATCGCAACCCACTGCCGTGCCCCTGTCAAAGTGTCATTTAGATCGTAATGGTTTGATAAGCCCGCGCGCAAACACATTAAAACTCTTGCGTTACAACAGCAACAATCAGGAGTATCGATATTTGGCATCGGCTGGCATAAGCTACTCATAAGCTGATTGCCAGCCATTTGTCCTGGGCCACGAATTCACTTACTTACCGTACATCCGCATGGCTGTGCGCGCGTGTGTTCCGAAAATAGCTGGCAATTAATTGAAATCAACAAAGGGCTCATTGAAGTCGGGTTACGCCACCTCGCGAGCATGATTCACTAATTACATGAATAAGCCGTTTGGCCCCACCAGATCATTGACTGCTCGCAATTGGAGTATTGCTCTCTTGCAGAAGCCAAACAAAGCGCCAAAAAAGTGAGATAATTAATTGGATAAGGTACACTCAAATTTGTGCCCCATACACGTGGCCCTTTGAAGGGCAGGCAGGCAGGCGGCATGAATAAAATAATATTGCGAGAGAGAAAGGAAAATCAAATGCCAGGCCCGAAGTTGGATGCGCAACAATTTTTAATTTTATGCCCAACGATTCTGCAGCTTTGAGGCGGGCAACCAAAGTGACTTTCTAATTAGTTTGGTTTGTCAAGCGAGCAACCCCAAGACGAAGATGACACACTTGACTCAATTTACACACGCACACACACACACACACACGCACACACTCACACATGACTGTGCGCAACAAAACTCATATTTGCCTTAGCTTTTGAATTTAAAGAATGCTTAGGAGAGACACACACGAAAATGTATAAAAGGAGGACATAAAAATATGTTACAATGCTTCATCGTTGCCATATGAAAGAAATTATAAGGAAAAATGTTGCCCTGTCTGACTGCGTGTGTGTGTGTGTGTGTGTGAGGGAGAGAGAGATGGCAACGCGATGCCGCAATTTCCGCAATTAAATAAAAACGCAAACTTAAGCCGCGGGCGGCGAGTGGTGGCAAAATGAATGTCGAGTGTGTCGCTGTGGCGAAATATTTACATATGTTGTTGCTGGCTGCGGTTGCTGTTGCTCACATAAACACAAACACAAGCACACACACACACGCATAGAGAGAGAGAGAGGGAGAGAGAGAAACACACCTACGCAACGACACGCAACGCGTTGACGCTTTTTGATTTGAACCTCAGCACCTACCATCAAAATTTGCTCCATGCGTGTGTGTGTTTTTAGTTCATTTGAATATCATACACACACACACACATGCCAAGGGGGGTGTGGGGGGCAGGTGTAGATACACACGCATGTTAATAGCTATCAACACCGTTGGCCTCTGTTTATTTCTGGCACGTATATTTAATATTTCTTGCTGGCTTTTTTGCCATTTGAAGTTAACTTTTTGCCGTTTGTCTTGCCAGGCGATGCCTGGCCCGGCCTGCCTGCCTGCCTGCCTGCCTGCCTGGCGGGGCTGAAGGCTGAAGGCAAACGGATATTTTCGGCAGTCAAGCAACCAGGCCAAGAAATCAAATAACAGCACAAAAACGAAACTTTGCTCATTTGTTGCTAACTGCGTGCGATAGAGGGAAAGAGAGAGAGGGAGAGAGTGTGTGTAAGAGAGACAGTCTGCAGTGGGTATCTTTTTATCTTTGGCTGCTGTTGCTGGCAGTTAAAAGAAGTACAAATTACAAATATCAACAACAGCCGCAGCAGCAGCAGCAGCAGCAAAGTAAACTCCTTGCCTTGGCGCTTTTAATTTTATATGCATAACAAATTTACGCAAAGTGCGATCGCCAGGTGTCTGCGCGGCAGAGAGAGAGGGGCTGACAGCCTCATGAAATTATATAAAGATGCTTACTAGGTCGTTGATATGCCTTGTACCAAGAGGCGCCAAGAGGCAGTGAGGGGCGCCAAGAGGGTCGGCCTATGCTTAGCTTGCCATTATATTAAAATTGCGACTACGTGCGGGTTAAAATTTATGCCAACCAGCTAGACTGTCGGGTTGCCAGACGGCCAGACCATCTGACAGTGTGCCAGACAGCTGGGTACTGCCTAACAACTGGCGTCTGCTGTGGAAAGTGAATTTTGATAGATGATGTGCGCCGCACTCCTCACATGTGCAGTCCATAAATATGCCCTGTGGCAGCGGGGAGCGCTTTAAGAGCGACGACTCCTGATTTATTTGGCAATGCGAGCTGTGCAATTATTTTACAGTGCGCACTAGTCACAATTTGTTGGCGCCTCTTCTTTTTTTTTTTTCTTTTTTTTAATTAAGCGAAATGTGCTCACGGGCCGGGGCTTACACGCCAATGCCTGCCCGAGTGGCGACGTGATTACGTATGTGCCGCAAAACACGACCACGGCGCACTTTGGTGGCCAAATAAAAACCATAAATCCCTCAAAAATTGATGCTAAGCTCAGGACTTAAAACGACACACGCAAACACACACGCACACACAGACAGAGACAGACACGTACGCATAAAGCACTTTTAAGCTCGCTTAATGTGATGCACAGCAGACGAAATCTGTGGTAGTTACCTTTACGCCGATATACGTGTTTAACCCACCAACAACAAACAACAACAAAAAAAAAAAAGAAATAATAATACACACACACACACACACACACATATATAGAGTTATATGTATATATAGATATAAGAATAAAAATATAGCACTTAATTAGCAACCTTGACTTTCAGCGCTGACACGTCGAGCTGCTGGCTGTTAAATTTAAAGCTGCCTCGCTGCCTCACTGCTGGCAGCTGGCTTTAAACTGATTTCCAGGTGGCAACCAACGACTGGCGACTGGCAACTGGCGAGTGCCGACTGCCAACTGCGGCAGCTGTGGCAAGCTAGTTACCTCGGGCGAGCCACCCGCTGCTTGGTGGCAGGTATTTTGCCTTTTGCTGCGCTGGAATTTCGTGCAAATAAACACACACAATTTTTAATTTACCTTTTGCGCGCTTCGCCTGGCGCATTTTTTCTCATTTGAAGCGAAATCGAGACAGCTAGAGACCCATAAGCAGCGGTTGCCCCACAATTTTCGTGCTGCTGCCTGCTGACTGTGGCTGACTGTACGACTGTAACTGTGGCCCGTCTCGGTCTTCGTCTCGCCCGCTCCGTCTCCGTCTCTGACTGTGGCTGCGGCTACTGGCTGCTGGCAGTCACTGCAGTTTTTTGTCTTGTGTTGAATTTTTAATTTGCCTGGCAACCATCGAAAGAAAGCAGCAGCAGCAGCAGCTACGAGCGACGAGCTACGAGTTTGGGTTAAGTGTTTTACCTTTTCTGCATTTGATGAAGGTCAGGCCCATGTGATTCAACACCATCAGCAGTGGAAGGTTAAGTACTGAGCTCTGCCACTGCCACTGTGTCTTGGCTCAAAATTGAAATATTACATTGTGCGGCGAGAGACTACAGCAACAGCAGCAGCGGCAACAGCGACAGCAGCTGCTGCATTCGTATGGACACACATGTGGCATAAAATTTACATTTACTTTTGCCTTTGTGAGGCGTCGCATTGAATTTAATTACAATTTCAACAGCTATAAACGCACAATGCTCAACTATTGACACTGCCGGAGAAAATGGCGTGCGGCGAGCGCACGGCCAACGGCACGTATACGCAATAACGCGAAAGTGGCATACGCGCTGCACAAATATATGGCAACATTCAGTGGTGCAGCCGGCGCGTGTGGTAGGGGCCAATGCAGGGGCAAGAAATGCTGACCCAGTTTGACTTTGGCTTCATAACTAATTCAGATACACACACACACACACACACACAGAGATCAGGGGCAGTACATAAAGCATCCCTGCAACACGGACCTTCTAGCACCTGTGCGCGTTGTGTACACACACCTGGCCAGCAGGCGGAGAGGCGGCGAGGCGGATCTGGTGTTGCAATATAATTAAGCTGAAATAACATAAGGGCATTGTGCGTGTGGCCGCAGCGTGTGTGCCAGAAAAGTTTAAAATTGATGCGGAGACTTTAAGATGAACTGAAATGTAAGTGAATGGAGGTTGGGGCAACTCGCTTAGATAAATAACAAAAGACAAACACTCAACAATGAACAGGACAAAAGGAAAATGAGGAAAAAATTAAGCATAAGTTTATTCTGGCCCCTGATCAATTTTGCATGGGGGGCGGACGAGAGTGGGGGCGGGGCCAAGTGGACAAGTGCAAACGTAAAATGAAAATTTTATTCTGATTAAAATCATGCAGACCTGTACATATGTCATGCATAGTTCGACTGTCGCAGGAAGCACAGGCAAACACTTGGGGTCAAAGGCTCCTTTTCTTGGCCACTAAAAGAAATTCCAATTCAAATGCGAAAGCGAATGCGAATACGAATGCGAATGCGAATCCAAGCTAGTCATACATGGACATGTGTGCAAACTCAATCTAAATGCTATAAACTGCAAGACGTACTCAACGACGACGTTGTAGACGTCGTCTATATCGTCTGCGTCGTCGTTGAGCTTGTCATGTGACAGGACCAAGGACTTGGCCGGACTACGTTGTTGTACGCTCTGCCATATGTCGATAAAAAGGCATACGGAAATTTTTATGTCCCTCAACGTCAACCTCATTGCAAATTGTTATGTATGTCGCCCGCTCTCTCGGCAAGGGTGTGTAGGCGTCCACGTGTGTGTGGGTGTGTGTGTGTGCGTCCTTTTACGGCATTTGCAGTTTTCTTACCGGCGATTTCGATCGATTTTATAGTGGCTGTTCAACAACGTCTTGGGGTTCATTTTTTTTTAATGACTAATTTTGCGAGGCAATTTAATTGGCCAGTGTCCGTGTGGCCTGGTCCCAATCAATCAATCAGTCAGTCCGTCCATCAGTCAGTCAATCACGTGTATTTGTAGCCCACTAGTTGCCAGCATTTTGCATTTCTGATGACCATTTGATATTTTTATAGCGACATCGCGTACCGCATCGAGGCGGCTCGAGCCCGAAACGTGGCGTAACGAATCGAATCGATATTTATGATTATTTAATAAACTCAATTATACGGCCAGCCGCTGCCATTGCGTGTCGCCCCCATCCCCACTCCACGTCCGTAAGGGAGGTTATTGCGCTCGGAGTTTCTTTTGAATGATAGGCAGGCCGTAGACTCATTCAACTTGCAGGCAACTGGCATTTTTAATTTGTTGCTAATTTGACATTTAAATGTATACGAAAATGCAATGAAAGCCCCATTAACAGTGGCCACTCAATAAAATATTCACAATTCCATTTGCGTCCATTTTTGTGTTTTTCCCCACTCTTTTTTCCAGCTCCAGCTTCAGTTCCTTTTTTCCGTCTCAGAATTTTATGCACTTTAGCCAAACTTTTTACAGTTTGCCATTTGGCATGGATAAATGGATGGCATTTGGCTGCCCAGACGGCGGGGGTAATTGGGGAGGATGGCAAATTGAAAAGGGGGGCAAGGAAAGGGCAAGGGCCAACTCCATGCCAATCGAGATGTGACTGTATGTGTGTGTGTGTAGTTGGCCAGTTATTATCGATGATTTTCAAGATGAATTTTTAATTTGCATTTCGATGGTTGTTTGGCTTTCGGGTTTTTTTATTTCCCTTTTATTGAAGTCTCGATGGACACGAAAAGCTCGTTAGCCGCTTAGAATTCACTTGCGATCCCGCAACACCACACACAAATGTTGCAGCAAGTGCAACAAACCCAATGGAGTGGCATGTTTATTTACTGTGTCCCCACGGCCAATTCGCTCCGAAAAAATACCAACAAAATGCTGTTGTTCGCTATATCTATTCCTGTTTACGGCACGTAGCAACGCTCAGCAAACATTTAAAACAAGTCAAGCTGCCGTGCCAAGATAACAAACTTATTCACACACACATACACAGAGTGAGTGTGCGACACACCCACACACACACCTCCGTGCTGTCTGCAACGGAATAAAATACAAAACAAAACCTCAATTCAAAGTGAATAAAAATTGTTTTACAGCTGACGTTTGCTTTGCATTTCAAATAGTTCAGAGACTCCGACTCGAGTCAGACAGCCGTGCAGACAACTCGAACCACCTCCGCCCCTCACGAAATGCCATTCAGTGCATGTCAAACTGCTCTGCAGGAGAACGTGTCCCCGACCCGATTCTTTATCCTGCTGCTCCTCACTAATTCCCGTCGCTGGCTCGAAAGGTCAGCGTGTTAATTGGAGCGTAAGTGATGGCAACTGTCGCTATCTCCGTTCCGCCCGATCCGCTTGCACATATGGGCGCAGGCCGCTTGTGCAGCCACTGAAGCGTTAAGTGTTGCTTACCAACACTGCACTCGCCTAGCTGCAGCCAATATATATTTAGATATGCAACGCAAATAGACTTAGGATTCGATAATGTGCAATTAATTAGGTGAGCTGGGTGGAAATCTGAATCATTATTAAATATGTTTATGCAGTGCTGTCAGCTCAATTGACAGCAACTTTAACATCAGGTTAAAGTTTGATCTGGCTCTACTTACCCGAACGGCCGATGGTTAGATTCAGGTCTGTTTCCACGGCAGTCGTGGCCGACGACAGCGACTTGTCGGTGGGCAGGGCCGGCGGCGGCAGGGGCAGCGGGCCCACTGTCGAGGTGGTTGTCAAATCGCAGCATTCGCGCTCCGGAAACTCGCTGCAGCGCGCCAGGTGAAGGGCGCCGCCAAAGAGCGTGACCCAAACACTGAGGCAGCACGACAGAATTTTTAGGTTTTTTATGCGAAAGCGGGTCATGTTGGCCGGCTGGGTCGGGTCGCTGTGTCTCGCTGTGTTCCCCTGGACGGTGCTGGCGACGGCGACGCAGGCGTGGCGCCCGACAGGTTGCTGATTTCAATATCTCTCCTACCGCGCGTGTCGACACTTTATGTTCGTCCTTTAACTTTGTTGCGCGCGAGTCCTGGCGCACTTTATAAACATCTAATCGCAAATGTATGAGTGCTTTTAATGTTCCATTTGTGTCAGCAATGGCATTATTATTACTGCTGCAATTGTTGTTGCTGTTGCCGCTGACAACATTGACTTAATCCAGAGCTGAGCGCGCTTCATTATGTATATTGTCTTGCTTTAGTTTGCACGGTGCTCGACATAAAAACGCTTTGTATTACACCTGCTTACAATATATTTTACTATGTTGCGTAATCAAGGCTCTGCCATAAAATGGAAAGCGTAAAAATGAAAGATTCAAGGTTCGTTTTCCTTGTTTCCCATTGCCTTTAAAGCATTGTCTAAATTGTTGAAAACGAAAATCTCTCGAAAAAGACAGCCACCAGAGGGAGACGGAGCGACAGGCAGACAGCCAGACAGGCAGACAGCTCGCCCGACTATGAACAGCATTTACAATTACTTTCGACAAAACTTCTATAGACAACAATAGACATAATGCAGCAATAACGACAACAACACAAATACCCGTATCCATAGGCGGCCTTAAAAACGGAAACACACACAGAGCACGAGGCACCAGAGACAGCGGGGCTAGAGAGAGAGAGAGAGAGAGGACTGGAGGGCGCTGTGATGGAAGAGTCGCCCACAGCAAACGCTGAATAACATAAAAAACTTTTTCATTTACAATTTGCTCACTGGGTCTATGGCAATGCAGCCAAAGTAGCAGCAACCACAACAACAGCAGCAACAGCAGCAGCAACAACAGCAACAACAATGACAACAACTAACAAGAAATGTTGAAAAGTTTTAGCGAATGCGAAAAGTTGTTGTTGCCTCTGTTGCTGTTGCTGTTGCTGCTGTCGCGACTTGCTGCGGTTTTTGTGTTGAGCCAACGGTTTAAAACTGTTGCCATTGCCATTGCCGTTGTTGGCCAGCCGACTGGGCACTGTGGCTGCCATGGCGTATGCGCAATATGCAACTGCGTTCAGGCTCAACTCAGTTAAATTAATTCACTTTGCTGCGCTTTTTATCGAACAAATCGCTAGCAAATGTTGACAGAATCAATAAAAATATAATTTGCTGTGATTTGGCTCAAAGGAAAATGCAAATCCCTCCTCGCACCGCTCCCCCCGCTGCCCCGATGCCTGCTCAGCGCTAATGCACTCACAAGTGCCGGAAATCGTCAGCAGGGGAAAGCAAACACTTCTCTGCACAATCATGTAAACAAACAGGCGACAGTGCAGACGGGACAGACGGCAGGCAAATGCCGCGTGCGTCTGCCGGAGCGTTAAAAAATTATTGCCAAACAACAACAGCAACAACAACAACAACAACGACAACGACGTTGACAACAAACAACGATGAACACACAGATACAGACATGTTGCAGTCAATCACCAGCGGGCGCGAGTGCACAGGCGACGAAAGTTGCTAGTCAACGAAGCGAACGTAGTCAAACACAGTGACACCCTCACACACACACACACACGCACACCTTCACACACACACACACATTAACAGCACATAGTTGAGAGGAAGGAAACTGCAAGGCGCGAAGGCGTTTTCTGCATTTCCCTTGTTGTTTCTGCTTGAAATGATTTTTTCGCTGCTGCCGCTGCTGCTGCTGCTGCCTCTCTATGCTGCCTCGTGGAACATAACGAGCCGCACACCACGCAATAGCATTTTTTTGTTAGTTTTTTATTCTTGTGTGTGTGTTTTTTTTTTACATTTTGCAGCGCGTCGGCCGTTTGAGTTGTGCACGTTGTCAGCGTCGTTTGCTTTTGAGCCAAAAGTGTTGCCATAACGAGCGTAAAATGGCGGCAAAAGGACGATGAGGCAGAGCAGCCTGCCAAAGACAACAAGCGGCGTGTTCTAAAACAAACACAGTGTATGCGAGTGTGTGTGTGTGTATATAAAAAAAATAACGAAGTAAAAATTGAAACTAAAATAAAGCCATGTTTGCTTCGCAAATTGTTACGTGTGCCAGGCTTTGCCTCTGCTTCAGCCTCTACCTCCGCCTAGCTGCAGCAGCCACCTTTGGCTCGGCTTTTGCCTCGAACTGAAAATGTATTTATTTAAAGTTGCAGGCTGCAAGTTGTTGCATAAGTTAATGCAAGGCTGCTGCACCTGAGCTGAAAGTCATTGCCAGAGCTCGGCGCCTTGTGGCCAGACCAAAATTTGTTGCCAAAACGTTATAAGCATATTAAAATATATAGACACACATATATATATATATATACGTATTTGATCCAGCTGGCAAATTGGCCAACACAAACTAAACTCCATTCAGCAGCTGTGCAAATAAGTGTGTCAATGGTCATGCTTTGAGTTCGGTCAGCTTAACAGCCCAACAATTCGAGCTCCAGCTGTAAATTTAAATAGTTCTCTGTGTCTCTGTCAGAGTGTGTGTGTGTGCGTCTGACCAAACAAGCCAATAAATATACCACAAATTGTATGCAGCCAGTGTCAGAGAGAGAATTAGCTCTGCATGAGACATCGTATTGACTTGGGCAAGTTTTTGGTGCAGTGCCCAGCCGCATGCCATTCGCATGCTGGCCAAAAGGCGATTTAAATTGAAATTCTTTAGTTGCAAAATGCAATACTAATAAAGACACAAAGCAGACAAATCAACTCTGCCGCAAACACACTTTCACACACACACAGGCACACACACACACACAATGACATGCTGCATGCCACAGTCAGCTACTTAAGTGCATTTCCCTTATAATTTACTAAGGTGTTTCGTGCAGTTGGTAGATCTAATTAGGCCTCTGTCAGCGTCTCATGAAAGTTACATTCCCGTTGACTGACTGCCGACAAATTGCAACAGACTTGGAGAGCTCAGATTGCACTGACTTTTATGCAATTAAGTGTGGTCTACCCAACCAACCCCCCACCAGCTCCCGCGTGAATACGACTCGCTGTGGCGCCCACTTCAGCAACAATTGTCGTCTCTGTGCATTGCAAATGCAATTTGACGACTCGCACCGGCATCACAACAAACAATTAACGTCCTTAAATTACATAATTTCATTTAGCTTATTAATTTAAATAGAATTAAAGCATATTTCAGTTAAACAAGGTGTAAGTCAGAGAGTTTCTGCTTTAATTGTGGCCTAGAGCTTGGCCAATTAGGCTTTCAAAGCAATGTAAACAATTATTTAATTAAATATTATATGTATTTTTACTATATTTAACTCTTGTTGAAGCATTCTAAATGAATGCAAAATATTTCTATAAATGACTAAAAGTGAACCCGACTTCAATCTATTGTAAAACTCGAAGTGAACAACAATTGGGCTTGCATTTAATACATTCAGGCTTCGCAGCTTATTTGTTTGCTTTAGCTAATGTTAATGACACTTTGAAAAGGCTTTAATTACATTTGCAAACTCTAATGAATTCGTAATAATCTTCAAACAAAACAAAAATATTTGCGTACTTCAGCTGCTGCTGCTCCTACTGCCGCCGCTGCTGTTGCTGTCAGTATTTGGCTGTGAGTCGCCTCTGAAATTAAAGTGAATTGTGCGTACTTTTTGAAAGCAACAACAACAACAACGGCGGGAGACAGAGTGCGGGACATGACTTACTGGCAGGCAGTGTTTCGGGCTGTCTGTCAAGGGGTCGGAAGGTCTGTCTCATATATTATGCAGTGCGAGCTTTATTGTTTCTGAAAGTTGCAATGAGTCGGCTCATCTGATCGTGTTTGCCTGCGACCTTGTCCGACTGCTGTCAAGCGCTGGCATCCACCTGCCAGTCTCAGTCCCAGTCTCAGTCAGTGTCTTAGCGTGTGTGTGTCGCTTATTGCATCTGCCCACTTTAATGGAAGCGCACATCAAAACAATCACAGGGCAGACAGACAGCAAAGCCGACTTACGTGGCGTATGCGCAACGTGCAAATTGCTTGATTATTTGTGTCTCGCCATGCAGCGATTCGAAATTGAAATCCATGGGCCTCAGTTGAATCTGTAATTCATGCGGCTCACAGCTTTTAATCCGCCCCGAAACATTCATGAATCTCACGCTGAATAGCTTTCCATTCACTTCATACGCAAATATTTGACTTTGCTGGGCCTGCTGCCATTTTATGGCCCCATTTTACGAGTATCGATTACAGGAGCTATGATTAGACCCGGTGACTGTATATGTGAGTGAGTGTGTGAATTAGAGCAGCTGACATATAAGTCAATCGATAGAATTGTAAACTAAATACACGAGCTTAATTGCACGGCTGTTGATATCCGTGGCGGCGGTCCTCGACTGAGCCGGGCCACTCGAGCTGAAAACAGCAATAACCTTTTGGATTTTACAGTTTGAACTTTTCATTATCGATTCGAGCAAATGCCAAGAGGCATGGGCCAATTAATACGATTTCGAGCTGCGATTACGCAAATCGTTTTTAGGTTGCCTCCGAAAATGTGCGTCTATTTGTGTAAATATATATATATATATGTATGACTGTGTCTGTGTGTGTTTGTGTGTGTGTGTGTGTGTGCGACGAATTTCGGTCGTATCATTAATAAATGTCGCAGGAAGGCGACCAGGTCAGGCCAACTCTAGCAATCGTCTCCGACGCCAGTGCTTGGCTTGAAGGTTCTGCAGGTTGTAGCATAATCCAATAGACGACCCACACACACACCCACATACCCACTCACACACACACCATGGTCACTCTCTTGGGGCTTGGGCTGTGCTGGGCAGGGACATGCTTGGCATTAGGATAATGGATGATTACTGGCAAACGTGTGGCATGCGGCGTGGTGCCCATTTACATGCAGCAGCAACGTTAGTCAAAGTCATGTTTCGGTTTACGGTTGCACCAACTACACACACTCACACACATACAGACGCACACACACTCCCAAAGTCAATTCCATGTACAATTTTATTTGCATACGAGTACACACACAACACAGAGCGAAAGCGAGACACAGACAGACGGCACTTAGACACACATTTCGGTTCGTCTTATTGCATGCCTCGCAATTTATTTGTCTGTTGGCTCGGCCAAGAAAAATAGTTGCTAACATCACAGAATAAATTTTATGCATTGACATTCAGTCAAGCGCCCCGCCAACCGCCAACCAGCCACCTGCCGCTTCTCGTTTGCCGTTGCCCCACTGCCGAATGTTGCAACGAGGCGAACGTCAGGAGTTGCTGCGACAACTACATATCAAATTGACCCAGTTATGTACCCTTATCCTGCCGCCCATCACTTGTCCGCTCTTGCGCTCATTTTTGCGGTGTGTCTGCATGAAAATTTGGTCAATAATTTGTAGTGCTGCACCACGGCCATGGCGGCGCAGCGGCAGTGGTGCGGGGCCTGGGGTGCGGGCCACCCACCTCGCTAGCTGCACCCCAAACCGTCAGAGTCGTCCATCAATCATGTTTTCTGTTATTGTTCTCGTTACTCTGGGCTATTGTTGTTGCCGCTGCCGCTGCCACTGCCGCTGCTATTCGTGTTGTTTAACGTCTGCAATTGCATTGATTTTCAATTTTTTACCATGCATTATTTGTGTTTACATTCGGTTAACAGCATTTACCGCCACGCACTCATTGTTTATTTGCGCGCCGGCATTTTAATAATTGCTTATTAAAATACACATGTTTCCATTTGCCCCCTTTTTATTGCATAATTGATTTAAGCGCATTTTAATACAACTGTTGAGTGGAGATGCAAAGAGACTCGTTGTGTCAGGAGAACAATCATGAGATGACAAATGAGCGGGTCTACTACATGGGACTTCCACTTCAAGAAAAAATAAATAAAATTGTAGTTCACAGAAATTAAGTTTATGTAAGTGAAAGTCTAATAATATTTTCCCTTTATTAGAAAATCTACATTTGATATTTTAAATTGGGATTTAAAACTATGAGCTCTTATAGCAAACACGGCTATTTTTATGTCCTGAAGCTGAACCTGAATCTAGTTTTGTAAAAATGTATGTAACAGGCAGAAGAAGGCGTGGCAAAAGTCGTATATTATATATATTCTTGACAAGGACTACGAGGCTGAGTTGATATTAACACGTTCATCTGTTCGTCCGTCTGTTTGTACGTTCTGCCCTCCATCCGTATGAAAGCAGCAATCCCATAGACCTCAAAAGTTACAACCCAGAGAGAAATTTTCATTAAATGAATTTATCATTTTTATTCTTGAGAACTTATCCAATTCCCTTACTATCGATTAATATCGTTCATATTTCAATTAATTTTTTAAGCCCAGTTGGAATACCGTACTGTGTAAGCTTCTGTAATAATACCAGCCCCCTTAACTTCACAAAAAACATATTTTAAATACTAGCAAATACAAGCATTTCAATGGAAAAGTTAATCTGTAAGTCATTCAGCAATTAGGCTTTCCATAGCATATAGTGCCATAGGTGCAGTGGCTGCCTAAAATCGAGGAAGACCTTAGCTAGGATTGAGCTAATGATATTCCTCATAAAATTATTTTTTGTTAATTTAATTATAATTTATGTAAAATATTTAAAATCTCATATCCAGCATCTATGCCTGGATCCAAATAAACACGCACACACACACATACGAAAGCATCGCTTCGCTTTATGTGCAATGTCGTAAATTGTTGATTATATGACAGGACGGTGGAGATGAATGGGTGGATTTGGCGGTTACCTGACGTAGCAAACGCTAATAAATAAGCCTCATACAATTCCATTTCAGCCGCGGCCACGCATTAATAATGCAAATTGCCCACTGATGTGTGAGTAAATAGGTTGGCTCGCAGCGCACTCTGCGAGTGCATTAAGTGGCGGGGACAGGCAGGTGTCAGGTGTTTAAGCCATTTACCATTTATCAACTGATTGGGTCAACAAACTGCTGCACTTTGCTACACAATCAATTCGTTCATAATTAAGGCAGAAACACGTACACACATGTGTCCCTCCTCCCTCTCCCTCCTCTCCATCGCCCTCAGTCAAGCAATTTGCATTTGAGTTAACTGCCAACTGGAAACAATTTTTGAAATAAAAACAAAATAGTTTGAAATACAAGTAAAATAACTAAAAGTCCAATGGGGCACGCAGTCTGGCCAAGCAGACCGCATCAGAGCGCTGCACTGGTCCGACGGTGCGTATGAGGGATATTTGAGCAGCGAGCGAAGCTTCTCCAAATTCCATACAGTTTTTCGTCTTGACACGATGCTACTACAGGCACACACACACTGAGTCACAGCAATACGTGTACATATATAAAGTAATTCAGTGTTGTTCCAATAAAGTGCTTCATAAATATTTATTGGATTATCGAACGTATCGGACGCACACACGACCATACAAAGGCGTTGCTCCTGCCAAGGCTCCAGCTCCAGCTCCCGGTCCTGGGCCCGGTCTTGTTCCCGGTCTGTCCTGTCTGTCCGAACGCAACGAGTGCCATTGCCGTAATGAATATAAAGCAATGAACATTGCAATAAGCGCACGTATGAATAAATGAGTGCAGTATTGAATGCCACTGACCAAGTGGATGAGAGTTGGCTGAGAGAGAGACAGACAGAGAGACAGACAGAGGGAGAGGGAGAGCGAAAAGTGGATAAAAGTTATAGCCATGTCTAAGCGGCTGGCTGTCCGAATTCCATCTGCCATGAATGGATGAGTGAATTAATATGAGTTTGAATGAATACATGTCTGCCACAAATCAACTAATAGCCCAAGTACTTTCCAGTCTGCCAGTCTGGACGCCGCCACTCGCCGCTGCAACTGTAGTTTCTTCTGGAGCACCGGCTGGCCGGAATGCGACAAAAGTGTTATGGCCAATTAATTAACTGGCTAAATGGCGATTCACGGCTAATTGAACTATCAATTAACGTGCCTGAGCCCCAATTACAATATCAATAGCATAAAATGTCAGCGCACTCGACTCTCGTCCAGTTACGAGCGCATTAAATGGATATTCAATTATGGCCATTAAGGCCCTGTTAAAACTCATCAAAGTCTCGCCAGCTCTGTCAACTTTTTCACAATTTGACAGAGGCCAATAAGATATTGTATTTATTATTTAGATTGACGCCTGGTAACGGCCAGGTAAGAGCCGCAGCTGCACTATTTTGGGTGCATATCTTATATCCCCTAGCTGTTTCATCTCTCTTTCGCTCTCTCTCTCTCTCTCTCTCTCTGTATATATTTGTTTCTTTTTCTTATTGTAAGTTCATTTACACATTTTACAAAAACATTGAAGCGTGTAATTCGAAATGGGAGCTGCTGTTGCTACAAAAGTCAAATAAAACTGATGCCAGCGGTGCAGCTCACACACACACCCTCTCACACGGATACCCACTGTGCCCTTACATACATGTATAGTATGTGTATGTGTAATGTATTCATAGAAAATGACAACTGACAAGAGAATCAGACAAATGGAAAATCTGACTTGCTGAGCTTCATTTTGCTTGAATTTTTAGTTCATTTTGTTTCGTCATATTTTGTTTGTCTTCCGCCCCGCTAAAGCGACGACAGCGACGACAGCGCGACAGTTGGACAGCTGGCGGAAAAAAGATTCAGCACAAATCACATAAATATCCGAATAAGTGACATTGGCAATGCGGCATGCGACATGCGGCCACAGCACGGAAGGTAGCAATATGATGAGCAGGATTTGAATGTATTTAAAGCTAACTCTACTAACTAGCAGCATTTGACAGGAGCTGTTAAGTGCAATAAATTTGTATCTAATATTTGGTTGAAATAAATCAATTTTTAGATATTTAATGTTTGCTTAATACTTATCTATTGCTCAAGAATTCATTTTCCTACTTGGCAAGATCAATTGAGTATCGAAAGACTATAAAATATATTTTTGATATTTATAAAAATATTTAAATATTTAATATATCCTCCCATGCCATGCCTCATCCACACACAGTCGAACTAAATCGTTTAGACTTCGAAAATTGAACTGTGCGAGTCTCAGTTGTCTGCAGTTCATAAAGCACTCGGGGGCAGGGACACAAATTACAAGCGCTCTATGCTCAGCATTATGCATAGTCAGCAACTTTTCAGCAACTTTGCTGTGCAAACTGCTGGCAAGGGCCGACTACCCACATCCTGCACATGCCGAGCGCTACGCTCGCATGCCACCTGCGTGCTGCCTCCATTGTAAGTGATGCAAGCGACGATAAAAAGGCAGCAACGAGTATCCAATACAATGCGCTTAGTGGCGTCAATATGGCCGCACAATTCATACATTGTAATATCGATTACGAGGCACTCGAACTCGAAACACGTTACCCACACGACTCGCACACACAGGCACACACACACACAAGCACACACTCGCATGGCATACATACATACATATATATAGAACAGTTACGAGGCAACTTCTGCCTCTCCTGCAGTTCAACTCGGCCACTTGAGCCCAAATGCCGTGTGGTTTGTAGCCGGGCCACGCCGGGCGTGCGTATACGTATTAATAAAGTGCTGGAGGTGGCGGCGCACATAATTGCAGTCATGAAAAGCATTATAATACACATCCACCCGCTCTATTGTGGGGACCCTGTGGGGGGCAGCTGGGGGCCGGCAAACCACAGCCTGGGTGAGGAGCATTGATTGATTATATCATTGCCGATTGATCGCTTGAGTAATTGTTGTTGATTTCATAATTTATTGTGGTCGCAAATATTTAAACTGTTTAACAAAGCTCAATTGCAGGTGACGGAGAAGACTTTAAGCCGTCTGCAGTGTCGCAGTGACATCATTCGCCCATCGATCGGTGCTGAAGCACGAGTAGAGCTGCAAATGGAATTCATTGTGGAGCGACTTATCTACATATTGCTTTGTTAAATCTGCTTAGCAGGGAGGCAAGGTGAGGCGTGGCGAGCGGGAGGGCGGGGCGGGCAGTGCAAAGCTGCATTAAACCTAACTAACAATCGCACACGCTGAAGTAGGTGCAGCAGCAATGATTCATGATTCAGCCAGTCGAAGGAATGCAAAGTGGAAGGACCTGGGCAACAAAAGCTGTGAAGGATATGAACGGCTTGCTCGAGCAGAAAAGCAAATATTGTTAGACTTGTGTTGCGAAATGCAACAAAAAAAAAAAAAAAAGACGAAGAGGAAAACAGGTATAAAAACACAGAGTGAAAGCAAAGAAAAAACGCGCAGGTAACTAAGCAAAGAGCTGCAAACAACAACAACACAAAAACGGGGAAGTAACAGTTAAAGCAGCAGAAAAAATGTCAAGGTAAAACTAACAAAACTAGCGTCGCTCTAGCCGTCGTAACACCGGAAACGGAAATGGCAACGCCGTACAAACGCTTTATACATATAAATATATATATATATGGATGGAGTGGCAGAAGGGCAGAAGAACTGCTGCGAGTGACTTTAATGCAGCTGCTCTGCAATAGTTTTCATTGATAAGCAGCGCAAAGTCGAATAAAAATAAATAAAGGCAAAATAATATAATTAAACAGCTTCGCTATAAACGGGCTTGTAATTAGAGTGTAAAAGAGCGACAGGCGCAAAGTTCGAATTGTCGTTCAAAAGTAATTAAAAAGTTCGCAGCGCGCCAGAAAGAATGAGGCGACATTTCGCGATTGCGCGAAAATAAAGTTTCGCAGAGATTTGCTCAAGTTGCGCCAGCACCGAGAGCCGACTGCATTTAAGCCTTTATTTCATTTAGCGGAGCGGCCCCAAATGAACACGTCGACTGTCAGCCCGACTGGCAATGGAGTCTCTAGCGCCGCTGCATTGCTTAGCCCATTTGTGCTTGCCACTAGTTTATGCCGCAAATATCACAAATTGTGACAAGAGCCACACGGCACAACAAAGCCAATGCGTCCACGACGACCAAATCTGACAGCCCAAGCGGGCCAGAGCGGGACTTGGGCCGTGTGCAATGGAACGCAATATGTAGTGTTGCCATTTACCCAGCCTATGTGTGTGTGTGTGAGTGTGCGAGTGTGTGTTGTGTGTATTTTGGGCTTGTGTGCTGCCTGGGTAATCACGTCATTATCACGTGAAATTTCGGCATTGACGTAAATTTACGATTTGCACATGAGCACGAGCGCAAGAGCCGCTAAAAAAAGCACCAAAAAAAGGCAACGTAAAAATAAAAATAAAAATGAAAATGAAAATAAAAATAAAAATATATGGGTATAAAACTACTAACGTGGCAGTCGGCAGTCTCAGTTTCAAACTCAGTTTCCGTCTAGCTGCCTGGCTGCCAGCGACGCACATAAACTCACATTAAATGCGATTGCCAATTTATTTACTAAGTGAACAGGCAGCGTGGCGAGGCGCGTCAAGGTGCTGCAGGTTGCCATCCCCAAAAAAAAGAGGAGAAAGAAGAGAAAGAAGCAGAGAAGGAGGCGCACGTGGTGGAACGAGCGCAGCTGGCTCAAAACTTGGCTCAAATTTTAGAGCGGAAATAGTGCTGTTGTTCTCGTTGTTGTGGCTGGCTGGCAGTAATTGAAGCAGCGCCCAAAAAGTTGTTGCAAAAGCTGTGCCACAAAACACAACACACACACTCACACACATACATTTGGTTTTAGCAAATGTTGGCAAGTTTTATGCATACAATTAACGAATGTAGCACGCCTACTACGTTATATAGTCAACTCCAAATACACTGGAGAAGAAGAGACGAGCACAATGTTTGGCTTAGCACTCGCATGAGGCTGGCAGTGAGCGGTTGAGCGAGTGGGGCAACCACATTAACCCATTAGGCTTAAGCTGTAAGTAGCAGCAATCTTGGCTGATGGCGGGGCAAGTGCTGAGCAGTTGGCTGCCTTTTCTTTTGCTCCACTGGCTCCCAGCGGCAGTGTCTCATTTGTTGGCGTTGCGCTTTTTCGCTTTGCTCTACAATTTTCCAACACATTTGCCAAATTAAATTATATAGCATATGCAGCAGCAGCAGCAGCAGCAACAGCAGCAACAGAGCACAAATCTCTGTGTGTGTTTTTTGGGTTTTTTCGGGTTGTTTTTCTGGCTTAAATCATATGAAAATCACACTCGACTGACTCTGCTGACACTCAGTGATTTACACGCTGTGCGCTGGCTGCTTGCTTGTTGTTTCACTTGGCACTTGGCAGCACGATCGTGCCGCGTTCCCTCTTCATGTTCACGTTCACGTTCGCGTTCACGTTTTCTTCTTGGACTTTGACACGCACAGGGCTCTTTGGCTTGGAGTTGGAGTTGGCTGTGACACGCATGGAGCACGGAGCACCAATCAGTGTTAGTGGGGTCCGAGCCGGGCCACAATTCATTTGCATCAATTGCCGTCTAAGGACACTCACACATATGCTGGACGAGTTGTCGAGTAGTCGTAATTCGATTCGCACGCGTACGCAGCACGCTTGCCATTGGCCGCGCGTCCGTTCCACACGAGTCTTAGTCGCAAACTGTTTTGTCCTTACGCCTGTGGCCTTCGTGCATCCTGCCAGCCGACCATTCGGCTCGCGTCGGCAGTGTGTCGCTCGTGTCGGCGGCTCGGCACGAGTCGAGCGCTCGTGTTCGGAGCGGAGAGCCCGTCGCGTTTGGCGCCAAAATCTGTTGTGTGTAGACTTGCCGTGGCAGTGGCTCTCAAACTGTACGTGCCGCAGGAGTCTCCGGCAAATGCCGACACACAACTTGACATCTATATTTATAAAGTAAGTAGCGCAATTATGTTAAGCATGCTCAGCATACAAAACTGACAATTCTTTCTGCAAGTCCACGCTGCGTTGCGCTGCACTTGAATGCAGTGCAATGCGAATTCAATTGGGATTCGATTTCCCGCTTTATGTCAAATCCCATCAATTACGGGGCCAGAGCCAAGTGGAAGTGAGCAGCGAGTGCGCTAATTTGCAATGCTCATGAATCAATTACAATTACGAGTCGCTGCTCTCGAATGTGTGTCAAGTGGTGCAATCAACAAATCCCCAACCTGCCCCACACACCGCATCGGCGCAGGTGGCACAGTGGAGACTATGCAACCGGAGTGAGAGTGAGAGCGAGAGAGACAGAGAGAGAGAGTGCGAGAGCGGCACTGCAATTATCCGTTTTGTTTTGATATCGCATTCGTGGCGTCGTAGCGTCGTAGCGTAGGCCGCAAAGTTAGGAAGAAGTGAAAAGCTTTTCGTGTTGCCCTAGGACGCAGGCTGCGAACAGGGAAAGGTGGGTAAGGTGAGTGCGGCGAGTAAAGCTCGTGCGTGGCAGTGTCCAATAAAAATAACGCATATGCCGCGTCGCGACCGCCCGCAGCGCTCGACTGGTGCGTCGCAAGCCTTGCGGTAATTGGACGAAAATGTATGAGCCGCACTGTTGTGGGTGCTGGGCGCCTTGGGTGTGCAACCTGCAGCGGTTCTATGCCCATCGACGAGCTGCTCAGGTCTGAGCAGCAGCGACCCATAAAACAATGGGCTCGAGCCTGCCTCGGGGCGCACAGGGGCGCACGGAGCGCAGGGGCGGCTTTTAGAAATGGACTCAAGACTTGGGGACACTGGCACGCGGCATGTCAACGTGTCGCCAACGCAATAAATCCATAAAGCCCGGCCGTTGAACGCACGACTGAGCAGCCATCGCTGACCCACCCACCCGCTCAGGCGGCCACAGCCCACTCGTGTTTCATAATGACGCATAGTTGCACGTAGCAGTCGGATTTGCTTTTCGGCTGGCGCATGAGGGCACGCAATTATTATCGCACGAAATCAAAGTATTGCCTAGCCCCCAGTCGACCCCCTCCCTCCCCCTTTAAAGCAGGCCCAACCCTACCCCAAGGCGTATGGCCAAAGGCATGCGGCATTAACGACTTCCCTTAGAATACGATTTGCCCATTTGCCCATTTGTGAATCTGAATTCGGCCGCAAAATCAGTTATAATTATTTTAATACAATAATAATAAAGACATAATTAGCCAACGAGCCAGCCGGCTGGCCAAAGCCAATGTGGAGCTACTCACGTTAGTTTTGCATGAGAAAGAGGCCAGACTTACCTGTAAGGAAACAATAAAATATTCATTTAATTGCAAATTTATATGAATACAAAAAAATATTAAATTTATAATATGTATAATATATTTTTCTTTTAACTTTTAAGAGCTATTAGAAGTGCTCGAAAGCATTTCAAATCCAGTAATTGGAGATATACATTTTAGAGAGTAGTATGAATAAGCTGATCCTAGATACTTGAAAGATTTAGTTTAAAGATTTAGTCAAGACAGGGCTTAAAATGAATTGAAGAATCTGATATTTTATTATTTGTTCACCTTAAATTCTATAATAAATTGTATGTATGTCCTTAAATTTTTACAGCTTTCGACCTCAGAGTTAAACAAATTTATGAGACAAACTTTTTTGTTGGATTAAAGCCCTCAAATACTTAAATACAAATAATTTTAAGCCCATAAATTTATATTTATTATATAAATTATAAAAGATAATGTGAACTATATCAGTAATGATAATATATTCAAGATATGTTTCTAAAATTTCCTTTTAAGGAATTGAGTATTTTCATGTAGTTCAAGTGGTCCCAGGAAATATTCTCTATCATCTTAGGTAATTTATTGGTTTTACTTGAAACTTGTTTGAGTGGCATTTAGCTGCCCATACAAATAACAGTTTGACTGTTAACTGATCTAAAATGGAAGCAACCTAATAAATTACAAATATATCTAAAGATCTAAATAAAGACTGATTAAATTTTTACACATCTAAAAACGACATAAAGCTTATCAAAATATTTGAATATTAGCCTGCGATTCAATATTATCTTTTTAACAACAATATCTTAGCAAGATTTCCGTTTCAAATTGATTTATTATAATTTCATACTACGACCACCTTACAACTGTAGGTACGATCAAAGATTCCAGCCGAATATGCCCGTAATAAACAATTGACAGCGATATGAAAATACACTTCTGTTGTGGCGGCGAACATCAAAGACACGCCATCAAAATAAGAATCACACACACTCACACACACCCACACACACACACACACGCGCCCAGTAGGTATCTAACAGCGGGAGCAGATAAAACAAAAGCAAAGAAAGAAGAAAACTTCAATCGATTGTGTAGAGAAATAAAACAAATTTTTGTAATAAACAAAAGTGAACAAAGTGAATGCAGAGACACATTGCAAAGCAAGAGCAGAGCTTGCCACACTCACACACACACTAACACGCACACAACTACAGGCAAGTGACTGCAAAATTTGGGTGCTTTGATGTACAAAGCAGTTGTGTGGTGCAGGTGGCATCGCAGCCGCCCTATGGCAACGCGGGCCAAGCAGCTGCTGAAATTGAATTCGGAGCCAGGCTGGAAGACACAACAGGACGTCAAGCCACAGATGAATACGTGAGAATTGCTTATTTTGCGCGAAATTAAAAAACATCAGAGGCAAGCAACGCTTGCACACTGACAACGCTGCAGACACGTAGCACACACACACACACATACACACACATACTCACACAGACATACACGAATAGGCAGCTGCATTTCTTGGCGCTTGAAGCAGAAATCTCAGCGCAACTGTGACAGTTGCAGGCTCTTGAGCGCCCACTTGCCCCGCGCTCCATTGGGCAGCGGTTTGTTGCCCCGCGCACAAGGCGCATAATTAGAAGCCTAGCCAGCCAGTCAGCCAGTGAGGCAGTGAGGCAGCCCGGCCCAGCCTAGCCAGCCACTTGGAGTGTGGCGCGCGCGCGAACAACCAGGAAGCCGTGACAACAATGCGTATCCATGTCAGCGCCAGTCAGGACAATTGCACTCAGTCACTCAGTCACTTAGTCAAGTGAAGCAAAACTTTAACATTTGCCAAGCCATCCGGTGCTCAGCTAATTGACGCGTAGCCAGCCCAAAGCCCCCCACAGCCCAAGACCCGGCACAATATCCAAATCCGAACACATTTAAGACCCTTTCTTCGGGTGATGCATCAAATTATGTGTGTGTGTGTAAGTGTGTGTGTGTGTGGGGTATGGTGAAAATGTTAATTTCCAGCAATAAACACTCACACTCCCAGGCACACACGATGAAAGGGACATACAAGGCAAATTGTGTGCACTTGGGCCAGGTACAAGGCGAGCGGCTCGAACGAACACCTTTCAATAAGGGCAACTCATCAGGCGCTAGTCAGAGTCAACCAGCTGAAAGGTAACATTGGGCAATTTCTTTCGAACTATGCGGCGAATGGCTACGGTCAGAGGACACGTATAATGGAGCGCCTGTTAGTTGGCTCCAAGAGGCGCCCACGTTGTGGAGCCATCAACAACGGCAGAATACAACCCTTTGCGTATACGCTATATAAACACACTCAAAAGCACGCACACACACACACACACACACACACACACACACTCAGGCACACACACACATGCGACCGGAAGAAGCCTAAGCACAAAATTCATTTAAATAAAATTTTAATCGCATTGTTCAAGGAGCCCGGCCTGGCTCGGCCCGGCCCGGCCTGGGCAAGTGAAATTGTTGCTAAAAAGGTTCAATTCACTGGGGGCAAATGGTCTATTGAATAATTTTGATAGACTAATGAGTTGCCGGTCTATTCAAGTGTAAGCACACGTTCGCAATTATGCGCACAAACTTTTCAACAGCACGCCAATGATACTTGTTGAAAATTTCACTTAATTACTGCATGAAAAGTGCTGAATACAGTTGAGGGTATTACGAAATGGAATGAAAAAGGAAAGTTGATTTTTATTTACTAATTAAATGTAAATAATTTAAAATTATTTATGTATATTTGAAAGCACATTAAAGCTGTGTATAGCATTAGTTGAAAACTTTATTTGACCACAAATTGATATATTAGTAAAGGATTCCCATAAAAAATATTAGACATATAGATTAGCTTGAAAGTTCTATTCAACTTGCAATTCTTAATCAAACTGAAGTTTCTTATATCTACTAGCTTAATTTAAAAGCTATTTTCCCTACATAGTACAGTATTTCTATAACAAACATATTTCAGTATTTTTTTTACTATTCCAAAAGCAAATTAAAGCTTTTTATAAATTTGTAAAAATAAAGGAATCACTGTTTCAAAGCATTCAATAATTTTTGGTCACAAAATAAAATGAATATTGTTTTAAAAGCCCATGAAAACTTTACTCAACTTCCACTCTAATTTTCCTTTTATCCCAAAGTCCATGGAAGCTTTGCTCTCTTTATTTGCCTTCCACTTTAACTATTTTAAAAGCCCCTAAAAGCTTTGCTCTATTCTTTCGACTTCTACTCGAACTATTTAAGCTCATCAGAGCGCAATTTTCAACACTTTTCCGACAGATTAATGCGCTCTATAAGCCAATGCCATTGGTAAGCCATCGTCGTTTGCATTGGCCAATAAAGCTGTATTGTGAGTTGCTCAAATTGCAGCAGGCAGGTGTATGAGAAATGGTTGAAAAACAGTTATTTGTACCTTTGCACCACTTCACACATTCATCCGGGCAGACACGGAGAGGGAGAGAGAGAGGGGGGAGGGGGAGCAGCTAGGAGCCAGTCGGCCACTTGGGTCGGGTCTGTGGATCGCGCTTGGGGTAAATTACTTGACAGAACGCATGAATTCAAAACATTTGCCAACACCAAAAGCCGTCAGTTTCAGGCCAGGCCTGGGCACGCCAGGCCATGACAGAGCAACTCTCGCACACTCGCACACAAAAGAGTTGGGCGTCAGGGCTGTCTAGTCGCATTGTCTGTAACTGTGACTGTGACGAAGTGTTGTCTGTGTGTCTATTTCTGTGTGAGTGTGTGAATATATGTGTGTTGTCTGCTTCCGTTCATAACTTGACTCGGCTCAGCTCGACTCGACTCGACTCGCCTCGACTCTTGTCGCCTCAAGTTGACTTGACGGACGTGGCTTATTGTTTCATTTTGGGCTGCCGTCTGCGTTTATGACTGAAAACGCATACAATAGCAATTTATCATGACTTAATTGTGTGTGTGTGCGTATCAGTGCACACACATGTGTGTGTGTGTGTTCAGTGTACTTGTCACTGGCGTGTCAAGAAAACTTAGATGTACTTAGTTTGTTGCACGTTCAAGTTGGGGCCAATTCAGCTTTCGCTTTTCATCTGCTCTCTCTCTCTCTCTCACACACGCTCTCTCTTTTACTCTCCTTAAGCCTATTGCAATTTAGTTGCGGCTGACAATTGACAAAAACTTGGATTGACACTTTCCATATTCTCCCGGCTCTATTTCACATTTTAGCGGCATATTTCATGCGCGCGGATAAAAAGCTATTAGGACTGAGCTGAGAAAAAAACCAGAGAGAGAGAGAGAGAGAGAGGGGGGGGGCGAAAGAGAGGGAGAGAGCAGCAGCAAACGACAGCTGTCTTCAGCTGCAGACCCAGTGCATAAATCTTGTGCCTGAAATGTCAGCCAAGGCACAAGGACACTGAAAAGGACGAGCGGCTCACAAAAAAGCAAAAGCCAAGAAGGATAAAAAAAAGTCGCGCTGTGATAAAATGTCGCCGCATGCAGCTTTTATGTGGAACTGTAACTGTAACGCTCTCCGCTGGCAACTGTCTGGCATTTCTTAAGCCCGCAGATTAACTCGGGCTCGTCGCGGGGTCTCTTCAATTGTTGGTGGCGCCACGCCTCGCCTCGCCGCGCCTCGCCTCGGCTCGGCTCGTCGCGCGGTTTTTGGCCTCGTCAAGTCAAATTGCAAATTGCATATTCAAATGCGCGCGGCTTTTTCTAGTCAGCGGCTGTCTCTTGTACAAATAGCAAAGATTTGCGCATGCAGCGCAAAAATAAATGCAAATGGAAAATGGGAGAACGGAGCTGGGAGATGGGAGCTGAGAGAGGGGCAACGGGCAACGGGCAAATGGAAAATGGCAAATGGAAAATGCTTGACAGGCGCAGCGCAAATGTTTTGGTCCTAAATTGAAATTAAATTCGCTTCGCTGTGCCCCCGAGGGCGACGCTGCACAATCATATGCAACTGCTTACATGCCTCATATCTGAGATCTGACCCCAAAAACACAAATGCAAATGTCTTGCCAGCGCCCTTTGTTGCCAGCTAACGTCTTGGCTGCTCCGAAAGAAATGTGCCCAAAAAGCAGGAAAGCCGACAGCCCAGCCCAGCTCAGCCCAGCCCAGGCACAGCCACAGCCACAGCCGAAGGCGACCAACAGACAGCAGACAGGAGACAGCAGACAGCCGACACTAATGCTGATATGACTTCATCTTCAAAAGGCGACATGGCAGCCGCAGCGGCAGCAGGATTAGGAGCTGCAGCAGGAGCAGGTGGTGCAGCAGCGTTTGCGCAATATGTGGGCGCGCTGCTTCTAGGACGCGGTGTTTGTGCGGCTGCTGCATGCAGTGCACGCTAATGATTCTACTCATTTTCTTGCTCCCAGTCAATTTAATATGCTCAGCACAACAACAACAACAGCGACGGTGGCGACGGCGGCAACTACGACAAGGATAACAAGTTCGGCTAGCTAAGGAGGCTGGCAATGCCAGCACCTATTTAAGTTCCAGTTTTCGGTTGCGGATGCAGCTCGCCGAGTCGAGTCGAGTCGCGTCGCGTCGAGTCGAGTCGCGTCGACTCCTGGGCTGCCAACCACTAAACCACTGATGACAACTTAAGAATGTCATTAAATTCTCATACAGCACACAAAAGCTGCATGTGCTTCATGGTAAAAGAATTGCCACGAGGATTTTAGGGACAATTTAAGTAGCACGGATTTAGAGACAGCATCAGCGCCCGCAACTACAACAACAAATTACAGCAGCGGCGGCAGCCAGCAACATCAGCTGTAACAGCAGCAGCGACAACGCTGACAACATGAAGACGCGGCCCACTAACAACAGCAACAACAAGGGGAACAAGGGGAACAACTACAAATGCAAGCGAAAGAGAGAACAAGAGCAGCCACAGCAGAAGGATGCGGCATGTTGCATGTGGCATAGCAAGCAGTTGTCTGAGGCCGAGTCCATGCTGGCCCCCGCCCCCAATGGGGCCGTAAGTAAAATAAAAAACAAATAAATGTAAGCTAGTGCGGAGTGATTGGCTAAGAGATACCCTGCTCTTGGCATACATTGTTCAGCTTGAGAGAGTTTTCGCTTGCAACTAGAGGGGAGAGAGATATTCCAAGAGTAAGTCTGTGTATGCCACAAAATGTGTCCAAAATAAAAAGTAAATTAGAGTAATCTAGTGCGCAGTGATTGACTAAGAGATACCCTGCATTTGGCATAAACTCTATAGCTTGAGTGACTTTTGCCTTGCAACTAGAGGGGAGAGGTATTCCAAGAGTAAGCTAGTGTATGCCCTACCGTGTCTAGCTCTAATAGATTGTCTGTTAAGATAAGTCCCTCTTCTGTATAATTATGGTCTCTTAGATTTCGTGGCAAGAAAATTGGGTATATTTGATCTTAAGTTCAGATGATCTTTCCGGATAGCAGAAAGGAGCTTCCCAACTCACAGATAGATAAGACTTGATTTTCTATTACATATTTTACATTATATATTACACACAACCAATAAGCCCACCTCTTAACTGCCTCTAATGCGTGCAGGGTATCTAAGAAAAAAAGCAACTGCAAAGTAAAGGCAAAACAGACAAAAAACCAGAATTGCTCGCACCAAGCTGGGAAGAAGGAATGAATATAAAAAAGAAGAATAGGTAGAAGAGGAAGAAAAGAAACGTATTGCTGCGGGATTCCTTCTTTACGCTTGCGTTTGTGATGCAACTTTTTCTAAGCGTCTGCCTTGCGATATGTTGTGCAACGCATTCGCATTCGCATTCGCATTCAAAAAGTCTATTTCCCGTGCAATTGCAACAATGCTGTGCGGCCGTAATTGCATGTGTCTGACTGTGTGCGGCCTCTCTATAAGTGTATCTGTGTGTGTGTGTGTTCGGGTGTGACTGAGCATGTCCTAGCTCTAGCTGCTTCTGCTTCTTACTCTACTTCTTGTTGGCGCTCGCCTTTGGGCGCAAAGGAAAACAAATGAGTGGCGGCTGCCTGCTGCAAATGTGGAATGCATGCGGCTTCATCCGACGCGACGCCCGGCCAGCTTATTTAGTATGCAAGTTTGTGGGCGACATCAACTAACCGAAATTACACACACACACACACACACACACATAGACAGATGTGGGAGGCACTCAAGCATTTACACACGCTTCGCCTGCCTCATCTAAATTCTTTTTGTTTTCATTCAGCTTTGGGCACACGAGTCTTAAACGCTCTCGGCAATTTAATAATTTGCAGCACACGGAGTTAAGTTATTTGAAACAATGGGAAATGCGTGTAAATAACTTAATCTAATTTGTGATATCGTAAAACAACACAATTTGTGGCAATGAATGCCGAAAGAACTGAAATTAATTCCCACAAATGACTGAAGAAATCCAGCTTAATTGCGAGCTGCAGCTATTCAAAACAAATTTGCGTTTTATGGGCTTACGAGAGATGAAATTACTGCCAAGGCTGATGCCTGGAGTTGTTAATAATTCAGATTTGCATTAAAATATATTTCAATTCATTGGCTGACGGCACAAAGGGCGTGTGGTCAGGATAGCTTGCAGGATGTGGTTAGAGTCGCCGTTGCAGGCGAAAGACATTGCTCGGTGATTTCTATTTGCTGATGCGATAAGCAGAAGGCAACGAAGAAGGCATGTCACATGCCGGGCGGGCCAAAGGAAAGCTCCTGTCACAGGACACAGCACACGTCGAGCGCTTATTGACGACAGCCCACAAAGTCAATGCGTGACAGCGGGCATTTATATTAGACATTAAAAGGAAGCCCTGCAACGCATCTCAAATGCTCAGCATGCAGCTGGAGGAGGGATCTGCAGCGGATGCTGGATAGCTAACCGACGGCTGCCATTGTTGATTGCGCATAAAAATATTTATAAATGCAGATTGCAAATGTGAAATGTGATGCAGCCCAGGGAGCCACAGATAATGCCATGTGGCTAGCTGCTGCCTTGACTGTCCCAGCTCCTGCTGCTCCTCTTCGTCCTGTTTGTTATTTGTAAACGTTTATTTATTTATGCATATTGATTAGATGTGCCTGCAGTGGACGCAACGAGTTGTTGGCCACGCCCCGGGTCTAACGATACATTCCGGTGTTGTTACCGCAGCGATTGCCAATGTAATTGAAGCCACACACACACACACACACACGCACACCCACACATACTCGCACACCCACTCGAAGACACTTGAAGATAAATGCTTCTTTAGGCCCTGCGGCAATGGCCATGTTTTTGTTTTTCCTTTGCCTGTTCGCAGCGCGATTTTCATTTTATTTCGTAACAGAATTTTCCTCATTTTTTCAGCTTCTTCATTTCACACATGATTTCTGATTGCCAGCCTAATGCGCCCGACAACGACAACTGCGGGGGCCCGCAGCAGCCGTGCCGGTGGGGGAGGTGGAGCTGCGTCTGCGGCTGCGGCTGAGACGAGACTCGGTAAAAGCGAAAAGCTCAAGAAATACGTGAAACCAGATAAACGAAAGTGAAAGCAGCGAAAAAAAAATTGCATGTAATGAATAAATTTGGAGTCAAACAGGTGAATGGGGGCGTGGCAAACGCGGTGAAAATGAGCCAGGAAAGACGTGTAATGGAATTGCTGTTGCGTTGAATTTTTCAATTTCATTCAATTTAGAGTCAACGACGCTGATGCCACAGCAGCACACGCAGGAAATTTTTAAAGTGCCGCCTGAGTGCTGCGGTCGGGTGGTGCGTGCTGGATGGTGGGTGGTGCGTGGTGCGTGGTGCATGCAGCCGCGGCGGAGGCGGCTCAAAGTTTTCAACGGAAATGTAGCAATTTGTATGCTGCGCCTAAACGAATTTTAACGATATGTGAAATGATATTCGACTTGGGCACTGATCAAAATGGTGAGGGAGAGAGAGAGAGGGTGGCATACCCTCCCCCCACACACACTCACACTCACACGTGTATCTATGTACGTTTGCGGTTCTTTACGTAATTTCACCTTTCGGCAAATTGCCCGACCGAAAGCTCATTAAAAAGTCAACGTATGGCGTTGAGGCTCTTAAACTTGTAATGCCATAGAGCTGCGGGACGTGGGACTGGGCGTGGGCGTGGGCGAGGGCGTGGAGCGGTGGGTGGGGCATTGCCATAGTGTGGCCGGCCAATTCACACAACATACTCTGGCAACGCTGCTGCGTGACAGCCACAAACAAGCTGGCAGCTCAAATGGGCTTAAGACGAGCACAAGGACGAGCCCAGCAGCGGGACAAATGCGACAGCATGTTGCCCATGGACACGGCGCCCACCGGGCGGGGAGGAGATGAGGAGATGAGGGGGGCAACTTTGTTTTTGCTTTGAGTTGTCGCCACAAACTGCAAAGTGTCAACAACTTGTAATCACCAGAGCAGGCTGGCAGGTAGACGCCGTAGGCAGGCGGGCGCGGTGGGGTGGGGCGGGGCAAGGTGTCGCCCTGCAGCCTACACTTGGTCACATTTTAACACCTGCTCGTTATCAACTTTTGCTCGCTGTGCAAAAACAAAAACCAGAGCTGCATAGTGAAAAAAACCAGTTGCAATACCAGAAACTTTGCTTTCTGACTATGTCATACATATTATATATATATAAATATATATATATACGTATTTTTTTGGTACTTTCTGGCTTTGGCCCAAAACCTGTCAGGCCCGTCCAGAATTATGTCAAAGTTTGTGGCACACGAAAAATGAGCAGAAACCGAAGGCCATGTAAAAACTGCATAAAACAAATGCCATAAAGTTATAGTGCAGGTGGGCGGTGGGCGATGGGCGGTGGGTAGGGCGGCTCATTAGTGTTGTCAGCTGTGCCAGCCGAAAGGGCGAACGTGGCAACCCTGTCATTGGCATGCGGTCGGTGCCCAACCCACACACACACAGCTTTCACACCTTTCACACAAAATGCAAGCCTCTGTTGACGGCAAATGAAAGAATATTCGACTATTCAATCGCATTCCATTGCAGCAATTCAATCTGAATTTTGCACTCTATGGAAAAGATTTAAGAAAAGAAATAGCACAACAGGCACACCGAGAATATGCAATTGTTTCTTAGCATTATATGCGAGGAATGCGAATACGCATCTGGATGCATATCTGCTGCAGTGTATAGACATTGTTGTATTTCATGTATGTTTCCAAGTGTCAGCGAGTGTATGCCAAGGCCTTTGTGCCTCCCAGGAATTGCAATAAGTGTCAGAAATCTTACTGTATTTTAGATAAGCATTCGATTGTATTTACAAAATAGGTAACTCACATTATATTCCAGGCAGACTCTCTTACTTTCTCTCTCATTTTTTCTCTTTCACTCTCTCCCTTTCTCTCTCTCTCTGTTTCTGTTTCATTATCTGACTCTTCTTCTACATTTATATATATATATATATATATATATATATATATATATATATATATATATACTTTCTTTTTCTCTCTCACTTCAATTTAGTCCTTCTTTAACTCTCTTCTTATTTTTATCTATTTGGCTTTTCGTCTAACCTTTTCTCTCTCTGACTCTTCCTTATATATATATATATATATATATATATATATATATATATATATATATATATATATATATATATATATATATATATATAGGAAGAGTCAGAGAGAGAAAAGGTTAGACGAAAAGCCAAATAGATAAAAATAAGAAGAGAGTTAAAGAAGGACTAAATTGAAGTGAGAGAGAAAGAAAGTATATATATATATATATATATATATATATATATATATATATATATATATATATATATATATATATATATATATATATATATATATATATATATTCGTTCTCTATCATTTACTTACTCCATGTTTTTGTATCTCTATTTCGCCCCTTTCTTTCTCGCTCTGCGTCTCCAATCGTCTTGTCTGAATGGATCTACATTCCCCTTTTGTGAACCCCTCCAAAATATCTTTTGATTTATTCTAAGAAAATATTCCTCTCTATTACTATTACCAACTGTTTTAAGTTATATTTCTCTTTAATTGCAGTGCCTCCTCTGAGCAGTTGGACTCATATTACATTACAATCGATCGCTTATAGAGGCCTGGCAGTAGTTTCCCGTTTCTAAAATGCTCACAAATTGATGCGAAAAGAAATTGTGTAATCTAGTGAAATTATTTGAAAGCAAAGAATGTGTGAACTGGAACGGGACATAGATAAATTAAGTGGGCCAAGCCAGGCCAGGCCTGCAGGCGCAGCCCTTCCACATTTCGAGTGTAAGCGAAATGAAACGAAACGAAATCGAATCGAATTTTATCTGCTTAGCATATTTGGCGGTGGCAACAACAAAGGCGCAAACGACTGCCGAGGGAGGCCCCCGACGACTGGCGAAAGGCATAAAACAATTTAGATTCAATGCGCGGGATATGCGTTCAGCTATAGCCAAGGATACGTCGAAGGCTCCACAATACACGAAATTCGATATGCAGACGCCGCGCACGCCGAGGCGGCGATAAATGTGCAAATTTCCTCAAGGCTCGACTGATTAAATGCCACTGAAAACATAAATTGCCACTGAAAACAACATTAGCCAAGGGAGGCACACACACACACGCACGCCCCACACACACACACAAAGCTGCCTTTGACCTTAATTTGAATAAATACTCAAACATATTCGTACACGCAGAGATTAGGCGTCTGGCGAACTACGGCGTGAATAGTAAATCGGCTCTTGGCGGGCGCTCGGGCTCGTAGCTGGGCAGGAAGCGACTTCAAAGCAATTATTATTACCATATTTGACGTTGCCCTGTCCCCGCCCCCGCCCCCGCCTCTGCCCCCGCCTCTTTGCCGTCGCCGTCGTCACTAATTACTCGGCACACACAGAGCGCAAATGTCGACTAAACAATGCGTTACGCATACGCCGCGTGCTGCAGCCATCGACTCGGAATGTCTTCATAATACTATTAATGGGCAAATGAAAAATGCAAACGAATCGGACGGGAAAAAGGCCAAGAAGCCAGAAGCCACGCCCAGTGGTCGGCCACGACCCCAGCCAGCGCCGTTGTCTGCTTTGATTAATGATCCATTTGAGGCATCGAGAGTCGGCGTCAGGTCGTCAGGTCCTGCTCGGACAGACGTCAAACGTCGAACGTCGAACGTTTTACGCGCTGAAAGGCGAGACGAAGTGTCGAAAAGTGAGCAATCACTGCGAGGCGAGTGTGACGCGTCCTGCGACAAGCACGCACTTTACTTATTACCCATTAATGGCCGCACAACAGACGAGCAACAAGGGCGAGCGGACGACGCCAGCTGGTTGAGGACGTCGCAAAACGTGTTGGGCAATCGATCAGAGCCGCAATGAAGCCCGAATCGGGCGCTTCATTAAACGCGACGCAGGATGACAAATCATGTCGCTGACAATGCTCGCCCAGGACAACAGTCAACAATGACGCAAGGACATTGAAATAAAGTGTCGCCCGCCTGCTCACCTGCCCACCTGGCTAAGCGCCCGCCCGCCGCATGACGGCGCTGCTGAGAAGCGCAGTAAATAATATTTTTAGTGCGTAACTCCAGACGAATTCCAAGTCGCATGCATAGCCGAGCCGCGTCGCCTCCAGTCGAGCCGCGATTGTTGGAGCACACGCAAATATAATTAAGCACAACACAAACGCACGAGCAATAAAAAAAAAATTGTATATGCTGAAGGCCCAGCACGCTAGCCCAGGCCAAGCGCTTGCAGCCGACTTCCGGCCGCCCCCCGGACGACAACTGGGCGGGGCCGACATTTATTGCTCACCTCGAGTGACACTCGGCTAAAGCGGAGCCAACCGCTTAGATTAATCAAGGCCAATAAATGCAAGCATTTGGCCAAGAACTTGAGGTGAACAGCTTGGAGGTTGGAAGAAGTTGGAGAAGGGAAGAGGATGAGGAGTATATGGAAGAGCTAATATGACAGAGCTATTGGCTTAATAGAAGAGCTTAAGATCGCAAATAGAGTTGTTGATATCCTGAATAATTTATTCTTTATATGAGTCAGACTTTGGTATCGACGAAATCTCAGAATTTGTAATCAAACGATATTCTCTATTATTTTCTTTTTCTTTTTTGTTAACTAACCGTAATAATTCAGGGTATAATAGTTTGTGAAAATGTATTAAACAGGTAAAAGGAGGCGTGCCATACTACATGAAGTATATATATATTCTTGAACAGGAAGACAAGCTGAACTTACGCGTTATTTGCAAAGTGTATATTAAAGGAAGTTAAAATAATTTTAATATCGGCTCAGGGTATCTCTTAGTCGAGCCGTCTCAACTAAAGCACTCTTACTTGTTTTTTATTATTTTTTTTTTTTACATTCATTCGTAAGACGAATTTTAAATCTGTGTATGATAATTGGATCGGATTAGTATATTAATGATGTGAAAGGGGTTGTCTAGCTACGAGTCCTCGGCTGGATTAGAGTGCGAGCTGAGTTCGTTTGAGTCTGATATCAGACGACTTACAGCAAAAGACTCCCTTTCAACAATTTAATTTGAAGTGTATTTAAAGGCTAACTTGACCTATATAATTGAATTTCATATTAAATATACTACATTATATATTATACAAACATTATTCACACTTCTCAGCTACTTCTATCACTCGACAACAACAGCAACTCCTTCAGCTCGTGTCATTCGCTTCGTCCTTTCGATTTGCATTAGCAGCAGTCGCAGTCGCTGCAGATCGCGTGGGCTTCGTGTATTATTCAAGTGCGGCTGCAATTGTCGCACAAACTGCCTGCTGCACTTAGCTGCGCTTTCAGATATTTCACTCGGCTGCAATCGAAATGCTGCCCCGCAATTAAAATTTGTGGGCCTCGGCGGAATCGTGTCATAAACATCAATGGGCCAAGACGCGACAAAGGGTTGACTCCTAAAGGAGAGTGCATTGAACTGCAGCTGGGATTAAGGCTGCTCTGGCTTTGCTTTAAGAAACCAAAAAATATGCCGCGAGCATTGACCAGCCCCAAGCGGGGGCTCCAAACAAATGTTGCGTATCATTATATTTTATGAACTTTGGCGGCGCAACGTGCGCGAAATGGCCTTCGCGGAGGCCGCGTTTTTCAATGCGTAGGCTTTAAGGATGCCCCCAAACACACACCCCACACACAGAGTAAAAAAAAGAGAATGAATGAGCGAAAGCAAAAGAGACAAGCTCCAAGTTTGCCAAGGGCTACCCCTTTTTGAGTGGGGGCGAGGCGAGGGCAGGGCTGGAGCTCACAAGCTTAAGCAAATTGCCGTAATGAACCCTTTTTTCAGTCTCTTGGCTGGCTGGCTGGCTGGCTGGCTTGACGCCTTGCCAATTTGATGTAGGCATGCCAGCAATGCCAGCTTGCCAAAGGAAATGTAGGGCTCCCTTACCACCCCCCCTCCCTCCCTCCCCAACACAGACTTGATGCGTTTGCCTTTTCGGCGTTAAAATGAAATCTATAAAAATAAGTGTGGCATGTTCTACGCCATTTCTCCTCGTCTTCTCCTTCTTCTTCGTCTCTTTTTTTGTTGTTGCTGTGGGGGGAGCATTGGGGCTTGTTGGGTCCAACAGCCGGGGCTGCCGCGGCATTTAACCAGCTCACTTTTGGGTTATTAAATGATGAAGCAGTTTGCCGTTAATGACTGCCAGCGCTCGCCCCGCTCGGTCGATGGTCGATGGGGTAGGCCCGCTCGTTGGGGTTTATTGAGCCCCTAAAACGTTACGTTAGTCGCCAGAGCCGAGCCGAGACGAGAGAGAGAGAGAGAGAGAGAGAGAGAGAGAGAGAGAGAGAGAGCCGCCTTGTCTTGGCCTCAACTTGTCTGCCATGTCAGTTTGTTTAATGAGGGTAAAATTAGCGCTGTCTCAGGCTTATTAGCCCCACTTGAGACTCTTTGAGACGGTTAATGCCGCTCAGTTTATGGCTCGGCTTGCCCTCGATCGCTCCCCATTTGGGCGACTTAATTATTTTGATTTATCCCCGCCCACAACTATTGCCAATTGCGCAAGGCCGAGCAATTGATTTGGCTCTCGGCTAGCTCTGATGAAATGGATCAGGCGCGCGCTCAAGGGATTGCCGCCCAGCTGGACGTTGTTTGCATTCGATAAGCTCCGACAATCAATTTATGCCACTCGACTCGGCCAGCTCCAACTCCATCTCCGTCTCCAGCTACGGCTTGGCTCAAGGTAATGACGTGCACTTTGATTTGCGTGAGTCGCAAGGGTCAGAGTGTTGGCTTGGCATTGCGCATACGCCCGGCTAGCCGAGCAGCCAAGCAGCCAGCACGCAAATGTGGCGAGTGTGCTTAATTTCTTGGCATACCTTTTGGGAACAGCGAGGCGCAAGAAGTCACAAAAACAAACTGAGTTCCCGCCATCTCCCGGCTGGCGCCAACACACGCTTTGTATGCAAATAAAGCTGAGGACGAAGGCGCCACTTGACCACTTGCCGGCGACTTGCCGGAGCGTGCTGTGATTCCCACACGCGACTCCAACTCCCACTCCCACTCCCACTCCCAGAGGTGTGTTTGCTGCCACCGAGTGGGGCTGCTTGAGTGGGTGCCCAGGCTCTTTGTATATTGTAATAATTCTGCAAGGGCTTTCACGAATGTGTGTGTGTGTGTGTGTCGCTTGATTGTTGTGGCAGGTGACTCGGTGACTCGGCGATTTTGTTGCTTTTGCTGCTTAATAAGAAACTAGCGTCACGCAATATAATTAAGATAAACATAATTATAGTTTGCTGTTTGCTGTTGGTTTTTTGCTGCTTGCCCAGCCCCTGTGTGACTTTCGTTTCTAATTTTTAATGGCCGCGCTCTAAAAGTTATGTTGCCCACCATAATAACGTATTCGGCGACACTGACTTTTATTCAAATGCGTCAATTAATTGGATTTAATATGTGACATGGATGTGGGTGGAAATTCAGTTGAAATACTGAATACTAAATACTAAAATACTAAATCTAAATATATTTTATGTAAATTGTATCAAACTACCATTTACTTTAAATAGGAGCAGAAATTCTTTTTTCGAATTATTTTATTTGAATTTCCTAAATACGTTAAAAGCTCTATCGATAAGTTATTATATGTCATCGATAAATAAGCTTTAGCTTCCACAGTTTCGTTAAATATGAACACAAATTTCCCTTAGCTAAGACACAAACCAAAAGGAAATTACTGAAACGGTTAAGCTCGTTAAATATAATTACTATTCGTTCAGTACTGCTACGCGTCAAGTTGCTTAAATTCGTTAACTACAGCTTTCGTTAACTACGTTCAGCAAAGTTTACAACCACAACTCAAGCAAACCTGAAAGTGTGAACAGTTCGGCTAGCTTTCCGCTCTGGTTGTTATACTTGCTTAAGTTGCTACCCTGGGTTGCTGTCCTTACTAAGCAGACAGTTTCAGAGTCTTTCGCCACACAGTGCATCCGCAACCTACACACAGCTAATTAAATTTCGAATTTCAATTTGCCAATGGAATATTTTCGAATAAAATAAAAAGCCTTACTCGTAAATACAATTAAATAACCGCTTGTCACAACAGATTTCATTCGAGCTTAATTAGCAAAAAATGTTCGCGCGCTCAAAACGTTTTTCCGGCAAATTTGATTAATTAATTGGCGCACATTTCGCATGCCGAATTTCGATTAAAGAACTGTCATTAATAATGCAAATGGACGCATAGCAGACGCAACTCACCCAAATACAAAATGCCAATGATGAACGGAATCGGCTTCCACATCTTGTCGTCGGCTCTTGGGCAATCGGCGTCCGGCGGACAGGTGGTACAGGTGCTTCCTTCCCCTCACCTGCAAGTAGAGAGAGGCACACCAGGTGAGTACAGCGCTAATTAACTAAATTAACATGCAGCCAGTGTCAGCAGCTGCTGTCCGCATAATTTACAGCTGCAAATAAATATTTACAATTTGCATTTGCCCAGCCAAAGGCAAAGGGAGAGGGAAAGGAAAGGGAAAGAGGGGTTAAAAAAGTGAAATAAAATCTATTTTATTTTGTTAGTTAGTCAATTGTAGAGCCAAAAAGTCAAAATGACAAATGCATCGCAAATTATGCGCATTTTAAGCAGACAAATGCCAAGAGTAGTCGAGCAGTCGAGTGGCACGAGCCACTCCTAAGTGCAACGGAGCAAATGGCCATGCAACAACTCATCAAAATGTGAGCAGCTCGCTTTCAGCTGCCTTCTCCTTTTTTTCATAAATTTATTTTTATAATAAAAAAAGAAATAGCTGCAAATAAATGAAAATATTCAGGTTATGCTCGCCTATCAAATTTAATCCTAGTTTGGCGAATAAACAAATCAAACTCAAATAATTCATAAACTTTTTGCCTCTACTCGATGAGCGGGCTTGCAGGCACAGTGGGCAAAATACGCTGAAAAATTAAATGAAAAATTGGTCGAGTTACTGAAGTGAAGTAAAGAAGTGAAAGGTGTATATTGGATTTGCTCATCTTGCTCTCTATTCCCCTGCGCTACTTCAGCTTCCAGTCTCTAGTTGCCTGTGCAATGTAAAAATAAATATAATTAATGAAATTCTATAAATAAATCTGGCAAGAGCTGCGCTTTAGACAGAATTGCAGCCTTTGACATTTAGGTCACAGTTGACGCGCTCTAAAGATAGACAAAGCAGATGTATATCCGTCGCAACAATGAATAAATCTCATATTTATAGCATCTTGTGCTTCCCTAATTTGTAGTGAGTCTGTGGGGAGTAGCATATCGATTGAGCTGCTTTTAGAACGCGAATTGTTGCATTTAAAATAGTTAGAGCGAAAAACAATAAAAAATTGCATTTGCGCGAATTGCAGATAATCCGAAAAAATATTATTAATATACAAATAATAATGAAATTAATACTAGTAAAATAATACACAAGCGTAAAATAAAGGGAAATAAATAAAAATACAAATAACAATAATATGAATTATAATAATAACAATAACAAAAGCAAAAAAAAATTAATAATAAACAGAAGGAGGAGGATAATGAAGGATTAACAAAAGCCTTACATTAGAATAGTTTGTCCACATTTACAAAGCTCTCAGTTTCAGTTCACTTCATTTTTAATTGAAATATCTATACAATATACATTTATTTTATATATTTAAATATTTATAAAAAACATAAATTTTTTTATATATCTAAAAACTAAAATCAATAATAATTATGCGAAAAATATTTAGAAGGAGGCGCAGTAGTTCCCTCTAAATAAAATCTTGATAGGGCAAACGGTCAAGCCGTTTACGTCTGTCTGGCTGCTGGTCTGACCAACCGGTAAACTACTAAAGCGAGAGTCTTGAAAGTAAAAATATTTATGGAAATACCATGCGCAGCATGCCGTCCTCTCGTTTTCCTATTATCGATAATCTTCTATAATTTATTTATATTTTATTTAAAGTAACTTGAATAAAATGAAAGCTGAAGATTTCAAATGTACTTTAATATATTAAATGCCAAGATGTGGAATGACTTAAATTTTGAATACTACCTACCCTTTTCCCCTCATTATTACGCGCTCTCAAAATTTCAAAAGAATTTCATAAGAAAAGAACAAAAGTTATTCAGCAATCAATTTCCCCGACAAAAGTCTATACTCGCAGACCAAGGAAGCTTATGTTTAGGTGTGTGTGAGTGAGTGTGTTATTTGTATGACATAAATATAGACTCAGCACTGCGCTGAGCTGGTAATACAAGCTCTTCGCAAAGGTTTGGGTATCTGCTAGTCGAGCACACACGACTAGAACACCCTTGCCTTGCCCTTGCCTAGACGAGACTTTAAAATTCCTTTGATTTATGCATAAATGATGGCAAGCTGCCCATTAGAGAGAGGCAGGCATACCTCGGGGATGCTCCTTCGAATTCTTTAGAAATTGCGTAATTTGCATAATTAATGCTCGGCTTGAGTGGCATGTCGTATTTGTATAACTTATGAGGCTGCCTTATTGATTATTGCGTCCTTGAAATCGCCCTAATTAATGCTAATGAATACATTAAACTGCCACGCCCCGACCACAATTACCCAAACTGCGCCGAAAAGCGATGCCAGCGAGCAGCACAGCCACAAAAATGCAATTTGGCCATAATTAATGCACTTTCGCAGTGCAATAATGCGGATATTCGGTTACCAGAAATCGGCTCGAATTCGTGGAATCGCAGCGAGTTAGCTTTAGTTAGCTTTAGTTTAATGTGTGCGAAATACGCGAGAGTTGAGTACATTTTAGTCGTATCCCAATCACTCACAGTGGACGCACTATCGCCTGCCCCGGGGCCGTGCATCTGCGAGTGGGTTAGGGTTTTCCACACGGCTGAGCACATTAATTTGGGCGAGCCCCGGCCCGGCGGCCCACGCAACGGACCCGCCCCTAATAACGGCCAATTAATCTTGCCTTTTCGCACATTTACAACCGGCTCAACTCGACTCAACTCGCCTCAGCTCGACGCGACTCGGCTCGGCTCAACTCTTTGCTTGTTCCCGCTTATTGTTGATGGACCGCACTAAAACTGCAAAGAAGAAATCACATTTTTATGCGGAGCCAGGAGAGCGCCTCATTGGCGTCCCATAAATTAGCATTTAGCACTCGGCGAGCCAGAAGCTAATGCCCCTTCCGCCTGCGGGCCCCATAATGGGCCCTGCGGCCCGCACAAGCAGCTTTTGCCACAGACAATAATAAATAAGTTTTACATAAATCTGTTCTTATGGCCGACAGCCAGCCCAAGAGCAGGAGCAAGAGCAGGCGCAGGAGCAGGAGCCAGGAGAGACAATAACAACGGCCGCTGCCGCTGCCGCTGCCTCTGCCGCATGCCACAAGTGGAGCCGAGCTCAAGTTGTAAACAAAAAATATTTCTCATACGCCTGAGATGAGGACAACAACAGGATATATCATGTGCCCTGTGCAAGCAGTTGAAGCACCACTAAGGTGTACAAATTTGAAAGCAGTTCGTAAATCAAATGACTTTACAGTGGAACGAAAACTCGAGAAGATCGAATGAAACCAGTAGAATAGGAGACTGTTTCTTTTTAGAGTTACATACATTTAAATTGCAATAAAATAAAGAAATGTATTTTTTCTATCAATTAAATGAGTTACATTGGCTAGCAAATTGTATGACATTAATGTTTTTAATTTCATTTCGGTTGCCATAAAATTAAACTCAACAAAAAGCAACTATCAACTGTTAAATGGGTTGTTAAACGAAGCCGCATTGCAAACTGAAAATTATGAAGGTATTAAAGAAAGCACATAAAATACAAAAATGGCAATAATAAATACAAAATTACATTCATATGAATACAAAGACTTTTCATATGAATGGAATTTTATATTTATTATTGCTCTTCATGTTTTTCATTTCGAATTAAAAATATCGAAAAAAAATATCTTCTTTTCAGTTGATTTCTATGATTTTTTTTGCTCTATGCATAAAAGTAAATTGATTGAAATTACTTTCATATTCAAGCTAAGCTTAACTTTTCTAATGCTTCTATTGCTCATCTTTCAAATATATATTTTCCCTTCAATAATAACTCGGCACATCGTTTTGCTCTTTCAATGGAAACTTATGCATATTTAGATGCATCGAAAAACTCTTTCAACTCTAATAGAGAGCAGCTGCTGTAACATTGAGAGACCTTCAGAAAAACTCAATATAATATTTAGAATACTATAAAAGCGGATTATAAAACAGACAGCGTTCGCAGCAAAAGCAAAAACTTTATATAAATAAGATCAAATATGTGTAATGGGAGAACCTTTTCGACCTGGGCTCTTTTTGCGTGTATTTTAATGGCCGTGATGCAGCGAAAGGTGTCAAGGTGGCCCAGTGGCCCAAGAGGAATACGAAAGTAGCTTTGCACACACAAACACACACTCGAGCACACACACACACACACACACTCGAACAGACACACACAAACAATTTCGCCGTGATGTGCGCTCGACCTTATTGAATTATCACGCTCGGTTTGCACTTTGGTTTTCGCCAAATTCAAATGAGCGCAAATTGATTTGAAATTGTCCCTGCATGAATGCATGGCATGTGTGTATGAATGCATGAGTATTTGTGAGTGTCCGTGTGTGTGTGTTTATTCAATCAAATCGAAATGCATTTATGGCACTGCGTAAATCAATTTGGAGCTGTAAGCACTGCCTAATGCATAAACCATGTTAGCAAACGCTTAAAATTTGGGCCAACGGCAACAGAAACTAAATATTCAGAGCTGCAATAAAACGATGTGAGCGCCATTTGTGATTTCTATATCGAGAATATCGCAGCCAGTTTGTGAGTCTGTGAGGCATCGCAGTGACCGCCGCGCTGCCCATTTGCCAGTTAACTATTTCGGTTCAATTTGCGGTTCTATTACCAAAAGCCATTGGCACATGCTCGGGTCCAGTCAGAAGCCAGTCATAGCCATCAAAGACCTTCTCTCTGTATGTGTGTGTGTGTATGACCACTCGCACCGCACGCATCAGTGGCACACTCACGTAGCCAATGCCATTTTCGGTTGGCCAAAATACGCCCCCATATGCCAATTTGGGCAGCGTTGGCTGAGGCGGATGGCATGAGGCGGATGTCGCATGGCGGCTACGTGCAGAGGACAGGACGGAGCCCAGGCACAGGCCCAGGCCCAGCCCGCTGGAATGCATACAGGCCGTCAAGCAGAAAAACTATCTATGCCGCAGAAAGAGTCCTTTTGCCACAACCTATGCCAGCTCCGCTGGGATGACAAGGATGTGGCAGTGGCTGCGGCAGTGGCTGCGGCTTGTATTAGGTATGCGGCGTCTACGTGCCACTAGCCGAGCAGCTGCGTCGGCAACTGGCAACTGGATTCGGCGGTGGCAACGTGGCCCGTCTGTTGTGCTTACGGCCTGGCAACAGCAGCAGCAGCAACAACGAGACCATCACGTATACGCGGAGTTGGCTCTCACACGGCTGCCAAATGAACTCGAGCATTTAAATTCCACATTAATTGGATTAAGTCTGCAGTCGGCTTTGCTCTGCCGAAAGGCAGTCAGGGTGCACGACACTTGACTTGGATACCAGCAAGCACCACTCACACACACTCTCACCATTCATATAGAATCTATTTATTTGGTTAGCATAATTGCATATGTGCTTATTCAATTAGCAGCCAAATATGTGCGACGAGTTCGGTTTGATTTCTGCCTTTGCATATCTTCATTAAACTGTAATTAAACGTCAACTGCTCTTAATTAGCCAAAAATCTAATTAATAGTTGAGCACAACAATAATTTCGAATCAACATTCCGCAGCAGCCCTTCAGCTCCCCTTCAGGCACGAAATCCGAGTGGGTGAGAAGTGCGAGAAGTGGAAAATTCTTGCTGCTCCAATCTGGGCAAATGGTATGCGTACAATGCGCCCAACTTTACCCCAAAATCAAATAATCAGAAATTTTCAATAGCTACAGCTGCGTAGGCAGGGAAAGCGAGTTAGCTACGATGATATATGGTTGCACGACTAAGAGATGCTATGTGCTGGGAATTAAATTTAAAGAAATTTTTATTAATATTGAAAATAAAAAAATTAAAAAAATAAAATAAAAAAGGAGTAAATAAATATTGTTGAAATTATTATTTAAGTTAAAAAAATATATGTAAATTGATTTTATTAAGATGGATTTAAAGACAAATTTTCCCAGCTTTAATAAAAATTAAGTACGATTCAAGAAATCACATTTGCCATTTGTATAGAATTTTGGGCCACAGCTCATATTTGATCATATATTTGCTTTCTCAGTTTTATGAAAATTATTTTGTATCAAATATTTGTAAACAACATATTAGATACCAGAAAAAAAAACGCTGAAAAATTTAAGAAAAAAATCAAAATAAATGATCATTTAGAGACCAAAAACTACTCTTCATAAAAACAGTCTTTTTTTTATAATCAAATTTATATCATTTAAAAAGGAGTTTTTATGGAAGAGACATTAATTTGGAAAATTAAAAATAACAAAACCTACTCAGATGATCGGCCTTGTATATATTCTAAAATATTAAATGAATCTTGCTCAAACATTTCTTTAATTCAAGCAGATTGCTTTTTGCTTTTTGGAAAACTGTCTTAGTCAAGCATCAACAGGGTTCAGTTAGAAATCAAATGAAACTCTAGGCACAAGCTGTGAGCACTGCTTACATACGCGTCTTCTCCTTTGAGCACTGCTTGTATAGATCTCCCTCTCTCCATACACTGCTTGCTTAGATCTCCTTCTCTCTGCACCGCTTGTATACATCTCCTTCTCTCCACTTCACTGCTTGCATACTCATCTCTCTCAAACCCAAAATTTTGCAAATTTTTATGAATATATACAATATATATACAGGGTATATAAAACTAGGCCAGCAACTTTTATGGGAATTGTGGCAAAAATTAGCTTGCCAAAATACCAGCAAGCCGCACACGTATGTGTGTATGTGCGCGTGTGCTCGTGCATGTGTGTGTGTGTGTTTGTGTGTGCTGCCCAAATAGCAGCACGTAAACAACAGGGCGTATGATGAACCGCCCCCTGATCCCGCTTCGTGCAACTGCCAGAAACTTTACAACTTGTTGTTTTTTCGATTTTCTTTTTTTTTTTTTTTTTTGGTTGCTCTTTGGCACGCTCCTTTGCCGTGTTGATTCGATTAAAACGTCAACAGCAGCAGTAGTGGCAACAACAGCAGCAGCAGCAGCAGCAAATGACAGCAGAAACAATTCACAGACGCCCCCAATTCGACTTTATTATCACAGCATATAAGGACGTGCGTGTATCTATGTGAGTGTGCGTGTGTGTGTGCTTGTGTGTGTGTGCTTTTGGCCTTGTCATATCCATCTCGATGCCTCGCAAAGTTGTCACACCACATTTTATTTGACTTGTATTTTGACATCATTTGCTGGCTGCTGTTGTTGTCTTTGCAACGCACTGCTGGGCCCAAAACGGAGCTCCACACTCCGTTTACCATGTGGCCGGGTTATGCATGTGTATGACAGCCTTTTTGACATCTCGTTGTAGCCGCAGGGCATAGGTCGGCGCAGGGCAGGACAATGTTCTCGTCCTGTCATGTCGTTTGATCTTTTATTGCGTTTGTTTTACGAGCCGCCGTAAATCCCCTTTAAATTGCAAATTCTTTATGCTCGAATTTTCAGCTACCCTCGCAGCGCACCTAATCCATTCGCACTTTGTGTCTGTTGGCCTCACTCTCTCTCTCTCTCTCTCTCTGCCTTTATCTCTCCCTCTCTCTGTCTCTCTTCCTCTGTGTGCTGTATTTGTATTTGTATTTGTTTTGCGCTTTCATCGAAAGCGAACGCTTAATTTTGCCCATTACAGGCGCCCTTCACGGCTGCCACGCCCCTGTGATGCCCCCCAGCCACGCCGACTTTATGGGCATGCGTCCGCAATGAAGAATTTGTCACTCTGACGGATGCGTGATAAAAATTTATTGAATCGAAAACAATAAATATTTGATTTGATTCATTTCACAGTGCGACACTCCATTGTACACACTCCTCCCGTGTGTGTGTGTGGGTGTGTGGGTGTGCGAGGGCTTGTGTGTGCGCCACTTATCATTGATTTCAATTGATTTCGTGCCGTGTCCAGCGAGGTAATTGAAAAATAAGAATGTTATGGGCTCCGACTGCGCCATAAGCCTCGGAAATAAATAATATAATAAAAACGAATTAATTAAAATGGAACAAGACGATTGTCTTCCACAAGACGACACACGAGCACCTTGGCAGAAATGGCAAAAAGAAAGAATTTAATATTATTTAAAAGGAAAATGTGTTTTATATATAGTTAATAACTAATAATAATAACTTAAGTAGGTCTTTGCTTCAGCGACAGGCAGCACGGTGTTATAACGTTCGCAGCTGCATAACAACTAATGGCATGAGCGCAGTCAGCAGTTGAGCTTGCTCTCTAACTCACACCATCCACAATGCACGCTCTCTCTATGAGCTACAGTCCATACGAATAGCGGGATCAGAAGCAACAACTACCATAAGAATGAGATCCACATTCCTCGCTCACAACATATGCACTGTTGGCTCTTTGCTTTAGCTGACTGCCTACACGTGTAACTACATTTACCATGAGATCCACACTTTCAGTTCTCTTCCTCGCTCACACCATTCACGCTGCTCACTCTTTGCTTTAGTTAAGACTGCCAGCCGGCACGTGTAACGGAATCTGAAAATGTAGTCACTACACAAATTATTCACTTGACATCCACACCTTTCACTTTCTCTCTCGCTCACTCTAGTCACGCTGCTCACTCTATGCTGCAGCTGCAGTCCACACGCTATGCGTGCTCAGACGAATTAGATCCACACGTTCAGTACTCTCTCCCGCTCACTCTACACACGACCACATTTTAAATAATGTCTCTCGTTCACACCATTTACCCTACTCGCTCTTTGCTGTAGCTGCAGTCCACACGCGTAACGGGATCAAAAGCAACAAATCATGTGTGACCAGCAGGCGAATTATTAATTTACCACTGTAATAAAATCCACATTTTCAATTACCTCTCCCTTTCGCTCTGCTGGCCATGTGCCGTGCACACACGGATCAAAAGTAACAAATCATGTGTAACCAGTGGAAGAATTAATCATTTATCAGAATCCACAATGTCCACGCAGCGGATAACAGTTGCGGTGTTCGTGCTGGCTGGCCAAAAAGAAAGATATCAAAGCTTTCGGCGTTTAATATTAAAGAGTTTTCGGTTGAGGCTGGCAACGGTATTTTCGGATGCCTTCTTAAGTTACGGCTTGTCGTTAGCTTAATTTGCAGGTCATAAATGAGGCTCCGGCGGGCCGAGGTAAAGGATGTGAAAAGAGCGCAATGAAGAGGCTAAATCCCTGGCATTCTGACGCCCATTACAACTGCAAATGAACCCGTAAACCCATTTGGGCGATGCCCGCAACACGAAAACTTCCGCGACAACTTTGTGGGCGAGCAAGCGTCCAGCCTTTCTGATTATTGCTCAACACTTGAAAACTTTGTTTTTTTGCCTGCCCTTTTGCGGAGGGTGGGCGGCCGGGCGGGCATAGGAGTAGGGAGTTTAATTTGCCGTGGCTTACTTGCTACTGACTTTTTAAGCACACGGCATAAGGGGCAAGGACATCGGGCATGGCAACAAAAACGCTCCGGCGCAACTTTGAATAACAGATAAAAATGTTACGTGCCCGGGCGCACGCTTCCTGCCAAGTATTTCGCTTTCAGCCCGTGTTGTTGTCAAGTTGAATGAAGAAATATTTCTGTTATCGCAGTAAAAAGATGTTTCGTGCTCTGCGTGTTTACCTTGCCCATTGTTGTTGTTGTTGTTGTTGCTGTAGCCGTTGTTGCTTTTGTTGGTTGCTTTTGACGGGCAGCGTCAAAGAAGCAATAGCCGGAATTTTAGGTTGAAAGCAACAACCTTGGCGAATTCTATGGCAGCCGACTGCAGAAGCATTGTGCGCTTTAAAGCTAAATGAAATTTTCACTTTGTGCAGGATACGGCAGCCGTGGCAGCTGCTGAAAAGAGCGGACTGCAGGACCACAGGATAAAGCCCCATGCAGATAGTGGCCCAGTCGAGCGCGTCCTCTGGCCAGCCTCTCGCCCACTCGAGCTCTAAACAAAAGCAGACCGAGTGCTTGGATCCGTCTGATTTCCATGCGCATTGCCTTTGTGGCGGTTGCCCTTTGCCTGCCTGCCGCACGCCGCCGCCTCCACTCGCCCACGAGCCTTTGTGGCAGCATCATCAACAAATCGTCAATAACACTTGACACTCGTTTCGGTCGCAGCGCCCCTTGCCCCTCCCCAGCTCTGCTCAGCCACTATGAACTTTCTCAGAAATTACTTTTCGGTTGCAGATAAACGTCGGGCTTGCCGTCGTCCGTCTGTCCATCCGTTCTCTCTCCGGCGGTAAGCCCTGTTGTGGGTCCTGCTAGCTGTCAGCTTGCCGCACGCACCAAGCATTGAGCCAACTGTCACTAGCTGCGGCAGAGACCACGGTTAACCGAAACCTGACCTAAACAGTCGAAACCGTAGCCGTGACGAACCCAAAGTAGTGTCAACATCTTTGGCCTTGAGCAAATGCTGGGTCCTGGCCCATAAAGTGGTTGGGGCACTGCCTCCGGGCAACGTGCAATGAATCGAGAAACCAAGAAACACAAAAATATCAAATGTAATCAAAATCGGAAAACGTCAAGTTTTTCTTTCTTTCTCCCTTTTTTTTTTGACTTTAATTATTTGTTGCTTAAAGTTTCTCTCTCTCCCTCTCTCTCTCCCTCTCTCTCTCTTTGCTTTGCTTTACCATTTTTATCTTTTGCCGCTCGCCGTTCGTTTGTTTGCTTTGTTGATTTCACTGTTGCTTATTTCTCCTGTCGTTGGCAGCATTTTCCATTTAACATTTTTCATTTGCCAAGAAGCAACAGTCTAACAATGCTTGAAATTCTGCAAGCGTTTTTCACGTATTTCTCACTTTTATTAGTATGTGAATGTGACTGAGTGTGTGTGAGTGTGTGTGAAATGAATGAGTTGCTTGACTGGTTGCTTGCCTTTGTTGTATTTGTATTGGCGGCGTGGCTCGTGGCTTGTGGCTCGACAGTGGCGCATGTATGTTAATGTCTATTGCCCCTGTTTCGAATCGTGCTCCGACTGCCGCTGATCCTATCCACGGCCCTGTCGGCGTCTCGATAGTGACACTCATATCCGTGAAATGCAAATGTATGCGTGCCTCTTGAACATTATGAATAATTCCGGCTAAGATTCCATTCCAGCCATTTGCCGTTTATTTCCATTCTCATTTCCATTGTCTGCTCTGCGCTTTCCACCTGTGCATAAGTAGTTGTTCCTTGTTGTTGTTGTTGTTGTTCGTGTTCTTCTTCTTCTTCTTAATTTCTGCTGCTGTTCCGCTCTTGTTGTGCACACTTTCATTGCCATTGTAGTTCATTCCCGCCGCCTGACGTGAGCCCCTGCATTTATTATGCAAAACGTGGAGCAACACAAACAGAACAAACAGTCCTCACAGCCACGCCCACCATCCGTTTGTGATTGAGCCAGTCGGCAGGCAGGCAGACAGGGCAGGGCAGGGCCGGGCTGAGGCGAGCGGAATAAATGCATTTTTTATTATTTCCGCAATATTTTGAATGCTAATGAACGGATGCTGATAAAAGCCATTTGTGCACTTGACTGATGACCGAGTGGCCCAATCTGACCCACTTGCTCAGCTCAAGTGGAGCACTTCAAAGCGTAAAATTAATGACCGGCCATTAACTGACACCCACAACACACACACACACACACACACACACACACACACATACACACACGCACAACAAATGACAAAAACTAAATCCAATAGCGTGACCAATGGTCTATCAACCACTTGGCCTGGCCAGGCTGTCACACCACGGCAAACATTGACGGCACACGTCTGTGGTGTGCGTGTGTATTAGGATGATGATATATGTGCCACAGGTAACACTGGCCAACAGCGCTTCATGGATACCATTGTTCACAGAGGTGTGAGTTAATGGATTTGAATACTTAATTATGTGCTCTTACGTATTTTACGATATGTCTACACACCGTGGCAATCAGACTAAGAATTTGAGACTGAGAACGCAACTATTTGCCTGAAAGCTCAATTATTTCTCAATTTATGTTAAGCTTTAAGCAAATAACATTGAGACTACAACAGTTAGTGTGAACAAATAAGATATATATAACAAAAATAAAAATATGTATGAAATTGTTTTAAGAGAGTTTATGAAAGTGGGACAAATTGAACAAGTTATGACCTTTGTTGAATAAATTTAAAAATGCTGGTGAACAATTTCACTTAGTAAAATTAAAAAACAATTGTATACCCAGGCGTATACTTGATATCATACATAATTATGGAGTACACTAAAAATTTTAAATATTGAACATGTTTGACATATTCTTTAAACATTTTTAAAAAATAATGTAATTTAGTGTACAAGACACAAACTTTTCTTAATCATAACTGATTAATTATTTTATATAACGAAATTAATTTGAATAAAAATCAGAGGTTTCCCTGTAGATATATATAATTTCAGGCTTTTTATAAACTCAAACTAATCAGTTAAGCAACACGAATAAACTCATGTGTATTCTGAATATGTGAACCGCCTTTCTATGCCTTTCAAGCATTTTAACATTCATAATATGCCACTTATACAATATATTAAAGCTTCTGTCACGTCTCAAAATTCCAATCACTCAAAAATTCTCAACTCACAATAGATCCACTCTTTGGTTGTCCAGTGTATTCGCTGTCATTGGGCGTGTCTGGGACATGCACTAACCAGACATGAAAAATAATGGCAGGCGATGAATATTTGGACGATTCATTTATCAGCATCATTACAATCATCGGGAACAGTATTTCAACCGGCTGAGTCGAATGTATTGTGAATTAAATTCTATCAAAGGGCGCTTAATTATACTAAGTGACGCCAGAGCGACAATGACGACGCTGATGGCCACCTAGACCACAATTAATAATAATGCCATACGCCCCATTGTAGCTCCATTGAGGGCCTCGCCATGCGCGTGTGTGTGTGTCTGTGTGTGTGTGTCGAATGTCACATGGATAATTGAAAATTAATTATGTTGACATATTTGCGAAGTGATTGTTAAGATGGTGCCACGTTGATGATGCCGCACGGTGTAATTTTGGAATCAGTCCAAGGTGTTGCCCATCCCCAGCCGGGCTGACGAACTGGCCTAGCCCAACAACAAATTGCCTGGGGCTCTGCGTCGCTCTAATAGCCGCCTGTCAGGTGGCCATTTGTTTGGGCAGCGCCGTCGCCGTCGCCGCTGACGGGACGAGAGCTGGGCTGCTCCACCTTTTGGGCGTTTTTATTAAGCCGCCGCACGAGAGAAAACATTTTGCTTTAATTAGCCGACGGTGCCGACGTCAAAGGCTTGTTTCGATCAATTCGATGGGCTCGCAGTGCTGCAGAATTAAAATTAACTCGAGCATTTCAGTTCAGCTACTTAATTCAACAGGCTGAACGATGCAAATGCTAAATTGCACAGCAACACAAGTCGGAAGGATGCTGGCCAAATGCTGCAGCCGCTGCGGCAGTCGTGTGCCAGTGAGCAAACATAAAGGCGGAAATGTAGACGTAACTGCAAGAGTAACCAGCAGCAGCAGCAGTTGCAGTTGCAGCAGCCGCAGCAACAGCAGCAGCAACAACATCTGAAAACATTAAGACAAATGGCAGCAGCAGTTGCATTATAAAAAAGTTAAGCCATGCCGTGGAGTGTAGTCGACTGTGCTATACTCTGTGCACAAGCAGGAACGAACTATAAAGCAGTTAATGAGTTTTGATGAGTGCGAGAGGGTTATGAGCTGGCTATAATAACTTGAAGAACAGTCAAGCAAATTTATGGCCCTAAAGTTATGGCAGTTCAAATTGGAGCTTTAAGAGCCAGTGCAGCAGAAACAACTATAACACTCAGCTAATAGACTCTGCAAATGTCCATGCAAATAGGGTAGTTAAAGTGCCGTTGGAATATGGAAGAGGCGAATGCAAAAGGCGAAATAATACAAAATTTCTAAAGAGCAGAAGTTACGTTTGCATAAACAATGCCAGTTTTGTGCCCATTCTGTGCGCATACTAAATGCATTTGGCCTTTTAAGATGAGCCGCATTAAAGCACCGGTCGGCAACGAAAAAAATGGGAAAAGGGGCAGAAAAAATGGCCGTAAAAGCAAATGTGAAGTCAGAAATGCAAAGTGCAAAAAACTGTTGCCTACTTCCAGGCTGACGTGACTTTAATTGCTGCCGATTGACGCTCGCAGCTGTCGCACACTTGAAAACTCAACAAAATGCTTAAATTCAACAAACAGCAAGACAAACAAGTAATCAAGCGCTGCAAACAAATGATGGCGGCATATATATGTGGATATGATATCAAAATGGGCATGAAAAACAAGTCATTTCGGCCGTCTCTTAAAGCACCGCATTTTGGCACTAACGTGCAAATGTCACGCGAACGTTGTTTTTCGCTCGCTGCAATGTGCTGGCACTTATACCACACATAGACAACACCCCCTCCCCTACCCTCACACACACACGCACATTCACACACACACATACAGCTGTGCACACACCTCCATGCTCGCAGCGATGCCCACTCGATCCGGATACGGATCCATGGCGCTGGTGACGCTATCAGGCGGAAGTGGCACATGTCACGCTCCACGCTGCCTGCTCATTCAATTGCGCGCTGCGCCCACGAAGGCGAGAGACTAAAAAGAATTCACATCCTTTGGGCAATAGCGCGGCAATTATGCCTGAATAGTTTCCACTGCTGCATGTGCGTCGTGGTCGTAATGTAAGTGCAATTAACATTTATGATTACACATCACCAACAGCAGCAATAGCAACAGCAACAGCAACAGCCACAAATGTGAAGAGCTCGACGCTTTCTATAAATATTTAACAATTATTTACAGCTTCGACTTGCAGCTCCACGCATTACTTTCTGGGTGTGTTCGCCTAGCAATAATTATGTGGGTTAAACGGTTCCCCAATGGCAGAGGCTTCATGTGTGCTCAGTCAGCCCACGCATACACCTACACACACAGGGCTCGTGTTCTTCTTTTAAAGTGTAATTCCATTTCAGGCTGACGGGCTGACTAGGCGCTAGCTGTCATTCAGTCGAGTCGCTGACTATCTGACGTCATCAGCAGATAGCATGTAAAAGGGTTAAGTGCCTCTGCCTCTGCTCTTCTTCTTCATGTTCACTTTTCATTAGTAAATAAAAATCAATAAGGCAGCTAAGCCGAAAGACGGCAAACAAAGGAGCTCAGCTCGCACGCCGAGTTGCCAAGCATTTATTATTATTTCATCCTACGCAAATAGATGAAATATTCTAAATTTGTTGGCAAACAGGAAAAAGTCGTCGACGGCATAATACCCAGGAGGACTTAAGGCATTAGCTGCAAGTCGCTTAAATTATTAAGTGTTCGGATTTCATTAAAGTCAAAGTGAAATGAATGGAACTTTAAGGCAATAAATAAGCTAAGCCACAGCTGCACTGCCGGTGGCATGCGCTCAGACAATTATCCCCAGCTAATTTGCTGGCTGTTGATATTATGCTCGTGCTTCATATTGGCACAGCCGAAGGCCCTGCGCCGCGGGCACTCAATAAATGTGTAAGGCAGTTGCGCGCTGGCCCCGGTTCGACTGTTGATTTTTCAAATTTAATTTGCTGCATGGCTACGCTGCGTATGCGCAATATCAAATGGCAAAAAGCCGCGTAAACATTTACATTTGTCGCAGCGCATGGCAAATAATTGCATTTTGTTGCACAACAACCTTAATTAATTATGCCAGCCCAACTGTGTGGCACGCTGCGTATACGCGACGCGCACAAGTCGCCACGCGGGCGAGTTAATAAAACTGCACAAGGGCAATGCTAATAGAAAGCGCTGGACGACTGATAGTGACCGACCACGCCCACCGACATAGTGCTAGTGCGCCTTCTATGTGGACTGCAAACATTGCGCATTTCTTTTGCAGCTGCGTTTTTTTCTTCATTGCTCTTCGTGCTTTTTTTTTTTTTTTTTGCTTTTTGCTTTTTGCCCAACTGCCTTTGGGGCATTGCTTGAAGCCCGGAATTTCAACGCGCATAATGTGCCGCAATGCGGTTTTTCCCGAACGCCAGCAAAAGTCGCGCTGAAGACAACGCCAAGCCGCAGGACACACACTCACACACACACACACACACACACACAGGCACACACTCTCGAAGAGGCAGACTCAGATACATTTGGCTCAAGTGAAATTTCAACTTTGCGCGCTAGTCACCAACACATAGAAACAGTCTCTGTGTGTGCCGCCTGTGTGTGTGTGTGTGGCCTATGTTGAGCTGAATTTTGAGCATAAACGGCATAAAATATGTGTGCAATAAAACACACGATTGAAATGCTCAAGTCAGAAACTTTGCAAAATGCCTTTAAGCGCCATTGGCTTGGGCTTGTTTGTGGTTGTCTCTGTGTGTGTGTGTGTTGTGTGTGGCCTCCATGGGCTTGATTTATGCCACATATTCGCATATGCTGCATTACTTAGTGTGTGTATTTAAGCCGCTCAATGGCTGCCATCGCCATTGAATCAAGCCGCGCGCCTATGAAATTGCCTGCTTTTCAAGCTTAGCCCGGCTCTCGACGCCCGCGTCTCTCGGGCTTGTCTCAACATTTTATTTCACCGGGCTGTTTTGAAAGGAAAGTGTGTGCGTATTTCGCTTGAACGGCGAGCCGAGCGTGTGAATTGAGCTAAAATTAGATGAGTTTGCCAAGATTTTTCCCTTTCAACTTATTTGTTTTGGCTGTCCAATTTTTGGCAAACAACATGACAGGCCTCAGCTGGCAGCGTGGCGTGGGTGGGGGTGTGGGCGTGGGCCATAACTGTGGACCTTGGCTTCGGCACTTGTCTATGCGCGCCTCTGCGCACATCAGCAGCATCTCGCATCCCACAATTGACAGGCGACGGACGGCATCAGCAGTACTTACAGCTAATGCAGCCCCCAGGCAAGTGCTTCCAATCCAATTTCAAACCCAATTACATACGTATCACAAATGCAAGAACGTTCATAATTTTGCATAAAATTTGCGTTTGTAATTCTCATTCTCAAAAAGCTTCAGCATGCCTTGGCCAAATTTAAGCCTTAAAGAATTGTTTGACCCATTTTCAAGAGACTTTGAAGTGGCTGAAGGTAAAGCTGCAGTCTGCTGGTCGAATGGATGACAGCCAAGTTAGCTAAAATGCATGTTAATATTTAAGCTGCTGCTTAAAAGTTTCCATTTAAGTTGATGTCAAAAGCTAATATACTCCTCCTGAATTCTGAGCCAACACAAATAGAACTTGAATAAATTAAATATTTTGTTTAATTAGCTAATTCACTTAAGTTGGGCAAACAGAGTTTATAAACTAAATTAATTCGTTTCAGCTGAAAATATTTATATTTACAAGTGGAACAAACAGAACCTGAGCCGAATGCAATTAAAAGCTGATGGAAATTAAATGGCATTTGGTATTTAATTGATTTGTCCAAATGATATTATGTTATTAAGTGGCTCGCATCAATATTCCTGATTGGCTCTCACATATGCATGAAGCGTATACCAAAAGCCTTTAATGGCTTAATTAAGGCGAGCTCTGGCCAACTCACTTACAGCCAAATGTCAAACCGTTGACTGTTTTTGAGAATCTGTTAAATCTGTTTAATAATTGAAGGTCAGTTTAATGGCAGCTTAAAGCGCTTCAGTGGGAGAGGTGAGAAAGGATAAATTGCATAAGGAAACATGCGTTAAAAGGCTCCACAACTTACTCGAAATTAATCAGCAACATTTACCGCCGCTGCACGGGCCGCTCTTCGCCTATAGATCGTCGTCTGTGTGAGCAGCTCTTAAGTGCACGTACATCGTTAACAGCTTAATTGCGTGGCCATTGCCAGTGCGTTGACGTCATGACAGGTGGCGGAGCGTGCACGCGGCTAAGTCGTAGCCGGGAGGCTGGCCTCTTGTCCTGTCTTGTTCGCTGCCTTTTCAATATGTGTGTGTAGTGTTTTCTTCTTCTTCAGCTTCTTTTTGTCTGTTTTGTCTTGGTTTTTTCTTTCTTTTTTCTCTCTATATTTTTTTTGCTTTTATATGCTGCAGCTAATCCGTTTGCGTGTACGCGGCTAAACTTCTGCGGCTTCCACAACGTGTGGCTGGAGCATGCGTGTGCTCGCCTTTATGCACATAAATCCATGGGAGGCTTTTACTTAGCGCTTAAGCACTTGATCCGTTGCGCGACATAAAGATATTACATGACAAAGCGATTTTGCCGCTTGGTACACACAGAAACACCCACACACACGCGCGACACACACACACACACACACACTTTGACACTCGCGAAATTTCACGTTTAATGGTTTTTACGACTAATTTCGATTCGCTTTGGAATTTAATTAACGTTTTTGGCCTTTTATTTGCTTCATTTGCATTCGGCTTAATTTGCCGGAAATATATTTATAAAACGTTTTTGTTGATTGAAAAAATGGCAATAAATATTTGATATTTGATATTTGATAATGATTATTTTGTTAGCTTATATTAATTTGTTTTCGATCTATTCATAAATCAAAACTCAGACCAAAATTGATATGTATCGTTAAGAGTTGGATTATTTTTAAATTATCTTTTCATTTGCAGTTTTTTATGCTCGGTTCGCTTTTTTTCTATCTCGTTAAGCTGTAAAGAGAAGAGGGAAATGCGTTTATCAATTATCGGTGGGTGCATAAAAAGTGAGTGGAAATTTGAAATGCTTAAAACTTATTTAATTGTCATTTGTGAGGCGCTCCAGTTGGAGCAACTTTTATCTGCGCGCGTCTGCAAAGTTTTTATCTGCCGCTCAGGTGAGCAACTAAAATTAAAGCCTTTGGCTGTGCCGCCTACCCGCCCATCCGGCTACCCGCCTACCCCACCTGGGCCTTTCCACGGCACGTTGTAATTACATCAGCTCTGAGATTTTTATTGCCACACACACACAGACACACACACACAGAGCGTGGCAAGCACACTCAGAGGTACTCCACACATATATACAGAGAGTGGGCATATAATTAGAGCATAATTACGGCTCGACTAATACTCGAGTATCAAGCCAGAGTAGCAGAAAAAGAATTAGCTGCCAGAAGGGAAGCTTCAGTCGGTCATCTATTAACTATAATCAACGCCAAGGCAAGCGGAAATAGACAGATTTCCGGCTATTAAACACTCAGCAGCGCGGCAAAAGCCGCCAGGACAGGCATCTCAGGCGAGTACACCGGAAGAAAAGCTAGTGGCAGTTGGAATTGATAACAAAGTTGTGCCTAAACTGTCAAAGAACTATGCAAATATAATTACTTCCAATCAAATACATGATTATAGCTCACTTAGACAAAGTAAATTGCAATTATCTACAACAATTACTTCGATCCCATTTTTCACAGTGTACTTTTGCTTGGCATACGGCAAATTGTGTGGTATAAATTGAAAAAAATGTTAATTAGCCGTAATTTGCCTGCAGCGCGTAGGCGCCGGGTAGCTCTTTTGTGTATGCCTCTTTTGACATTGACACACACAAACACCCACACACACCCACACACACATGCACGCACGCAGCAGGTGTTGCCAGCATGCTTAATTTAGTAATGAGCCCATTCCCCCCTCAATTGGCACACTGCCTGCGCCCCAGCCAAGTGGCTATCTCGCCAGTGAGCTCATATATTAGCATAAACAGTTCATTTGTATCAAACTGAATTTAGACTGTTGCCTGCCAAACGGGGCGTGGCAGATCGAATGCGCACACAGCGAACGAGCCTGTCTCTCCGACCGAGCTAATGCGGATGCATGACAACAGCGGTTCGATTAGCCCAAAGTACACATTACACATGGCGAATGCGGGGAGCGAAGGCTGAGCCACGGCCAGGCTATCAAATGTTGCAGTGGCGCAAAGAGAAAACAAACAATTCCATAAACGAAACTAGACTCGGGCTAAGCAGCGCATAAAGCGCTATCAAATTTCTTGTTAGCAACAATTTACACATTTTGTGCGCTTATTGTTCCAGCTCCAACAGGCCCCCGCTCGCAAAATATGAAACAAGAATATGGTTTTCGATTCAGTAGACTCGAATTCCTGCACTCTATATTTATATTTTGCTTTTCTTGTTCTCTGGCTCATTCGCGGCTGAGCACGCGATACGGCAATTGATAAAACGTCGGGTATTCGATACTTCCTATTGCTCGCCTGCGTCTTGGCGCTGCCAACGACTCGACCCCAGGAAATAATAACCAATCCTCGGCGCCCAATGAGGGAGACATTACCACAGAACAGAAAAAAAATCTATAAAATTTCTTTGTTTTTGCCATAGTCCACGAGTATTTTTGTATTTCTTCATTCGGGTAAATGATTAGCGACGACATGTTATTTGCCTTCTGCTAATGATGAGCTACAGCAGGCCTTGATTTATTATGAGCCTCGTCAAACGAACAGTAATGGCGCCCATTTACCATTTACCTGCTGCGCGCACCTTGAAATAGGCAGAGAAAAGCGAACTCTACCTGTTACGGTTTAGGCAACTATTAGTTTAGCTGTTAAGTGAATGTTAAAGTAAAGTTTTGCTGTTACAGTTAAAGCAACTATCGCTGATTATACTAGCTCTGTTAAGTTAATGTTAAATGGAACTATCCTCGTTACTGTTGAGGCAACTGCAAGTGAATCTATAAATTTTTGTTGTTAATGTTGCTCTGTGAAATTAATGTTAACGGTTACATTGCTTTTTAATGTTACTTCTGATAATTACTGATGTTTTGTTGCTTATGATGTTATATTAAATTAAAGTTAGGCTGAACTTTTCCTATCGCTGTTAAAGCTACTGTCGCTGTGTCGCTGATATTAAATTAATGCTAACATTGACCTTCAGCATTTCTACTGATTATGAATGACTTTATGACAAACTAATATAAAGCTGAATATTGCTTGTTAAAATAAAAGCAACTGTAGCTAAGTCTGATACTTTAGCTGTTTATGATGATATGTTCAGTATGTGTTAAACTGAACATTTCCTTTAATTGTTAAAGCAACTGTTAGTTTTTTTTTTTTTTTTTATTCTGCTCTGTTAAATTCATGTTAAATTCAGCACTTCCTGTTACTCTTCTGTTCCTTAAATTCTTTTAATTGCATGTCAAACTGAACTTTCATTGTTACTGTTAAAGCACCAGCAACAACCGACTCAGCTGTTATTTGCGCTGTTAATGATATTCACTTAATGTTAACTGTTACACTGGCTATTAACGGTTTATTTCTGATCTAAATTGCTTGTTCCTCTTTGCTGTTGCTATTAGCACTCTACTTACACTTCCTGTCCATGCTTCAATTATTTCTAATCATCGAGTTTACGGCTGCTTTAACTACTCCTATTACAGTTACTGATAGTATCAATTGGCTCCTTTTTTTAGTGTTTACTCTGTGTGTACGACTAACATATCTAATTTCAATTTGTGGCCATAATATTATAGTAAATTGGAAGCTAACGAGCCGCACCGCTTGCCCATGGCTTTAAGCGAGTACACTGCAGAAAAATGCTTAAAAGCTGCAGGAGGAAAACAAAAAGAGGAAGAAAAGGAAAACAATAATATCTGATGTGCGTCCGGTGGTGGGCAATATGATGCATGGGCTCCACATACATAAATCATGTCTGCCTTTTGTACGTTCTAATGGAGTTCGACTTAGTTTTTGCCAATTTTTCAACGAGCAAACCGAGAACCGAGAACACGGCCCGCGGCTACAATCGACATGGACGAGCATCGACCGACGACCGTCGAGCGTCGAGTTTGTTATTATTGGACAACGAGATTGAACAGAAACATTATGGAGCCAGATCGAATGTGATGTAAGCCCCGGCGAAACAAGGCTGAGCCAGCAGCCGCAGCCGCAGCCGGCAGAAACCGTGTCGTAAATTTTGATAAAACATCTGAAATTTAATTAAGGTTGGTCAGCCCGACGTCCACTGCAGCTAGAGCTGCAGCCGCCGGACCCTGTCACTGTCGTTAGCCAGGTAATTTATATTGCGGCACAGTGCGTTGCCCGTGGCACAGATTGCAGCAGGCAGCAGTCAACGGGGAGCCGCAGCCACAGCCGAAACTAAATATCTATATAGTTAAATGTGCTCTGGCATATCACTTACACAGCCAGCGCGAGTGGCGACGCGTGGGAGCTGCACATACGCATAGCTCGCACACACTCACATTCACACACACGAGGACACGGGCACACACGGGCACTGGTGTGGGGATAATAGCATAACTAAACCGACTTTTTTGCGGATCGGGCGACGCGACGCGACGGATGCGGAGTGGAGCAGGCGTAGGCGTAGGCGTAGGCATAGGCGTGGAACCACGTATGCTTATGCAGGTGTCAGGGCTCTGTTTGCGGTGGCTGCTGCGACACGTTGCAAGTGGCACGTTGTGAATATTGCAGCTGGACGTTGAATTTGCGGTTTTAACACCAGATCCTATTCGACCGGAATGTGCGCGTTGTCGTTGCGGCTTAGAATGACACCGAATTTGCCGCTGTGGCGCATGCAACGCCTGTCCGCGACTAAAGTTGCGTGGGTCATAGTTGGTCAACGAGCGAGAGGGAGATATAGTGAGTGGGAGAGCACGAATCACACACGCACATCAACTGGAGCACACATGCAGGCTGGATGCATGTGTCCTTGTATATTTCACGAGAAACTTTCGCCTGACGCCTTTGGCGTCAACTCAACAAAATTACGTCAAGTCGCGCTGGCGATTCGAAAATACTTTAACGGCTCACTGAACACGGCTCACTCAAATCTTATCCTGAATATCCGCGTGCTGCGCGTTCATTGCTGGACTGCGGCAAACTGACAAACGCGCCCAAACCGTCGCTGGCGTCAACCCAGCCCGTGTTGTGGCACGAACCCGAGCGCCACATGCAGTCCGGATAAAAGTGCGAAGCCAAAGAGAGCGGCACACTCCGAAGAGAGCGCTCGCTGCTCTCTTCGCCTGTGCCTGTGACTGTGGTCGGCTCGTGGTGGGGGACGCTGCTTATGGGGCTTGAGCTGGGCACACATCACAATCGCTTGGCTGAGGTTGAGGCTGTGGCATGGACTGTGGCTTGGACTGTGGCATGGACACGGCCTTGTTTTTGGTTTTGTCGTGCGCTTAAGATTCAATTTGGCAGAGCAGAGCAGAGCACACATAGAGACTGCACCCACGCATGCCCCCACTCGCCACTCACCATCCACTTCGCCGCCCACTCGAACACCTTAGCGCATGCAAACCATTTGGCGGAAACAATTGGGTCAATTGGTCATGGCTGTCAAGGTCTTAAACTTTGGTATTTATGGCATGGCATGCATTGTAATTTTTACAATTTTCCCCTCTATTTTTTATGTTTTTTTTCGTTCTCTCTGCTTTATAATTTGTTAAAAACTCATTCCAGGACATTCTGCTGCATGCTGTCGTCGGCCGCGACGGTGGCGAGCGGCGGGCTGCGGGCTGCGGGCTGCGTGTGTTGCATGTGCCGGCAATTTCCGCCAGAGTCGCGTGCTTCCGCTTACAAGCCGCACACACGCAGAGGCCGCTCTGTGGCACTTAAGTATCTGTTGGCGCTGCCAGAGCCAGTGACACCCCTCTGATAATATCCGCAATTTGCCTGCCAGCCAAAGGGGATGCATAACAAATGCCTGCAACGTTGTCTCGACAACGCCTGCCGTTGTCACAGCACCAATTCATATCAGCCATTCAGTCTCTAAAACAATACTAAACAAAGACTTTACAGCGGTTAGTGGGGGGGTGGGCGGAGGTGGCGCCCCAAGGCACAGGACAGCTATAAGCACTTGGCACGAGCTGCCTGCCTGCATAACTATTTCAGGAATCCTTTGGCTATATTGAGCGAGATGTCTCTTAAAGGACAATTGGCAATTGTAAAACAATTTGAGATTTACACTCAATTGTGGCAGTTGATAATATGTCTGGAGTTGGCAGTAGGTTAACTTAACATCTATATGGCTTGGCGGATTTGGTATGGCTAGCCAAACAGCAGTGGACCTAGGACTAATACTTGATATTAGACTAACCTTAAGATATCACCTGATTATTAGTTAGAAGCAACTCAATGAGAGGCTGAACAAACATCTCAGGCTTGTCGACAAGAGATCTATCAATCATTAATCACAAGACCAAATAAAGACCTATGCAATCTAATCTATTCTCTAATCTCTAACCTCTAGTCTAGGAATCTACCTGCCTTTCAAACTGTAACGTTATACAGATTTTTTATTTATATATTTTTTATATTATATTTAAAGCAATGGATCCTAACTATTTCATTAATATTAATTATTATTATTAATATATCATCTCAATTAATGTATAAGTTTATTATAATTATATTATTAGTATATCATCGCAATTAATGTATAAGTTTATTATAATTATATTATTAGTATATCATCGCAATTAATGTATGAAAGACCAAACTTCTAACTATATACAAAAGACATTCAAACATTGTACAAACGTTTCAAATTAGAGCGCTAAGAACGGTCTCCAAGTCTCAAGTAAGGAAATCCGCGAAGAGCTTGAAGTCTATCGACATTATCAAGATATTTCCATTCCATCCCAAAGACCAAAGGGAACGACTAGATAGACACACAAAGCAGATTACCATCAACTTGCTTTTTAAAGCCACCATCATCCGCCGCCTAAAAAGATTTCAGTCGCTTGACCTACCAAATCATTGCCATACTCTCTCAACCTCCTTTAATCATACAAACAGCTCAACATAAATATTTATGTAAAATAATAATTATTTAATCGTCCCATTGAACTGGTGCCAACAACATATAAATTCTAAAAAAAAAAAAAAAGAGAAAAACAATTCAAAATTCACTCTCAACTGTGCAAATTGATAATCTATCACTGGCCTATCTGGCTGGAATTACCCAACTGTTAACACAATATCTATAAGCCCATAAATGTTATTTCGTTGCCTTCATAAATCTAGCTTAAAGTTAGTTTAACGCTGTGGCTGAACGATTAGGATGCATCTGGTGTGGCCTGGCGTGACGTGGTGCTAAATGTTATTTATTATTTAACTTTTAGCAGCCGCAACTTTTGTGCTTCTTCTCTGCGCTGGCTACATATTTCGCCTGTCAATAAAGCGGGCAGCTCGCTTTTTCACTTTCGGCGAGGGTCATAAATGGCCGACAGTAAATTAATTTACGTGCGTCACAAGTGCGCTTAATGGCTGCATTGTGGGCGTGGTGGTCTGGTTACATCCACTGCCACACCCACCGCCCACGGCACACTGCCTGCCAAACTGTTTACAAATCTCTAACTCCTGTCATATGCTGACTGGCGGTCGGACGCTCGCCCGTCCTTTCGGCATGTGATATGAGTGTTTGCTCGCATCCTGGCAACCGGATCGAGCACGCTTCAAATGCCTTGAACATTTTTGTACCACTTCCCCGGGTTGAGCTTCGCTGACATTTTAATTGCATTCGGAGAGCGCTGCAGCCTCGGTGAAGAGCGATGATTAGTGACAGCCAACAGTCAACCAGCCAACCAGCCAGTCATCCAGCCAGCCTGTCAAAAAGGGCTGGCAATTTAGCTGGAAAGCTGGCAGCGCGGCCCAGACAGATGGCATAATCCGGGCCATTTGAGAGCGCAGCTGAAGAGCGGCTACTAAATATTTCATTGGCGTATCGTGCAATTGGCACACACACATACACTCACACACACACAGAGTCACATACATACATATATGAAATACGTAGTCCAATGACCATTAGGCGTACGGAGTTTCTTTCCTTTCTGAAGTTGCGCTTTTGCCTCATTTTTTGTGACTGCTGCCCCCTGGCGTATGAGCTATTTCTCTAACTGGCCCCCAAGCCCCATTGACCTCCGTGAACCCGGCGCCTGGCCCGGCCAGACAATGCAGTTAATCTTTAATAAGCGCAAGTGCAGCTGCGCCGACACAGTCTGCCTCGCCGACAAGATGGAGCACCGAATCGAAAGGCAGCATTTGGGCATATAAATAAGTAATGCCTTTCAGAGGATAAGAAATGCAATTGAAGCACGAAAGAATCGTCCCGTCGGCAGCATCGACTGCGCAACACTCTACTCCCAGCTGAATTGCCCCAAGCTGGAGTAAACGCGCCTCAAAGGATTTTGATTGCCATTTTAAAATATTTTTCAATATTGCAAAAACGAATATACTCTTTAGAAATGAGGAAACAGTGTACACAAATAAAGGAACTTATCATTATTCATTCACATATAAGTATTTACATTTACAGAAAACATTCGCGTCAAGAAGGACGTCAGTCCTTCTGCCAGTTGGCAGCTCATCCGCCATGAAGATCAAAAATTGCTAACATAAATCTATGGCTAAGTGCTTTAGTCAACTTGGAAATGGAACAATGAATATCCATCATTGACTCATAGAGTGCCAGCCAAGTCCTTAGATTGTAGAAGAATCTGGTTAGTAAGAAATCGGATAGATGCCCCATATATAATAGCTATTATCATGCGTGTATGTAGAGCCTGGTCGAGTAATGAATAGAAACGGATGCCAGTTCATTGACCAGTTGAGAGGTCAAGCACCCTTGGGCCGAGCATCTGTGCCGGGCTCCGACTGTCACGTATTTCGTCCATCACAATGCGAGCAAAGTTTTCAGCTGGCGCAAGTGGAGGCTCAGGTTTCTAATTTAATTGAAAGTCCTGCTGCAAAATGTTGAAAGCCAAGTGCCGCAACTTGTGGGTGTCCAGTCGGGGGCACTCGGAACGCAACACATGTTACTTTGCTCAATTTCCAAGTGACCCACGTTTGATTTGACCTTTTCAGCTTGGCGCCAACTTGCCAATTGTGCTCGCCCAGGCGTGGCCACATCGATTGCCTCAACTAATTTTAGCTCATTACCAACTGGAACCCAATTAAGGTACACTCATTGAACCACAAAGGCACAGAACCCAGAGTCTAGCACTAATGTGTATATATAATGTATATACGTATATTTGTATAGCTAAATTGAGTTGGAATTTGCTTTAATTAAATACAAAAATAGTTGGTTGTTCGTGTAAATAAAAATTAGTTTGCAAATGCTTTGAATTTTTGAAAGGAAACACATACAAAGCAATTTACACTTGGCCGCGTTTTGTACTTGCTTAGGCATTACTTCCACAGACCTCATGCAATTTCTTAGAATACCCTGTAGATGAGAGGATCGATGAAGGCTATTAGGGCAGGAGACTCGGGCGATTGAAGATGTAGATAAAGGTTTATCATGTGGATGATTAGTTAATGCAGGCAATTTATATGATTATATATAACTATAAAGTAATAAAGCATCTCCCACTTTTCAAGCTTTACAGGGTATCTAATGGTGCCCAAACAATGCCAATGGTCAGCAAACATCTGTCCATTGTTTTACAGACTTTAAAGGGGGCCAAATTAGAGAGTGCACAGCAGAGGCCAAAGGCGCAGCTGTGCTCTATGCAGAGGAGCAGGTGCCAAGCCGAGCACACCTGGGCAGCTTTTGTTTCTGCAATTTGTGTCCAGCCAACAACAAAATTGGTACACAATGAGCCGAGTCACAACACGGTCTGCGGGTCCCCGAGGTGAGCTCATTGAGCTGGAGCACTCACTTCTTTCGGCGACATTTATTGGTGTTTGTCGTGTCCGCTTCCAGTTGAGGATGTCTCAATTGACAATTTAATTACGAAACGCTTCTCGCGGCGTGCTCCACTTTCGCCCAATACTTATGGCAATTAATAGAGAGAGCAGCCAAATGCAATCGATTGGCTGAGCACTCGCTGCCCTTGCCCCGCCTGCACTCGGACATTTAATATTTACTTCGGCCATTTGCTTAATTAGTTTGTGGCGCGAGGTGCTGCATTAATGAGGCGGCTGCATTAAGTTGCTTATGCAGCGCAGTGTGCGCACGCTCAAGGAGGCGGCAGAGCCTTGACAGTGGGCTCAGATAAAAAGGCCTCGCTGGCTAAGCTTTAATCGCAGCACCTTAAGACCTCAGACTGGCTGCGTGCGCGCCTTAAAGTAAACACATCAATAACAAATTAAACACCTGCGCCCGAGCCTGAATATAATCGTTTAATTGCCAGCTGAAAGTTTAATGCCCAAGGCTCGGCGTTTGGCAGCGCGCCAGGGGAACTAAAAAAAACCTCCAAAAACAAAAACTTGGCTCAACAAATTGGCTCGCGCTTCGGCTGCATTTTGAGTGGCACTTTAAGCGGCAAGGAATCAGCGCACTTTCTCTCCCTCTCACTCTGTCTGTCTCTCTCTCGCTCTATCTCTCACTGTATAGCTCATACATTTTTGTGTTTTGCTTCTGCAATTTAAATAGTTACACCCACTGCACCCCGCCCACGCCCGCAGCCACGCTACCCCCAAGTGGCCCCCGGCATGAGGCAAGCAGCTCTTCAACGGAATATGAAATTTGAATGCCGCAGCCGGCTTCAGTTACTGGCTGCGGCGGTGTTTGTGCTGCGATCTCGCTTCGCATTTGAGCCAAGTGAATGGGCGTAAAAACTTTAATTAAAATGGAAACCTTACAATTGCATTGTGGCCATGACGCTGCCCGTCGCGACTTTTTAATTTAATTAAAAATGGCGCAGCCCGCGCGAGTCCGGCCCGCCTCCCTCTTTAAGCTATCTCTAACGACTCAATCGAGTCGTCGTAATTCATCTTTTGCAGTTGCGTGGCTTGCCTTTAAAAAGCAAATAGAAACACGGACAACTTGAGCAAACAGGCTGAAACTGATTGGCAAACTGTCCATGTAATCGGAGATACAAATGAAAATCAATAATTCAGCCGCACAATGGGCCGACGCGGCACGGGCGGCACGGCCGGCACGGCTGGGGCTCTTAAAGTGACTTTCACAACAACAACAAGAGCCACAACAACAGTCAAGTCTGTGCCAGGCATAAATAAAGCAAGGCATGGGCCAATGAGCCGAGGCACCTTCTGTGCCTTAAGCTGGCAGCCAGCCGACCTGCTTATTGTGTTGTACCGGCTGCTGTTCCTTTGTGCCACAACAATGGCCGGGCACGGCGAGTGCGAGTGCTGGTGCGGGTGCGAGTGGTAGGCCAATAAATGGCGTAGAGCATTAAGTGCGGTGGCGAACGGGTGCAGTCGCAGGCGTGTCTATGGCAGACAATGAGCGGTTCAAAGGCTATGCCAATGCCGGCTTTTTAATTGGTGCGTTTTGCTTTTATCTGGCCCCGACTTAAAGCAGCGCTGGAGAGCAGCCCGGAGCAGCCAAGGCCAGCACGCCCGCTCGGTGTATTAAATAATTGAGCATATGAAATTGTAGCCGAGTAGAGTATTCCCCACACACACCAACACACACACACAGCTCCCACACTCAGCCCCCCACTCACACGCAGACCCGAAACGAGCAGCGCTGACAGAATTCGTAGCATACTTTTATGCGCGCTGCTTGAACTTTTCAGCAAGTTATAAATAACATTAAATGTTTGATAAACAAAATAAATCAAGTCCGAAATGAAAACAACAAACACAATGACAACACTGCCACAACAGTGCATTAAATTTGCCCAACAGCAACAACAACAACAACAACAAGGTACAACACTTTGCAACTAGACGTTGCAACGTTCTGTTGCGCATATAATTTCACTTCGCCATGTGGCCACAGTGGCCCACGTTGCCCCCGCCAAACATTGTTTCACACCTTCCGCCAGCAGAAGGCGAGCAAAAAGGTGGCAGCTCGAATGACATGCAAACTTTTGGCCCAGCACACACAATTTGGCCGCCAGTCCGCCCCAGGCAGCTCAGCGAGCGAGCGAAAGCACATGAGTAACGGGGTGTTACACCATGTGTGTGTGTGTTGGGTGTGTGTGTGTGTGTGTGGGTGGGGGCAAGTGCTAGCCATTAGCATTTGTCAAGTTGCCAATAAAATGCCTTTGAATGGAGTAAATTGACTTTGGCATGACAAACAATTCCATGAACGTTGTCCTGCCCGCTTCCAGCTTGACTATTGTATTAAAATATTTCCCTCGCATGACTTGCACTATCATACGCCATCAATGTGTGTCTGTGTGCGAGTTACTTAGGGATAATTTATGAACACACAATAATTCGTAAAAACACGAGGTGCGGCCCAGCTGACTTTGGGTATCTCGACGCAATTGGAGCTAGATAAACATGAGCTCAAAGGAAGACTTCTGCATAATGAATTTCAGATTTCGAGCATTAAATGATGTTTAATACAACGTAATTACTGTCTGTTAACCTTGACTTGAGCGAGCTGGAGGATGCTCTAGTTGCGGCGCCCTATGCATAAGTAATCCTTTCGCTCAGCTTGCCAAATTAGTTTCACTCGCGTTGAGCTTGGCTTGTTGTGAAAGTCATGCGGCAAGCGCCAACGCCATTAGGGGCATTTCTCATTTGGCTGGAAGCTAATGATACGCAATTGATATGCGTATACCTCTCAGTGACGGCAACAAATGTGAAGTGGAGCCATCAATTTGTCAGCAGCAGCTACGTACAAATTGTACAAATGTTTACGGGCGTTATCGTTATTGTTTACACGAACATCAACAATAAATCCATACAGAAAACCAATTAAATGCGCCGCCCCACCGCACGGCCAGCCCGCCCAGTGTGGTCGAGTGCCTGTGATAAATGGGCTGGCCATATTTTTACACTGCCAACAATTAGTGCAAACGAAATCAAATTTAAGCAGCGATACTCCAGCTCCAGCTCGTGCTCCAGCTACAGCTCCAACTCCAACTCCAACTCCAACTAGAAATTTGGCAAATCATTGTATAATATACTCGAAGTACGAGCGACACAGCAGCGGCTCTCGTCGTCCTTGAGGGCAATCGGAGCTGTGGCGTGCAGCGCGCCTGACCAACGGGCGGTCCCTGATATTAGACTTGCTCTTGGTAAAAGGAATACATAATAATGATGTTTGGGGCCGTCAGGCATGTTGCGGGCCTCACATAGTTGCCATTTTATTTATGACACTTGCACGTAACGCCCAGCAGCAAAGATAATAACACACAGCAACAGCAACACCAGCACACACTCACACACACAAATTACACGCGCACAACTAGTCTCCAGGGCACAACTTGCCAACAGGCGCAAGGAGCATAAAGCGCTGAGACATGAAAGCGAAAGTAGATGCGGATGTGGATATGTAAATGGAAATGGTAGGCAACGACCACTTCAGAGAGGCCAGACCCGGCCCAGGCCAGAGCCAAATAATTATCTTGGCGCATAATCTCGATCTGATGTTTTCGGCTAACCAGCCCCGGCCAGATCTTGCCTTGGACATGCTGGCTTTTGTCTAAATGTCTCGACCTCGACACGAAAATCTCAGCCGCACATTCTCTATCTCACGCGTGTGTGTGTGCGGGTGGGCGGGGAGTGTGTGTGTGTGCATATTTGCTTTGCCTTTACTTGAAAGAACACGAAAATTATGCTGATTATGAGATTGGCCTTTGGCGGCACTGCCACGCCCAGTGGGCGTTCACGCAAAAAATCGCATAATCAGCGCTGTGTGTCGCGTATGCGAAAGTGTCAGGGTCCGAGGAGCCCAATAAACTTAATGTGCTTAATAGATTAATTAAAAGCCACAAGCAAACGCACGCACACACGCACATTCACACACACACTCGCATACACTCAGCTCTGTGAATGGCTCACAAATGAATAATTCGAATGGCGAATGCACTCCCAGCTGAGCGACTAAGTGGCCATCAAGCACGGCGACAAGCCGGCGAGCTGCACTCGAGTGAAGACCACTTTCGAGGTGCTAAATTAGCGCACGCATTAAAAGCGCATTACTCATACGCAGCGTTGCTCACTTGAATCCATAAGCAGCGCACACGCGCTGCCACTCAAACCGAAAGGCTTAATACAGCCATCGATACACACACTCACACATACTTACGCTTATATAGCTGTAATGGGTGTGTGTGTGCAGTTTTTATAAGCTTGTACTTTCGCAGCCAAAATCATATACAAATGCCCATAAATCCAAAACGTAAACTACATAAATTAGAAATTTGTATTTATGCGAACGCTTTCGCATACCAAATGCGGATCACGTACGCGGCTTTATAACCGCAACTAGGCGAACCTTTTGCTGATTACGACGTGACCAGCAAGCGAGCCAGCCAAATACATACACACACACAGCCACAACAGTTTGGTGTGTGTGTGTGTAAAATTATTTTAAATTATTTTTGATAATTGAATGAAACAGACGAGCATGAAAATGATTTACTGCCACAATGCATAGTTTGAAAACGGCAACGGCATAACGGACTGTTAACACGCTCTTTCAAGCTTATCCGCGCATGCGTCAATGCGCACACGACGTGCGGCTGCAGTGGAGGGCACGCAGCAGGCAGCGGCAGCAGCAGCAGGCAGCAGTTGCTGTGACAATGGGCACGTGTCTTTGTTTACACAAAGTAATGAAATTTGAACAGCAAACAGCATCCATCCAGAATTGTGCGCATTCGAGACGAGTGTGTGGTGTGCGGTGTGTGGGTGTGTGTGGGTCGGAAATTGCGCATAAATGCGACTAATTTCATTAAGCAACAATGCGGCCAATAAACATTTCCGAAGCATCAAAGTGCCATCCAAACTTTGGCAACGGCCGCAACAACAACAACATCAACTCGATTTCGAATTTCAATGCATATTAATGAGTTCTCTGATAATTGTATTGAAAACTCGCATAAATTGTGGCCAATTGGGCGCCGAGAGACAGCTCGTGGCCATTAGCTAGCAGCCTTACAAAATAACAGCCTTGGCCGTATTTGCTGCTTCTTTCTTCTCATGCTCATACCTTGACTCGAAATCTATTTGGCGGGCTTTCATAAGTTTGTCGGGTTATCTTGGTGCGAGGCAACATAAATTACTGCCGCCTCCAACAGCAGCGGCATCCATTCATTTTGGCCATATTTTGCCTCGCCCAGCCTTGGGTGCAGCAAAATGCAAAATATCAGGTCGAAACAAAGCAGCTGCAGCTGCGATAGCACTGCGAACCTTGCTGCCTAAAATATGCAGCCGAATTCACGCTTCACAGCAGCTGGGACGCTGACTCCGGCCAAGGTCGGCCCAGGCAAAAGGCCACTGGCTTAAAGCAATTGCCGTTTCAGATTTCAAGCAATTAAATGGCCATTTAAAATGTACGCAACTCCTTAAATAGAAGTACGGCCACTCACTAACGGTTCATTGCCAAAGTTTTCACTGCAAAATACATACAAAATACTTTTAATCCCAATTTACATAAATATTTATGCTGATGGTGCTGAAATCTGCCACAGTCCGACCCAGGCCCTCTCGCTCCCCTCTATCTCTCACACCATTGGCGCTAATGTGCCTTAATCTTTAATGAGCCAAGTTTCGCTTGTCAGACAATTCGCTATTCAGGCTGGCAGGCGGGCTGTCAGCCAGTCGGGCAGTCAGGCAGTCAGCTAGTCGCGGCTGGGCTTTGGTTTTAGATTTTGGTTTCCGAATCGGTTCTAGTTGTGCTTTGGTTTTTGCTTATGCAGAACGCGTTGCCATTTGGCGAGCCGATGTGCCGCTGGCGTTGACTGAAACTTGGCATTGTAAACTACTTTCGGGGCGCCCATCAACGGCATGTCGGCTGGAAGATACAGTTGCCAAGATCTAATTATAAAGATAAACTGTTATGCTCGCCCGCACATGTGCCTGCGCCTGTGTGCGCGGCATTCAAATGTAAGAGCAATTGCCGTGAATGCATTGCCAACAGCTGCTGAGAGAGAGGGAGAGAGAGGCATTGAAAAGTGTTTACACTAAATAAAAGCCCAGCTGAATGCCAATACAAAAAGCTATTCAATCTTCGAAATGAGTCAAAACTACTTAGAGCAATTGACGCTAGAGTTGCCAGAGCATGCAATATAGAGGCAGATAGAAAATGTTGTAGATATATAGGGAGATCCTTCATTCAACGACAATTTACGTTTACGAAAGCAAATAAGAGCTTCGAAGCTGAGAAAAAAGTATCAAGTAAAAGTGATCTAGTCGAGACTACCTGACTAGAATATACCCTTAATCCCACTAAGAGCCGATATTGCAATCATTAAACGCTTCTTATATACATATATTAGAAATAACATACACACGACTGCATGAGCATGAGTGCGTTTGGGCTACGGTTGGCTGCTTTTGTTATATTTTTGCATAATAATAGCTTCTACATATGTGTATTCGCCAGAGCAAAACTGTCAAGTATTTCAAATATTTTTTTGTGAATTTAGGAAAAGGGAAAGAGGTATCCAAAGCGCATATCCGATACACAAAATCTCTACATTCATTGCACAGAAGAACGCAGAAAATCTGCAGTCTTCACCTCTAATGATATTTAAGCCTAAAAAACGAAGAAAATTGCTTCATTTGTATCTGTAATGACTTAAAAAAATAAAATTGTACTGTATCTTCACAAACTCATTATACCCTGAATTCATTATACCAATTTTCATGCAATACAGGGTATATAAATAACAATACGTATTTGTTTACATATTAAATCTGCTTACAAAGAACTGAATTTTTGAATATGGCTAGCAACTTTTAAATTTAAGTAACTTCCCCAAAGTAAACACAGATCACAGATGTTTAACTTTTGCACAGCTTTTTTATAATGTGAAACCATTTTTGACTGTATATATATATATATATATATATATCCTTGCTATTAACATCGTAGGGCTTATCTCTTAGTCGTGCACTCCCGCCTAGAGAATTGTTCCTGGCTTTTATTTGCAATCCCTTTCGTCTTCATTTTCATTAGGGGAGCGCTCGCTGCACTTTGCTGACAGCAAAATCCACACGAAGGCAGGACTTCTGCTCTTTTCCATTTGCCTGTGGCCCCCGAGTGATGTGCTCGCTACTTATTTTAATTGCTCAACATTTTTCACAACTCTTGTTTCGTTCGTGTGGCTGTGTGGGTGTGCGTGTGCGCGCGTGTGTGTGTGTGTGTGTATGAAGCAAGCTTTTATGGGTATTCGCATTGTTCGCAACTCTCAACTCGCAGCTTAATCGACTGATTTAGAAGTTTATTGCATTTCCCATGCTCAGCCCAGCAAGGGAAATGGCGCCGGACACGAAGGTATTTAAACGTTGTGCGAACTGTGAACTGCGAACTGTGAACTGCGAATTGTGGGCCGGCAACTGGGAGTTGGTAACTGAGAGCTGGTAACTGGGATCTGCAGCGCCGGGGTCTTCTGTCGGCCACTTTATTGTCTCGCATCCTGGCCAATATAAATGGGCTTCCGTGCATAAAGCGTATAATGTTGGCGGGCAGAACAAGCGCCTGGACATAAAAGCGCCAGTTAAAAATGTGCTTCAATTTATTGGGCTGCATTTAAATCGCCGGCAATTGCACCCACTTCGAGTTGCCTCCACCCTGTTTGTCGAGTTGAGAGCTCAATTTGGTCGTAAATATTTAACTCATTTTCGCAGCATTATTTGTCCTTGACCGTTGTGCAAATAATTATGCGGACAAGCCATTGTCCTTTGTCCCTTGTCTTGCGTCCTTTATCATTGTCAACGCCCCTGCGGCGGCGATGCGTACAATTAAGTCGAGCCGCCTGAAATCCTTCGATTTATGCCGCAAACATCGCATATTAATGGCTGCTTATAGAGACGACGCCACATAATGCCGCAAATAATCCATAAATATCCATATACATATATTGACTGCAGTGGCACATGACAAATTTACACACATTTTATTTTTTTGCGCATCCTAATGGCTGTTGGGATAATAATTTAATGCGCGACGCGTGCACATTTTAATTAATTTCAATTCAATTTGCAAAGCCTGCCAACATTTATTATTTATCCGCTTTTATTAACATCATTTTTTAATTGTTTTCATTTGACTCATTAGCATTTTGTCAGTGTTTATTTGCTGTGTAATGAAACAAATGTAAAGCAGCTCAACACTTGTCTATGCCGTTGTCGTTGTAGCAGTCGTTGGCCCTTAAATAAAGGCAGCAATTCACGAGAAAGTCTGTTAGCCTTGAATTGGCTGGAAAAGGAAGATTGTCACACAGGGCGTATAATTGATTTTATTTGTGTTTTTGTTAGCTCGATCTGCCTATTGATATCAAATAGGGAAGTAAGAGAAAAGTAGAGAATTTATTTTGTAGCTTGAGACTTGAGACTTGAACCTTTATATTTATATGTACTTTCGTATATAGCACACGCAGTACGATAACTCATCCCATTTCCTTATTATCGATTCATATCGATAATTTGTCAAAGTTTTCTAAGCGTAAGCTAAGTAGCTTAAATGTTTGAGACTTCATACTTTCTTTGGATTATTAATAACTCCCCAATCCCTTCCCACAAATTCACCAAGAAATCTATTTGTAATGCTAAAGACTTATGTTTTAGCTCATACACATTTATTAATGTCATTCTCGAGCTATATAAATCCAACTTAAAAACAAGCTACTCAACAATTAAGTGCCCATAATAAGCAGCATCAGAGCGTCTCAAACGAAGCTGCTGAGTAAATTGCGCAGTAAGCATGTATGTATATATAAAAGAAGTGTAGTCGGGTATCTGCTAGTTGGGAAATCCCGACTAAAGCTTCTTCTTATACAATCACCTTAAGCAACCATTAAATTGGAGATTTGCCTTTCCATGATTCACAGTCGAATGACTTGATAGCTTAACTGATTCGTCGGTTAATTAAGTTCAATAATCAGTTAATTCTGTGTTGCATAATTATAAAAATAATTATATATACATATTCCATGTTACATAATTATAAGAATATGTATAAATATACACAATATTTTTTTTTAATCTACATCTCTACTGAAATTTATGAATTTTTTGTCATGTCATACTACATCGGACTGATTACAAACGGACCTGCTCTGGTAAATAGCCAAAATGTGTTCGTAAGAACTCAATGCACAGGAAAAGCATTATTGTGTGTGGTACTAGACGAATTAGTGATGCTACAAAGCCCTTGTAAAAAGCGAAGGGGCCCTCTAGGGCGATTTTGTAGAAGACATCTTTGAAGCCACTGTATTGGCCAGCAACTGCGTTTATGCAACGCACCTTGGCCACGTCAATCGGCTGGGTAAGGATTGTTGCTGTCACCGCTGATACGATCGACACTAAGATGTACGTACAGGGATTAGGTGTAAAGCCTGCTTCTTCCAGAATGTCCTTGCCGTGCTCATAGAAGGCGATTTGACCGACGGTCATGAATACGCCCCGTAGCGCGGCAAAGGATGCGCAATTGAACAGGTGCAAGCAGCCCTCTTCGCGACACACTCGCGACAGACCGTGAAAGACGTGCTTGTACCTGAAATTGAGAGCCTGTGAGAGTCACCTAAACTACGAGTGACCCTATGACCTCGGCTAAGAGCCTCGGCGCTGCCTTCGCTTACCGTCTGTTGTGCTTGGGCTTCAACTTGATGTCGTTCTGGAAGCGCATGTTCATCAAATCAGCCGGCGCACCAATAAATCCACCGGCACCACCGCTAAAAGCGGCCAGCAGCACCTTGCTCGTCATCGAGGCGGTGTCCACCATTGTGGCGCCAACCACATAGAAGCCAAAGCGCGCTAGCGTGTACGTATATTGACGCAACAAGGATGCAGATAAGCCAGAGTACAGTGCGCTGATGCCGTGCTTTTGGACAACTTTATTTATGGACTTCACTATTGATCTGTTTTGATGCTTTTGTGTCTGCAATTGCACCTTCAGCAGGTCTAGCGGATGTGAGAGTATCGTTCCGATCGTGCTGGCCAAACCCCCGAAATACCATCGAGAAATGCGCCTTTCATCATATGACATGATAAATTTTGCGTACGTCGTACGGACTTTGCCCAAAATATATATCTCACATCTTGATTGGACTAAACAGGAAATTTATATTGCAATGTCTATGTAGATGACGCAAATCGCAAGGCCAGCTGACGTCATCGAGGCGATGAGAAATTGCCACATTATTTCGTCGATTCGTTTGCGTGACTCCGTCCAGTTGACCAGGCCGCGTCTAACAGGTATTGAATTGGCTTCGACTAAAGTAATCGAATGGAAGATATGCTATACCTGTATATAGAGTAAAAGAGCTCGATTATATTGCTACCAAAAATAGCAAGAAAGTAGTTTAATGAAATATATAAAATTTGAATATTATTTAAATAAAAAAAAATACAACCAATTTCAAAGGTAATTTAGAATTGTATTAAATTTATAGGTTTAAAATATATATATATATATATATATATATATATATATATATATATATATATATATATATATATATATATATATATATATATATATATAATATAATAAGTGTAAAACAAAACAGTAACAAATATAATAAAATAAAGGTATAATAAAAATGTAAAAAAAATAGAATAAAATATAGATACAAATTTAAGTTTAAATATTTAAAATCAAATATATATATAAAAGAATCTTAAGGACAGCCAGCCTGAGTCATAGAGTAAGCAAGAGTAAGTAAGAGTAAGAGCCAAACCAAACTCAGATCAAATGCCAACTCAATATAAAATGTAGAATTAAGCATCTACACTCCAAGTACAAGCAAATATCCAAATTTTAATTAAGGCGTTATTGCATTAGATTAATGTATATTAGTATATAAACTAAACTAATATTAACTTACATTAATTTTGATTACCTTAGATTGATTTCATACCCAAATACAAATTTCTGTTACTTAATAAATACGTGACTGTAATAAATTATAATGAATGAAAAGACAATCAATCTTGTTCACCTAGCCTAAAGTTTAATAAAAGATGATCTAAATGTAGTAAAAGTGGGGATTGTCCTTAGACGCGTCCTGTTGGTAAAAGTTCACAGTAAATCACAAAATTTTTGTCATTTAAATCAGATTGATAATTTACCCCCAGTCGATACAGTACGATCATTAGTATAATGCCAATCAGGCTGCACATCCAATCACCCATGTTGGCCCGCCTCTTGTCGTCCAAGGCGTTTACATACTCATAAATGAGATAGCCCAGGGTTAGTAAGCACGCATTAAAGAGAAATATAATTGATGCGCCCATGAGATAGGAGCGTGCGCTGACGCTCTCGACGGGATCATCTAGAGAGAGAAAACCCATCAGGCTGGGCGTGGCCATGAATTAGCAGACAAAGACTTACTTGGGAGAGGAGACTCTGATTCGCCATAGCTGATACAGCCCTGTTCACAGGCATTTACCGAAGCCTTCGCTAAAACAGCCATAGCTTCGCTTCAGTAACAATCGTCTGCTGTTCAACTTGTACTAAATTTAATCATAGAACTCTATAGTTTTTGAATGAGAACTCAAGGCACGCAATAATTCGATTAGCCTGCGCTCTCGGCTCAAGCACCTGAATGCCAAATCATTTACACCTGATTTACCAAACAGCGCCAGATCCAATATCAGGCACCCTCCAGCCCCCCACCGCCAAGCCCCCGGCGGCACAGCGAAACAAAATGTCGAGCAAAATGCCAGCGACACGCAACCGAGCCAAGTGCCAAACGCAGAGCACGCACATTTTGATTATGCTAATGATGGTTATTGTTGTTGTTGTTGTTCCTGTTGATGTTGTTGAAGATGTTGCTGTTGTTGTTGCTGTTGTTGCTGCTGCTGGTCAGTTCATAAATATTTTGACAGCGAGCAGAGGCGGAAGCGAGTGTCTGACATGTCCTTCAACTGCCAAGTATTCGCTCTTAATTTCTCATTTAACGCTGACAAATGAGTGAAAATGATTATTAAAAGCAGTTAAAAGAAAATAAAGCATCATATTTGATGAGTAATCATAAAAATAAATAAATTTGTATTTATATTTGTTTATATATACATGCGACAGCAGAGAAATTGCTTTCCAGCTGGAAATGCTTTATTGGCTTCAATGAATTTATCCAAAAATGTCGAGCTTAGCATAAAATGTGTCACTGAATCATTGTGCGATAGAAGCGAAGCCTCGTTCATGTCGAGATTTGCAATTTTCTCTCAATTTAAATGGAAGAATAAAAGTTTTTAGTTTTGTTTGTCAGCTGCAAGACTTTCGATTCAAGTCGACTTACACTCTTCTATTGACTTAGACTCGAGAATGGAAAATAAATTATAATTTAAATGCAGCTGCAGCTGCACCTGGTTGCACCTTGTAGGAGCTTTGCAAATTTAAGCAGTAAAAGTCCAATTTAATGCTCTTATCATTTTTATTGAATCATATACAAATAGTGGAGCTCTGCAAATGCATGTGAAAACTTTATGCACAATTCAGCATAATCTTGATTATTTGCCGGTGCAGCACTCGTCCTTGGGTCCAGACTTGCACACGCAGCTGCAGTCCTTGTGGCAGGCACATTCACTGCCGCACTTTTCGGCAGTGCACTTGCAATCTGCATAAATTAAGTTAGTTAGTTTCCAATTTGTTTTGCGCCTCAGCCTGATACTTACTAGCAGCACAGTTCTTGCAGCCCATTGTTTTAGTTTGTTGTGGGTTGGTTATGAAAATGGTTTAGTTAGAGCAAAGCGTTTGACTTGCTGAAGTCGACTGTTGTTAGCCTCTCCAAACGCTCGTTCTATATATATTGCAATTCTCTGCTCAATGACGGGTGCAAAATTGAGCAACAACAACTGAGAGCGCGCGAGTGGAAGGGGCCGGTCTTATCAGCTGTTCGTGCGCAAAATGCGTAACGCTTCGCGCCTATCAGTTGTGTTGGCATTACACAAACAAATTGTGAGCCAACGCTGTGGGCCGCGCTGCACACGGCGCTTTTATCAGTTTATCAGTGTGCGCGCTGCATAGACACAAACACGACGGAGTGCGAACGACGAGCGAGTGCGCCGAATACTACGACGACGACGACGACGACGGCAGGGATAGACCGTGATTAAATATTTATGTGTGCATGTGCAGGGTCCGTAAAGTTTGCCCTGCAGCCGGCTGGAGCTGGGGGTGGAAGACAGTCGAGTGAGATATCTGGCAAGTCCGCTGCAATTCGCCAAACAAATAAAACTTCAATCAATTTAATGGCATCCTTTCGATTTCCTTCCACTTTTTCAAACTGCCGAAAAGACGGAATCGACTTAAAAGTGGAAAATGCTTTAAGTGATGCACAAATTGAATTCCGACAAAACTAATTTCGACTCGAACTATTTAAGCAGTTCACTAAAGTGTAGCATACTTTGCGGGCGCCGCTTAAAATTCCCTTTGTGATGTTGGGCAAAATCAATTGCATACTTTGCGGCATGAAAGGAAAATATAGATATATTTGCAGTTTGCGGCATGAATGAAAAATATAGATATATTTGCAGTTATCATTTGAATGTACAAATTCTTGACACTGTGGAAAATAAAATATATTTATATAGCAATTATTGAGCAAATATTAATGTAACAATTGCAATTGTAGTTCCATAACTAGCCAATGCAAACTCGTCGCCTGCTTTGAGTAAATATATATACTTTGTTTATTCGCGAATGCACTCGCTGCGAGTGCACAAACAGATCTAAAAATAGTCAATGGGCCAGCCTGAACGAAATCCAATTGCTGGCATCACATAACAAAGAAGAAATTCTAGGGTATACAATATGGTACTGTGAATGAATACGAGTATAAACTAAGCTAAAATGTGTCTCTGCGCTGGGAGTTGAACACATCGATTGTGCTGGCTGGGCTGGGGTGGGCTGGGAGCGGCACTCCTTCACTCCTTTAGGTCGGCCGCCGTATTAATGAATCCAGTTGTCTGTGTCAGCTGCAGCTGCTTCTCCTCGGCCTCGGCCGCTCGTTGCTCGGGCGACTTGGCCCACTCCTGCAGCTCGCCGGACGCGTAGAACCAGTAGATGACGCAGCCGACAAGATAAATGCCAGCCGAGATAAAGAACACCAGGCGCCATTCATAACGGTCGCCGCTATCGCCCACAATGTAGCCGGTCAGCAGCGGGCTGACGATGCCGGGAATCGTGGCGAACGTGTTGCCAATGCCCATCAGCACGCTGGCGTGCTGCGGCGCAATATCCAGGTGATTGACACTGCAAGTGTGGCAAGAATTAAGTCGCGGCACAGCCGAAGGCAAAGCCAGGGGGAGGGGGGGGAAACTTACGCGAATCCGGACCAGGCAAAGGCGCCCAGGCCGACGGCAATGGTAATGAACACCACGGACCAAGTGGGATCCATAATGTAAGCCGTGAGCATCATGAAGACCGTCTGAGCCAGGAAGGCGCCGCAGTTGAAGTTGCGGCGCACCTGCGTCGTCGTCCAGATGCCCTTCACCTGCAGCCAATCGGCCAGGTAGCCCGAGATGGCCAGCAGGATGCCCATGGCCAGGTAGGGCACAGCCGAAATGAAGCCCGTCTTGCCCAGATCAAAGTTGAGCGTATCTGCGGAGAAACGTTCATTGAATACCCATCATAGACCACCTCATGTCGAGCAGCTCACCCTTGAGGAAGCTGGGCAGCTGCGTGAGCAGCGTGTAGAAGCCCCAGTTCTCGGAGAAGTGAGAGGCGATGATCGCATAGAAGGCCATGGAGGTGAAGAAGGCCTTCCACGGGTGCTTGATCTTCTTGGAGCCGGTGTAGCCAATCGTCTTCTGTATGTACTCGCACTCCTCCTTCGAACAGAAGCGATCCTGCTCCGGTCCCGCGCGCACAATGATCAGCCACAGCGTCAGCCAGATCACGCCAATCGTGCCGAACACATAGAACACGCTCGCCCAGCCGTAGCGGGCGGCCAGCATGCCGGATGAGGGCATCGCAATTACCGTGCCGGCATAATTGCCCGCAAATGCAATTGACGCCATGCGAGAGCGCTCCAGCGGCGGCGACCACCTGGCCCACACGGCGTGGATGCCCGGAAATGTGACGCCCTCGAAAATGCCCTCGATGATGCGCACGGCCAGGAACATCTCGAGGCTGTGCTGCGCGGCCAGCGGTGTGAGCAGCGTGAGGATGGCCGTGGTGCCAATGCCCAAGCCGAAGACCTTTAAGCACGAAATGGCAAATGGTTAGCAGAGGCGACAGGGAATGCAATTTGCAGGTAATTTCGATTTATATATAGATTATATATTTTTTAAAGACTCACAAGATTGCCGCCAACTTTGGTGCCAATGTAGCCGCCGAGGAACTGCGTCAAGATGTAGCCGTAGAAGAAGGAGCTCAATATGAGGCCCTTCTGCTTGGAGTCCCAGGGAAAGTCCTGCTCGTAGGAAACATTGCCGTCGGCATCGGTGACCGTGCGGTTCTCCGTCATGGCCACGATGGCCACGGACAAGTTGACGCGCAGCGAGTAGACGTTGAAGAAGCCGAAGAAGGCCATCAGCACCACAATGTAGCGCTGCTTGCGCCAGAAGCGCCAGGTGAGCGGCTCGCTCTCCACCAGGTCAGTGCTGCGAACATGGAATGGATCGAGAACAGAAGAGTTGCTCAGTTCGATTGGCATGCAAATGGCAAAGCCACAGTCACTTTCGCTGGCTGTCGCCGTTGCTGTTGCTGTTGTCTTTGTTGTTTTTTGTGTCTTTTTCGTATTCAACATTTCTCAACGTCTGCAGTTGCCACTGGGCTGGAACCAGTTTGCGCGCTATGCGCGGCATTAGCAACTGGTTTCGATTGGGTCATTTGACAGTGTTTCAGCATGGGCATGTCCCACCTGGCGGTACTTTGCCAGGAGAACACTTGGGCATAATGCGGAAACAATTTGGCTGTGTGCCTGGTATTTTATCTAGTTATGTCGGGCCGCGCCCAGACCTGGGGTCTCACTTGATACTCACGTGTTGTGATGCGAGTGGTGGCCATTGTGCTTGTCGGCCTTTACTGACTCCGGGTCGGTCATTTTGCGTGCTGCGCGTGTGTGTGTGTGTGTAGGGGGGCGTATGATCAATCTATTCGGGCATTAAGGGCCTGCAAATAAATTGGATAAACACAAAAAAGCAATTCAAATACAAATGCCAAAAAAACGCCAGCCGCTGTAGGTTGTGCGTGCAGCCGTTTCATTAAAATTAAATTAAATTCAAGAACTCCCCTCCCCTCGCTCGATCCCGGCTCCGGCGCAAGTTCAATAGAAAAATTGCACACAATGCGAAGCGTGTCATAATTTTTTGCAATTTCGCTTCTATTTATTTGTTGCTGTTTTCTTTGTTCGCGCCCTGCTATTATTAAACAAATCTACGGCAATTTATTGTCTCCGGGCAGCATTGCGTGCCGGCCACAATTGGCTTTGACATAGAACTCTAGCCGAGCCACGGGGCAGAGCACTGATTCGCCAAGCATCTTAATCCGGATATACAAAATGCACACAATTCACAAAAAAAAAAAAAAAATAGAAGAAGAGAAGCAATTGTCTCGCCTTATCGACAATGATTCTTGGCAGCTTAGATGACGACGCCTCTTAACTCAATTATCCATTTAACTTATTAAGCAAATAGTTTTGCAAATTGTGGCATTTGTAGCACGCGAAATAGAACACTCGCACAGACAGAGAGGTAGACATGTGAGACAAAAGTAATCACAGCAAATACGTAATTGTCGAGTGGGCAACCGGTTTTCGGGGCACTTTCACTTGATTTGCTGCCCCGATGCGTGCCTTCATGCTGTTTGCTGATTTGCACGTGTGCTCAGCAGAACAAACAGCTATTTTTGGATAATAATAGATAATAGCGCCATGATAAGATATGATGCTGTCAGCAGGTCTGAGTCTCTAAATTACCAGTCAACCAATAAAGAACACACGCACACTCACACACACTCTTCTAAGTGTACATTTAGCGTCGTTTAGTAAATATTATTTAATAACAATTTTCCTCTCTTTTGCGCCTGAATCAAACTAATTCCATGAAACACAAAATCCTGTTGACTCTGCGGCAGAAACTGTCAAGATATATTTTATATATATATAAATATTTTATATATATTTATATATATATATATAATTTGAGTCTGCGACCCTGAAAGAAACTGAATCTATTTATATCAAACAGGAATATATATATATTTACAAATAAATATTTTATATATATAAAATAAATTCCTGTTTTATATAAATAGATTCACTTTCTTTCAGGGTCGCAGTGTCTAGAGTCTGACATGCAGCTGAAATTGGAATTTACATAAGATGTTTAAATGAATAAAAAAGGTAATGTTAACAAGTTGCCCATCAACAGCTGCGATTGCCAAATAATTAAGTAAAACAAAATGAGTTTCCGGGTGCGAACCGGTTGTAGTTATAGCCAGCATGCAGTGTGGCTTTCTATTAGCCCATTCAATATGCAATACATCAATTTCTCTCGATGTCGCTGTGAAGTTTTTTCAATTAACTCTTGCATACATCAGACATGCTCATAAATTTAAGACTAACTAAAGAAAAGCAAACGAAATTGAAAACGTGTGCCATATATCTATACGGCATCCATAATTGCCATTGACTTGGAGAGCAATATAAGATTTATAAGAGCTCAAGTATTATTTATTAGGCTCAACAAATGTCAACAATAAAGCACATAAATTGTGGCCTATTACAATTAAATGGCTATTAGCGCTTGCTAATCTAAATTTGTGAACAATTCAATTAAAATTGCCTCTGATTAGCGTCAGCATAAAATCAAATAACAACCAACCGAGGAGGTGGTAAAGATTAGCATATCTCTAGCCAAACAGACTCCACTTGAGGCGAGAGATGTTTTGTCAATGAAAAATATGTTTCTTCAATCAGCTCCAACTGCAATAAATTAGTCAGCTGCAGGAAGTAACTTATATGAAAGAAACACTTGCTAATGAAATGTATATATATATTGGCCTGAAATATATATAGTCTGAAACAGTTGTTGGCTGCAGCAATTCATTTAGGCAAAACTCTTTAATCAAGTGCAAGAAAGTGACAGTTGTGCCAACAGCAAAGCCGCAACAACTGCAACAGCTTAGCAAAGCAACTTTCAGATTGCAAATAGTTAAATTAAACACACTCTAATACACACACACACTTACACACTCACAGACTCTCACACACTCTCACTCACACCCATGCACATGCACTTTAGAAGTAGCCACAAAACTTGAAACGCACCACGAAACTTTGTCAAGGGTCTTCAAACTCTTGGAGCTGGTCCGCCGTTGGGTAAGCTGGGCCTGGTATGTGTGTGGTATGGGTTGGTTGCGTGGCCAGGTGTGTAGCCGCCGGTTGCTCGCAGCGCACTAACACTGCAGCTGCCAGCCGGCATCCAGCTGAACACGACCGCAGAGCGCTCGGCCGGCTTAGCGGCGCGACGCGGCCGCAGCTGATCGCGCGTTGCGTTCAGTTAACTTCAATTAAGGCAAACGAAACGAGCCGAACAGAGCCGCGCAGAGCCGCGCGACTGGATTTGGGAACCTTGACTCTGGAGACTACTAATCGCATTGTGCGAGCAATTTACTCTTTGCCTGGGTAATCGCGATGGTAATCGACATAAAGCTTATGGTTTGATTAGGCACACTCTGCCCACTCTGTGGGCGCTATAAAGATAAGGAAAACAAAATGGAAAGGAAATCACACGAATCCGAGCGGAATTCTCAAATTGAATTCGCCAAGGCGCAGCTTTGGTTATTTGCTTAAATGGACTCTTAGCAGCGGCACAGCGGCGCATATCGTTCATAAATCTCTATAGATAAGTGACTACACGAACAGAAGAATTTTATCAAATTTACGATGAGATAATGCCATATAATAATAGTCGCAATTCAGCAGCCGGGCAGCAGCCGACCGGGCAGCAGGCGTCATCTAAGCTCGAGTCAGCTGCTAAGTACATAAATACATCAGCGGCTAGTTGAAAGCGCGCACAGACTCGAAATGAAACACATTACATAATAGAAGCTATAAAGAAATCTGTACAAAAATAATAACAAGACTTTGCCTGATTTATTGATATATAAATTATGATTTATGACCAAACACTCGGCAATTTATTGCGCGCCTCGTAAAAAGTTTAGACTAAATGCCATATGCATTGACCATAACGGTACTCCATACCGAATATTGAGCTGGCTTGTAAAAAATAAACATTTTATATATGATATATATATCATAGTCGAAAGTGGTTAACATATTTTGGTTGGGTTTTATAAATAAACCCGGTTGACATTCAGGCGAAAATGGTACGTCAGGCAGAGCTAGGGCAAACGATGCGTGATGTCCACATTTTAAAAACAAAAACATTTGGCGGGCAAATGGTCCCATCGTGCGCCACAGCAGCGAGCACAATGCAAACAACAGCCAATTTGCATTGGCAGGTGAGAATTGACCAGCGTTGAGCCAAATTGATAATATAAATAAACAGGCCGAAAGTGAGCCAGTTCCAGCCGGATCTTGTGGTGCGACATCTTTGCGATTTGTTATGAGCACATGCATTAATTGCTGAAATGAAACTAAAATGTTAATTAAAACCTAATCGACTACACGCTGCTGTTAATTTGCAGAGTTAACAGCGCGGCTGTTAAGCTAACAGCAGCAAGCAGTGCGCGCTAACAGAGCAACGCATACGCCGCGTTGTCCACTGCAAATGCAAGCCGAATCGACAGCTCAATTACAATAATTTAAAAATACTAAACACAAATGTTGCCAAATACACAGTTATATGTTTGTGCATGCATATGTAGTCACGTCGGCGTATAATAACATTTTTTGCATCATATCGCAAGCAATGTGAGCGCTGCACGTGCTGCCAAATAAATAAACACATTGCAAAGCGAAAGGCAACTCAATTTGCATTGGCAGCTGGCAGCACGTGTGAAAACAAACTGCCCGATTGGACACACACACACATACTGACACACACACACACACACACACACACACACACACACACACACACACGAGCAGCAAAAATAACAGTTGCTCGTGTGTGTGTGTGTAAAAAATAAATTGATTGATAAAATGCAGTTGTCATCGAGCGGCAAACGAGCCTGCGGCCGACTGGCAAAAAAGTGCACGCAGCTTTGGCTAATTGTTTTTATATGCGCCACAGGCCAATCATGCAGCGCACCACATTTCGCACCTCGCGGCAATCACGCGTGTGGTGCGCATTAGCAGACGTCAAGCCAAAAATAAAGCTTAAATTAATATTAATTAAATATGCGAAAAGACTTGCCAAAAAAGTTGCCCTCAAGCTGATGCTTGCGCCTCCTTAACAACGCCAGGGAGGAGCAGGCCACTCAAGGCAACCCTATTATAAATAATATTCTCGTTTTCCCCGAAAATTGTTACAGAAATACTCGCAAATTGCAAAGCCCTTTTTATGATTTTCCATTTTCTTTGGGCTCCCTAATTGAATTGTTTCACAGCAAATTGGAAATTGGCTTGAAAAGAGCTCCATTAAATGTTGTATTTGTTGCAATGGCCGTGCCGTTGCTGCATGTCCCCGTGGCAGGTGTTGGCGCTTAGCTTTTGTATTTTTCGTGCGGCGCTCTTTGTGCATTATTCGCATTTCTTGGCGCTCCGCTCATTGTTTGTGGACTTTATGCGCCGCCTTGGCAAAGGGCAGTCGCCCTCGACCGCAGTGGGGGCCCCGTCGCTTTATGCTTGACAAATTGCATTTTAATTGCGCTCCGCTGGCGTGGCCGTAGCACAAAGCGAATGCACCTGAGTGCAAATAAGTGCACCTGAATGCACGGCAAATATAATCCCGAAACACATAGTTAAATATCTGAAGGATTTAAGTTGAGTCGAGTCGACTCCGCTCGCATTTATTGTTATTCATTTGGCTATTGGAATCGTGTGTTGTCTGTCTGCCCGCCCGTACGCAATGCGAATTTGTCGTTTGACTTTGGCTACGTGAGCCTTTAATGGCATTTGGTGCGCAACTTTCGGAAAACTCGAACTCGAAACCGACTACGGCTCCTTTGATTTCAAGTTGACAAAGTTGCGCCAACTTGAGCGCACACTACAAAAGCCTCGGCACGGACACAGCCCGTGACTCGGTGCAAAAGTTTCCAGCAGCTTCGTTTACTTCCTAGTGCCGCTGCTGGTGCGGCGCTTCTTTTGTCCTGCTGCAGCGGTATTTGCTCGACCCAGTTGTTGGCCAACTACTTGAGATGCAGCAGCGACCCGACTCCGCAGCCAGCTGGACATTTGCATTGCATTTGGACACACGTAAGTCCCCAGGGCGGGGCGGGCAAGCCGAACTCAGCCCAGCCTCGTCCTTGGGCTGCTCAAATATTTAAGCTGCTCAAATGCACGGCCAACTGGCAGCAGCCGGCAAAGTTGGCTTAATCGCAACGCCCATAAGTATGCAATGCCACGGCTAGAGCTCAAAATTGAAGGCTATGCCATCGAAACTGTCAGTGGAGCAGCCGCAGGAATTTGCGGCACACTTTAATTAACTAATTACGGCCATTAAAAACGTCGCGCGCCACACGCCGCACGCGCCTTTTGGCACGCCCCTGGGAATTGGCGTCAAGTGAAACTGTGACAGAGAAACTGATGAAGTTGACAGCGAAAAAATGGGTAATTTTTATGCAATTAGGTCTAAAAGCCTTCTGATGTTCAAATGGCTCACACACACACACACACATACGTAACTGCTGCTGCTGCTACTGGTGTGTCAAGGATGCATTGGCTGTTTGAAAATTCGTTGCATATGTGAACATAACTCAAAGCCGGGTGAATTCATTAGGCCTAAGACATGCAGCAACCGCAGCATGACGACAGCTGCATGGTTAATCATACGCCACGTTGCCAAGCTGTGAAAAATTCAACAGCAGCTGAAGCCGGCAAAGCCTTTTTGCACTAACAAGTGCCTACAAGACACGGCGCAGCAGCAAATATTGTGACAAAAGCGTAGCACACACACAGAGAGAGAGATGGAGAGAGAGGGAGATGGAGAGAGGATAGATATAGACGGAAAAACAAAGAAAGGACGAACCACTCGTAGTGTAAATATAAAATTTATAATAACAAAGCACGTCGCAGGTGCAATTAGTGTGCAAATAAGCGTTTATTTGCCTCAGACAAACAAAGACAGAAAGAGAAAGAGAGACAGAGGCGAACAGACAAAGACAGAGAGAGAGAGAGAGAGAGAAAGGGAGTGAGGGGAGCGAAGCACTGCCGAGGACATCTCATATGATATCTGACCTCGTTCATGTCAAGGTATTTCCAGCTTGGCCAACTTAATTGTTAGACAAGTTTTGCAGCTCGGCTCAAATCAAATTTTGAGTTCGATCCGAAATCTGTTTCGCTTGGGGAGCGCATGCTAAAAAAATTGTCATGTGCCGCTGCTGGCGCTGCTCGCTCATAAATCATTTTCCAAATACGTGATACTTTGATAGCATTGATAAAGCTGCTGATCATTGCCTGCACTTAAGCAAATCAGAAGCAACACATGCGACAGGCAAATAGTTGGACGGCATATGTAAAGCAATACCGACCTGATTACACTGACAGAGAGAGAGGGGGTGACACACGCGGGCAGGTGAGGCTAAACAAACAGCTAAGGCACCGCTAGGGACAGCTATTTGCCAACATGTAAAGTACACTGACATCGCCTGCAGCCGAACAACAGCAGCAGCAACAGCAACAACAACAAAGACCTCAAATAGAGCAAAACCATTGGCAACGACAAGCGTCAGCATGAGTCTGAACTTAGCTACAGGACTCAATTGAGCACCAGGCCAGCCATGCAGGCAGGCAGCCAGGCAGGCGGAAGGAGGGGCGGCATAGAGTTGGAGACATCTCGTGTCTCACAGCTCACTCAGTTGCCCTGGGGCACAACATGGCCGGACTAGCTGGCTGGCTGGCTGGCTGGCACCCACTGTCCCACTGTCTGCCCCGCTGTTTGTTTTGCTCGACTGTCCACTCTGACAGCTGGCAGCTGCCTAAAAATGTGCACAGAAAATGTCGAGCCCTGGGACTCAGATGGCAATCGCTGCAATTTGGCCAGCCTGCCATTGTGGCAAATGGAAATTAAAATGAATTCTTATACCCTGCACCGAAATACATACATTTAAAAGTGTATTCCAATTAATGGACTAGGCCACACGAAAAGGGAATATTCATTAGGTTAAAAGCATTTGGATGAGTTTCGCCAGAGTTAACGTGTTCCTGATGCATTGTTAAGGGTAGATTAACGTCGTTCAGCTGAAGCATATATATATATATATATGAAATTGATTACAGCCGAGCAGCTCGAATGCAAATTGGTTTTCAATTTTTGTTTTTTCTTTCCATCGGCTGGGCTTGTGGCTCGTCATATTTGCATGGCTGGTGGTTGCCCCTATAAATACAACCACAGCGTTGCCAGCAGCAGTGGCAAAGTTTTCATTCGGTGCCCCAGCAAAACTGTGCTAAAATGTTATTAGCGCTTAATTAGAGCACAACTTTTCCTTTTGCCTTTGCCCAACACCCAGAGCCCTGAGCTCCAAGCCGCCCCAGTCCCGCCTCGACCACAAAGGCAAAGGTGCGCTCCGCAGAACTTTTGCTGCAGCTTTGTGGTAAAGTTTTAATAATGTTCAGCTAAAATGAAATAATGCGTTTTGCCAGCAGACTACGGAAATTCCAGCCCAAGGGGCGGCCTGCTGAATGGGAAGACACAGCTGCAGCACGGAGCAAAGAGATCCGCTTCAAAAGTACATCAGCAAGAGCACATGCAATGTGCAAGTGGTCAAGAGTGGCCCTCAGAGCCGAGGCAGTTGCCAGGCTAAAAGTTGCTCTGAACCAATTCATTAAACATTCACCGAGTTGTCTCTGGCGTCAAAATGGGCCACACAATGCAGCGTGGCTCCGGCCAGAGGGCCAGACAGACACAAAGAGACAAGAAAGGGCAGCATAGACGGGGGGAGGGGTGAGTAAGTCCCTTACTCATGGGCACACAACAATTGTCATGTGTCTGGGCTCAGCTGGGTCCGAAAGGGTCAACAAACTGTCGCCCATTGCAAATGGCCCGTGCATGCTGCAGCAGCGCTCTGTTTTTGTTGCCACTTGCCCCTTGCCCCTTTCTCCATCTGATCGTGGCAAGTTTCCAGTTGCAGACGTAGCAGATGTCATTCAAGCTTTCAAGCGAACAGCCCCCCTGAGACATGCTGAACTGAACTAATGAAAAGCACAGGAAATTACGTTTCTTACGTAGCACACAGTTTGCATCGATTGAGCGGAAATTCCCAAGCATCGCCACATAATCGAGTATCAATCATACGCACTGTTCGCGCTGGCATGCGACAAAATTAATATTAATATTTAGCATGAACTCCGACTACTTCAGCTCAGCTACTTCAGCACTGGCCTTATAAATACATATAATAATATGGCAGCGAGCAGCGTGGGCATGAGCTAAACCAGCTCGTAAATGTTAAATGGCAGCGTCTGAATATTAAATTGACACTAATAGAAATCTGCTAAACGTTGAGATACCCTGCAAGTGAAGAGTTGAGTTTAGATTAATTGAAAACAATTTTTATGAAATTCTCTTGAATGAAACCTGTTTGCGTTTGATTGTAGCTGAAAGACATCAAGCTGGTTGTTAATTATAAAATGTTTTACGTAGATAAATATATATATAAATAAATTTAATTGAGGTGTAAATATATAAGCATCCATTAAACAGGTATAGGCTGAGTGACTACGACTAAGTGAATGTTAATTAAATTGCCGAAATATAAAGCGTATAAAAAATACATACACACATATATATACACACACACACATGTATGCGCAGTGTTATACACGTGTTGTACGGCCCGCTCATCAGATGGGCTATCAAAAATTTAATAAACTGTCAGCGCGAATGACAACCACAATAGAGCCACCAATAACCGCCAAGTGGGTGCACATGCGACGACGGGCAGCGCTTTACGAGCTCTCCATAAGCGTGGGCCGCTCAATAGATATATCAAATGGCCCAGCCCGGCTGACATGGGGCCATTAAAGCGACCAAAATAATGCCAATTAACTGATTCCATTAAAATGCACATGCGTACACAAAGTGCAGCAAAGGAATTAAATTTCAATTTCAATATGCAAACCAAAATGTTATACTATTTAATATATACACTATATCTCCACATATCTCTATAATTTTTAAGCATACACGCATTAGGTTATTTATAGCGCCATACATTAGAATGTGGCGCACAATTGCTGATTTAGAATACTCTCTCTCTCCAGTCGCCTGGCAGCAGTTGCCAAGCGACGCTCAGTCGAGCTAAAAATGCCACCAGCTTGTGTGTGAGTGTGTGGGTGGGTGGGTGTGGCAGGCGGAAGTGGCATGCAAACAGCAGCATTGGCACACACACTCACACACACATGCACACTCGGGCTGAGCGGCGCGTGTGTGGTGTTTAAAATTAATACGAGTTCTCGTCTGCCTTTACACTTCAATAACTTTTCAATGAACACTTTGAAACTATTTTTATACCGTTTACACCTATGTAAATCAATATTTGTATATCACTCAATGTCTGCGCAAGTGCATGCATCTGTATATGGTTTCATTGACAGCAATTTATCTTTTAACCCGCGTTGATTTATTGATGCCAGTCGGTTAAAGGCATAATATGAGCTTTATGTTTGGCAAACATGCACGCATCTTCTGCACACACACACACACATACATACAGTCTTACACACACGCTTGGCACACACTGTGATCCCTTTTCAATTAACTGTAAATAGTAATTGTGAGTGGGTTAACAAAAAGAAAAATGGTATGTGTATATATTAAAGTAATGTACATTAAAGTAAAATTTATTCCATGCAAATATGTTTCTTTTGTTATTGAATAACGAAAGTATTTAAGATGATATATTTGTGTCTGACAGAAATTTACATATATTTTATATATATATTTTATATTTATATATATATACTATGTAGTTATTTCCCTTTGCATTGTATTTATTCAGACTTGCCTGCAGTCTCATGGTTGCTAAGCTACTTAGCGGCATTTTGGCACACTTGCGACAGAAATATTTGAGTTTCTTTGAGTTACTGTAACAGAAAGCTGAGATTAAATACGTGTATGAACAATGCTCTTTGTTCGTTTCTCAAAATAGCTTTAATTATTTCGACCAGCTTTAAATTGAGTAACTAAAATGATTTAGTTTTAAATATAACAATACAACAACAACAACAGTATAATGGCAAGCAATTTTAGTCCATGTTCAATTTGTAGCAACTATTTGTATTAGACTCTATAGAGTCTTAGCTCTAGACCTTCACCAATGAGTGAGCATGTAAGCCAGAGAAGACCTATTTATTTCTAATTCTATTATATTCTACTGTATTTTAGATGACTCTTCAGCTGACCAGAATATGTAATCGTTGCAGTCTTAGCCTGTTGTTTTTAATAGCAAAATTATATAGTGAGATGGCTTGGAAGCTAAGCCAGCCTCTTCGCATATATGGAGCCATGTCATGCTTGACTCTAAGAATTTTAAAAATCCCTATGTATCACTAAATTTCTCACAAGCTAGCAAGGTCTAGTCCACTTTAGTAGCATTTTAATATGCAAAGTATACATTTTGTTGATTAAAGAACGCGTCGCAGAGCCCTATAGAAGTAGTACATATAGAAAGGATAATTCGACTTTAGCTTTGTAAATGGTAGCTTTGATGCTATACAATAATTTGCAAGAGGCTCTCAGTATCCATACCATTTTTATACATTTTTTTATATTTTAATTATTAATTATTTTTTTTTTATTTTTAATATTATTTGATTTTAATTAAAGATTTGTTTATTTTATTAAAAAAAAATTAATCTGCTACGTTAACATTTTCAATTTTTTAACACTATGCCATTATCGCGCCACCCAAAAGTATGCTGCAAGAGTTGAGCAAGCAGTTGCCCCTACGCTGGTTGAAGCGAAATGCAGGCCTTTTAGGCTGCCGGCCAACTGCAGTTAAGAGAGCGCACGAAATATCACGTATACGCGTCGTACTCACTGTCCGCGCTCTTAGCTTCGCACATCTGTGCGTTCTATCCGCAGCTGCGCAGTGACAGCGAGTGGCTGTCTTAAGGCGGCCGCGGATAGCCCTCGGATAATGGAGACACGTGTTTTTGTTTACCTTCGTCGTTTGTTGTTTTTCTGCGCGTCAAACAGCCTCCGCCGACTAACCCAGTTCAATGCGTGCCACTGCAGCAATAGCCACCAATAGTGCGTGTGTGGGTGTGCGTGGGTGTGTGTGTGTGTGGGTGTGTGTGCTTACTACTTACAGCTGCTACAACTGGTACGGCTACTGTTGGAGCGGCTGCCATTGCGAGTGGCACTGCCACTGCCACTGCTGCTGCTGAAGTGGTTTGTTCTGTGCGCTTTGTTGCTGTTATTTTGGATGCTTGTGGTGGGGCTTGAAGTGTGCTCGTCTTACCCGCTGCCAGCATGACGACTGTGAAGTTCATTTTGCACATTTGTGCTGAGTGGGCACTCGAGCTGTGCCAACTGCTGGCGCTCGAGTGACACAGGAGTGAGCCGGAATGTAAGAAAAGAGCGCACGGCCACGTAACTCGAGTGAATAATGCGCCCGCAACGGCATGAAAAAGAGCTGTGAAGTTTCTTAATGCGACTTTGATTACGGCAACAACTTACTGGCCAGGCCAGGCCAGGCCAACGCCAAGCCAAAGCCAAATATGATTGACAGCCGACTGTCAGCCGGCCAGCTTAACGAATGGCTAACTCCATGCTTCATCTGCATAAAGTTTTGCCTAGCCATGCCTTGTCCTTGTCTGCCGCTGACGTCCTCTCGAACTGCCTCCAACTTAATTATTTACAAGCGGCCGCACAGCGTTTTTAACCGTCCGCCCAGCTGCAGCTCGGCGAGGAGCATAAAATTTATTGGCTGTAAAGAGAATGTTTGCTGAAAATGATTGCAAGTTTGCATGCATTATGGCTGGCTGTCTCCATCCGAACTGGAGCAGCTGCAGTTTAAATTACAGTACTTACTACAGGTATAAACCCTCAGTTGTTATTGTTTCTCTGTGTGTCTGGCAACCGCCAGCAGCCAGCCACAGGCGCACCTGTTCTATGTAACGTGGCTTACACACACACACACACACACACACACACACATACATATATATATATACAACTTGGCAACTGTTGTGTTGTTTGCATTGTTGACATAATTTTTGGGTTTCCAGCTTTCTGGCAGCAGGATCGGTCAGCCGCAGCTCTATTAATTTTTGTTAAAGTTTTCGGTAAAGTCGACGCCCCAGCGATTCCGCTAGCGGCCTGGACGGCGTATGGCTTAATCAGTAGGGTGGTGGGCATGGGGCAGTGGGGCAGTGGGGCAGTGGAGCCGCGGAGCCGCGGGGCCGAGGGGCCGAGGCCTTTGAATTTATATTTAACTTTGGCTGTGCAAATTTAATGAACGCTGCTGCTTAATTATTCCATTTCAGGCAAGTTTATTTTCTACACGCGCGTTTTTATGCCGCAATTGAAATTTTTAATTGGCAAATGCGTGGGCGCGTCCACAATCCACTCGCAGTCTCTGGAGGCGGAGACGCAGGCGGGGTCGGGGGGCGGCGGCAGTGAGCGCGGCCCGCTCTGCGTCGTCTGGCAGCGCTTTGCGGCATTTTAATTACAAGCTCCGCTAATGAAATTAAAAAGTCCCTCAAATGGAATTATAATAAAATAGAGTTGTTGTACATCAACAAAAGCCAAAGATTAAACATGACCCGCTGCCCGAACGCCAGGCGAAGCAGTCTAACTCTAGCTGGACCACTGCATGGCCTATCATCAGGCCACTCGCCCGCCCTTCTCCTGCCTTTCTGCCTGCCTGCCTGCCAATCACATCTAATTAATTGCCATTTACTTTCCGCCATTAATACAATTATTGGACCACAATTATAATTAGTGGCGTTTCACACTTGCTTATTTAATTGTGGTTTCCATGGCCCCACAATCGATTAACTAGTCATTAATTTGCCATAGTTCTAGTCGGGCGTACGCTGCGTATGCGCGATGCTTTATGTGTCCCATTCGAACGCCGTTCGCCCAGCGCAATATGTAATAAAATTTGTGTTTTTAGATTACGAACATTTTTTGCGACAATTTATTGCACACAAACCCAATCACTCATATAGTGTGTGTGTGGGGGGAGGAGGGTGGGGGGCATACCGTGCTCGTGGACCTTTGAAAAAGCCAGGACATTGGAATTTATCACTTTACATTTAATCCGTTTAAGCGCAGTGCCCAAACGAGGCGCGAATAAAAAGTTGTTAATGTCTTGTAATATTAGATGAATGAATGGGTTGAGGTTTAGAAAGAGTTTTTATTAGTACATTCAGATTGTTGCTGATTATTGTGTTGGACTGAAAAAACATTTAGCTGTAGGCATTAACTTTAATTTATTAAATAAAGCAAATATTTTGGAAATATTTTATTTATAATATTTATTATTTATTTTATCATTGTACCACTATTAGAGAAAAGAATAATCATTGATATATTCAACTGTCTCTTAGTCATCTTTACCTTCGGCTTCATCTGCATTTAACAAATTATTTGATCATTTACATTTGGTGATCTTAACAGGCTACAATATTCTTCTGGAAAAATATTTTTTTTTATTTTACATTAGAATTTGATTAATAAAAACATTGCAAGACATAGGATCCGAAAATGATCTAAAAAAAAATCTGTCTTTATTTTTTTATAAGATTATTATTATTTTTTATTATTTTATATTCTGTTTTTTTTTTTTTTTAATAATATAGTCGACTATAGTATTCGTTAGAGTCCTTAGTTAGTAAGTGGCTAAGTTTCTCATAAATCAACTAGCTCCAATCCTTTTATTTTTACTTTTCACATATGTCACCCAAAGTTATCATCCATCATGGACCCATCCAGACTTACTCCTCTCTTTACATCTACATCTTGATTATTATTCATATTACAACTCCCCAACTTCACGATCTACCCATGCTGTATCCGAGCCCAGCTAGCGGTAAGCGTTCATAAAATATGCATACGTTTTAGATTTATTTTGTGTATGGCGATTATAATGCAAATGCAAGCACTTTTGACAGCAGTCCAAACATGTTTTCCGAATGAGTTTCGGCGCAGCCAGCGCTGAAACAGAATATTTATATGTTAAATCTTTTTGCCATTAGGACAACGCAATCACAATTGTTACCACAGGACAGCCAGCAACAGCAACAACAAAAGGGAACCATAAATAATAAAATCAGAGCTGACGAGCTGCGGATACGCTCTGGGTTTCGAGCTCTATCCGCAGCCAAACATCGGCAGCGACAGCGACAACGACATCGACAGCGACATAGACGCTCGCTCCCTGGGCGCTTACCTAAATCATAACCCGACCAAAGCGACCAATAAGCCCAAACAAATTGACACTCTCGATGCTTGGGGAAATCAGCGATAGCGACAAACATGAAATAGCCAAACGCAGCCGCCGCAACTCCGGCCAGTCCGTGAGAGAGAGATTAGCTCGCTTTGCGGCTCGACTCGGCTGGCAGTGGGACAGATTGTGGAATTTTTGGAAAAATCATTGAGCAAAGCAATCACAAAGCAATTAGCATTAGAGCAGGCCAATGGCGGCTATATAAAATGTATTTGTTCGTTAGCTCAATGAAATTCAGTCCGAAAATTTGCCGCTGCATGTAATTTTCGGTGCACTGGCCAAATTAATGCGCATCGCGTTACGTACCTGACTGGCTGCACCGGCCTGGCATCGGCCGGACTGGCAGCGCCACCTTCCAGCTCGGGCACTTCATTAGCAAATGGCCAGCTATAGGCGAGCTTTGTTCAGGCTACTCGTATTTTAGAGCACACAAAACGCTGTCCCGGCAGGCGAATGCGTGCGGCCATTAATAATTCATGCAGCGAAATGAAATGCATGGCATAAAGCGAGACCAGCAGGAACTGTGGAGTTTCAAATAAAACAAGTTGCGTAGCTGCCGGTATGACAATAGACCATGAAATCATAATGAATACAGCAGCTCTTAGCTAAAACTGTACAATCTGCCAGTCTGCGTGCAGACTAAACCATTTCTATACACCGAATCCATTGAAAATCCAACACATTCAAGGTGTGCGTAAACAAGTGCACGAAACGGCAGCGCGCCAACCTAGTCAGGGTATTGCACAGTGGGGCATGCCCGACTAGAGCTCAGGTAAATCTTTTATATATTCATTTATTTGCTTAAATATTTATAAACAAAAAAATCTCTTCTATATTAGTTTCCTTTCAGCTTTCTATTATACATTTTCTCTTTAACGTTTTGCAACACTGCAAAAAGAAGTTCTTAAAGCGTCTTTCAGCTGCACTCTAATTGCTTCTGTCAAAGTTTGGCCAAGTGAATAATAGTTAGCTAAACTGAACTGTGCTGCGTGGCTGAGGTGGGGGGTGCTGTTGGGGGTGTGGATGTTGTCAGTGGGTCAGTGGTGCGCTTCGATCATAAAGTTGCCAATGCAATGCAAACAAATTGAAAATTGCCAGCTACCAATTGCCAATTGCCAATTGCCAGTTGCCAGTTGCAATTATAAACGCGGCCATTTGCCAATAGATATGCCATTAGGTTTATTGTTGTTGTTGTTGTTGCCGTTGTTGTTGTTGTTGTTACTGTTATTTTGGTAGTTGTAGCTGCGTTAAAGTTTTTGCTTAACTTGAGGGAACCTGCTACTAAAGCAGAGCATACAAAACTTTGCTAATAGCAGCCAACGAGTCAATGTGTGTGTGTGTGAGAGGGAGAGTGTGTGTGTGTGTGTGTGTGTATATCTAAGCTATTCGTGAGTGTATACGTGTGTGTGTGTGTGTGTCTGTGTGAGTTAGCACAGTCAACTCAATGAAGCCAAAACAAATATAGGAAAAACTTTTCCAATTTTCGATTGCCAATTGTGCAAAAATTTTACGTGCAACTTGCTTGGGGAATACGAGAATACGGGAATGCGAGAATGTGAGAATGCGAGAAAGTTTTGTGCCATTTCGCTGTGCTCTCTGCCATACAATGTCCCCGTTGGCCCACGCACTTACCCAGTCCATTTGTGTGCCAACTGACAGGACCCTCGTCTACATTGCACATACTCAAAACAGAAATTAAAACTAATTATCAAAAATATATATTTAATCAAAATCAACTTAAACTGCCGGCGGCCAGAAGGCAGCATAAATGCGGTATTATCTGAATTATCAACGGCCAACTTTAATTCCGACAAATAAACTTCAATTATTTTTGCACTTTTTATTATCATTTTCATTTTTTCTTCTTCTTTTCTTGCAGTTTTTTATTCGCATTCGGATTCGCATTGTTGTTGCAGGCGCTGGCTTTAACTTTCGCTTTGACGGCAAACTTTTGCTTTTCATGCTACAACTAGCTGGCAAAAGTTTCTGCTAACGTAGCGCAGCAAAGTTTTTAGCACTTCAAGTGCATGCGCCAACCATCAGCCGCCAGACGCCACCCACCTACCTCGCCCCACCCACCCACCGCCAGTCGCTCGCTCCTTCTGTCCAGTTTTCACTTTGCGCCCCGCTCGCTCGCTCGCTGGCTCACACTACTTGCATAAAAGTTGGACCAAGTTTTCACTTGGCTCACATTTGATTTAGTCGCTGCCTTGATGTCCATTTTATTTTGCGACTGATTCAGCAATTATGTACGAGCATGTGGCAGTTGGCAAAAGTACTCGAGTTGGCTATAAAGCAACTAAGGCGACTCATAATGCTGGGGAGCAGTCTGCTCGACGAGCAGCTGCCCTGTAAAATGTATTTGCATAAAGTAAAGAAAATAAATTAAATAAAAATAAAGAAATAAAATATATAAAATAACTAAATGAAAAAAAAATTAACATAATTAAAGTAAATAAAATATATTAAATAAATAAATTATAATAAATACAAAAATAAAATAAATAAAATATATAGAAAATAAATAAATAAAAGACGTTTAAAAGTAAAAATATATTATAAAATTAATAATATTAATATTGTAATTTTGGTTTATAACAAATGCTCAAAAAATCAGTTTGCCTTGTGGAATTTACTTACTTCTCGGAGTGTAGTTATTAAAACTAAAACAATTAATAAAAAAATTGCTTTAATTATTTTAATTAAATGTATGATTTAACTAGCTAATTAATAATGCTTAAATAAAATTACAAAATTTAAAAATCTATATCTATATCTCTATAATATATTGTCTGTGTATTATGATTCTAATTTCAATCGAACGTTTTTAAAATATGTAAAAAACAAAAAAAATAAATCTCTGTCAAAATTTGGAATATAATTGTGTGGGAAATGTAGATAGAAATCAAAAGAAATTACCTAAAAGCGCATATTTAAATTTAAGAACCTTAAAATATAATTAAATAATAATAAAAAAATATAAAAACAATAATTTTGCCTTCTTTGTGTCTGTTTAACTTTATTTAGACATTTAATATTCAGGTATATATTAAACTGAGTTTTCCCAGCTGACTGACAATGAGATGAGTATAAGATGCAATAAGAGGCTAATCCAGTCTGCTGTGTCCATATTTAATCTGATATTTGGATACGCAAATAGAAGGGGGAGGAATCAATAGTAGATACCACATTGCTATACATATTTGAACAGTTCGAGTTTGATAATGTTCAATATGTCTAATCCTACAGGGTATATATATATATGCAGCTTTATGTTCGCATACATATATGTACATTGAAGTGGTTATGCTCGGGCTTATACGAGTGATGGCTGCACTTTAAAGTTGCCATACGTAAGTGTTTGTAATACGCTCGTTACATTTATTATGGAGTGTGCTGCTCGGCAGGCGAACAATGCTGCTTCCGCTTCCGTTGGCTGTCTGGCTGGTCGTAAGGATCACAGTTTTGGGCAGACTGTGCAGCTGGCATTTGAATGCGGGGCGCAGCACATGACATTCGACACAATTCCCCGGCGCAGGGCACGTTGCCCGTAGCATACTTATCCGGGCAACAGCAGCAGCAGCAGCCGCCGGTGGCAACTATCTGTAACTGGAGGCGGACTGCAGTAAATGCATATTTTATATTTTCATTTCATTGAAACCGACACGTAGTCCACATTTACCCTGGCGTCGGCGTCTGTGTGTGTGTGTGTGTGTGTGTGCGGGTTGTTGGCCTGCTTCGCCAGCAATCGAGCAGAGTGTAAATTCGAATTGAAGTCGCCTGCCAGCTAATAAGATCCAGTCTGTATGTATATACGTGCCCTTTGATTGGTATAAAACTGTTCGATTTTAATTAAGTTATCGCCGCTCGCAAAGAGACTCAACCAGAAGCGACACTTGATTGCCGCCCGACAAGCTCTGATTGCACGTTGACACACTTTCGCCACATCTTAATCATTTGTGGAGGCAGCAGCAAGAGCCGAAAATACTCCAGAGCACATGAAAATATTTTTAGACGTAAAACAAACGTTTCTTTTCGGCAGCTGAATATTTAAGAGACATGCATACATATGAATGGATGGGGCCATATGCATGAATGCATGGAAATTGCATGTTTTTATGCCCACACAGCGGCACTGCAATAAAAATAGTACACGTCGTGGCTTATCAAACGAACGGCGGCGCCGTTTGCCTTACGATGCCCCCGAGAAGTCGCCAAAAAGTTTATATTCACGCTTCGCCCGTCACTGAAATATTGCACTTTATATATCAGCCGGGATATGAGCTTGCTGCACATAAAAGAAAATAGAAAAAATAATAAAAATAGAAACAAACAACGTGCTTTAGAGTGCTAGTCTGCTAGAGTGTGAGACGTTGCTTTCTCAGATTAAGTATCTAAATTTTATAGATTAAGTAATAAATCAGGTGTAGATGAGAGGAATGATACTAAAATATATGTTCGCCTCTTCCTTTAGACTACAAAACGAGATAATTTGCATAGCAAATCAAGTATCTTGATAAAATCATATAGGAGACTAAATGAGGTGGGATTGCTATAAAGATATGATCTGAATCAGTGTTGAATTATATCAGTGTTGAATTATTTAAATTATATTCAAAAACTTACTTCACATTAAAGTCAGCTAAGTTTTTGTCGCAGAGGCTTAGAGTAATATACACTGCATATATATATGTATTATATTAAAAATAAATTAAATTATCCTGACGACACATTTTAAGTAACTTTACTTGTGGGCTTTTTTCATGAATTCTTTAAAAATATTTCCAGAAAATATTCGAAGCCCAATCTTGTTTTATTTTAAGAAGAATATAACATAAAAGAAGAATATAACATAAAAGAAGAATATAACATAAAAGAAGAATATAAAGAGTGCACAGATTTTGTGATAAGCCTCATGATATACGCCTCCTCCTTTAGACAATAAAACTGAGACAATTTTTATAACAGGTTAAGTGTCTTAACACAGACATCATACATGAGAGTAGCTTATATGTGGCTTTTATATCGAGAAAATATTAAAAAGTGAGGCTATCCAATCTGAGATTAAACTATATCAAAAAACTTACTTCACATAAAAGTCTGCCTCATAAGCCTATTCATTTATGTGCTTTAAATACCCAGTCAAGTATTTTGATAAAGTCCCAACTGTGCCTAGTACATCTCAAAAATATTAAGGATACAACCAGACGCAATTCTAAGATTCAACTATATATAAAGAACATTTTTCCACATAAAAGTCAACTCAGTTCAGTCGCAGAACCTTCGGATCCAAGTCCATTTGTTGCCCTCTAAATTGTGTTTAGCCATTTGGCATGAGGGCCGCGTCTCTCTGTTTGGCTACAGGGGAGCAGCGGCTCGGGCCGGGTTTGATTTGTGCACGTTGTCGTTGCCGTTGCTCGCTTTTTGCTGATTTGCTTTTTCCTGCCTGCTACGAGGATTTGGTTTATTGTTTAGACGACAAATTGCAAGATTTTCGTTTTGTTTCACTGCGCTGCATCCGCGTACGTGTCCTGCACGGCCCAAGTGCCTGATTAAACCCAGGCAGACAGAGTTCGCTGCCATTGTCAATTTGCGGGAGACAAAAAGTATTCGATTTCTTTAACGACGACATGATATTCCTCTCGCAGTGCACAGTGCAGAGTGCAGAGCATGCAAATGGGCAGACAGAACAAATTTGATGTATGTACCTAATCTATATACATCTGGATGTCTGACTAGTTGGCCACGTTAGTTGGCATGCCTGTGATACGTGAGTCCCTTTCGTTGGCTACAAATCAAGCAAATACATACGTAGCTTCTGTACCTTAAAAATAACGATGTCAATGAAGGGAAATTCGAAAATAGAACGAAATAGAGGTAGGGCGGAGGCAGGTGCGGGTGTGAGAAAGGTTTCTAATTACAAGCAAAGCCACAAGCTTAAACTCGGCTTGTCTTGCAATGAGTAAAACTGATTCAGCAATTCAATTAAGTCAGCTATTTCATACGGTTCATTTGGCCAAGAGAGAACTCTACCAGATTATTTAATAATTTAATAATTGAATTTGTCTTAAATAGCTCATCCTCGTTATTTATGTGTCGCATTTATTAAATGATTATTTATGAAATGCTGCCTCTCAGCTAGTCGATTACAGCAATTCGATTAGCTGACAAGCTGCTTGCTCACTTAATCAACAGCTGCTCAGAGTTGACTCTTCGCATTATTTGACTAAATCGTGCACCCAAGTCACGTTATGCTCGCCGGCCACATAAGTGGACCTGCAACTAATTCAATTTGGTTCCATTGAGAGTGGTTTATCGCCCAAGCGTACGACGGATGCCCTGGCCGACGCCTTCAATAACACTCTAAGTAGAGCTTATTCAATTTCTAGCAATGAGCAAAAACAACATCGACACTTAAGCAATAAGGCTGAGTTTTGACAACAAAAAGTGCCCAAGTTCTTGGCACGTAATTTGCATACAATTTTGGCGAGCCCTGCCAGTTAGTTGAGTGGAAAAATCTATGTATATATGCGGCGGGGCCACATGTGACGGGATGCAGCAGCAGTTGCCACATTTGCGCTGCATTAAAAACGCATTTTCATCTTCTTCGTCAGCAGGTTTAATAGTCTGTGCAACAATGTGCAAGGCGTTCGCCTTGCTGACTTCCAGCAGGAGCGAATTTCAACAGAAACGGGCTAAAAGCTGAATGCTATTTTTTCTTCTTCTACCCAAATGTCAAATTGACAGACGTCAAATAACAAATCAGCTGGCCATGACTTTCACTTTCACTTTTCTTTCTCACGAAATACATTCAATTTCTGTGCTTGAAAAAAAAATAATTTAACAAAATGAACAAGACACCGCAATTGTCCTCTGGCAGACCACCGCTTAAGAGGCGTCAGTCGTGCATCGCTGGTGATGAATCCAGCCAGAAGCAGCAATGCACGCCCGTAAACGCAGCTACTGCACAGGCAGAGAAGAAAGCCGGTAAGTACTTGGCATCTATCGAAGGTGAAGCATGTAACAAAAACAAATGATTTGCAGCACTCAAGCCGTCAGTGCCGCTGGTGCCGCGAGGGCGCACATTTCCAAGGTGCGAAAATCGCAGATCAACGATGTTTCTGGAAGAGCTGCCCCGCACAATAGATGAAACTCGCAAGAGACGACGCCAGACCATAGACGTGCCCATAGTGCCGCCAAAGAAGCAGGCAGGTAAGTGCAGCTTTTTGCAAATACAATCAAATAAGATAGTAACACCTCATCCTTAGAAGCTAAAGCCAAGTCAACAGATCCCCCAAAAGCAAAGCGTCCTTATCGCAGAGCAACAAAGACAATCGAGATTCAAAGCCCACGAAGGAATGAGAGGGAGAGAGAGACGTCTAAGCAGCCGCAGAAACCGAGTAAATACTTGAATTCAGTTTTATTCCATTTGTCATCCAACAACGTTTGTTTCAGTCAGCCCAACTAAAGGACTGCCAAAAGTTGATATACCAAAGCCAGCACCCCCGAGAACAACGTATCGCAGATCTATACGGCTGTCGAAGATATTGGAGCAAAAAGAAAAGCTTCAGAGCGAAGACAAACCAAAGGAAAATGTTGTCCCTCCTGCTCCACCAAAGAAGACTACCACAGGTAAAAGCTTGATTCTATTTTTATACCACAGATTTACACTATTCGACTTCAGTATCAACAGATCAGTCACCAAAGACCGCAGTACCAGCAAAGCTTTCATTTAGGAGACTATCAGAGCGGCCGACGACACCATCTTCACGCGCAAGTCCACACCCAAGTAGGCGGCCGACGACACCATCTTCACGCGCAAGTCCACACCCAAGTCCGCGGCCAAGCCTACTCCAAAGTACTATCCCAAGTCCACGCCCAAGTCTCCTCCCAAGTCCACACCCAAGTCCGCGGCCAAGCCGACTCCAAAGTCCTCTCCCAAGTCCTCAACCAAGTCCTCAACCAAGTCCGCGCCCAAGTCTTCTTCCAAGTCCGCGCCCAAGTCCGCGCCCAAGCCCACTCCAAAGTCCTCTCCCAAGTCCTCTCCCAAGTCCTCTCCCAAGTCCTCTCCCAAGTCTCCTCCCAAGTCCTCACCCAAGCCCACTCCAAAGTCCTCTCCCAAGTCCTCTCCCAAGTCTTCTCCCAAGTCCCGTCCCAAGTCCACACCCAAGTCCGCGCCCAAGCCCACTCCCAAGTCCTCTCCCAAGTCCCCTTCAAAGTCCACTCCCAAGTCCCCCCCAAAGTCATCTCCCAAGTCCCCTCCCAAGTCTCCTCCCAAGTCCTCTACCAAGTCCGCGCCCAAGCCCAAGTCGAAGAAATAGTTTTCAAACGAATGTTAATCAAAAACAACAAAATGATCGCAGGGAAGTCTTAGCTGAGCAGAAGCCGAACACTCAGGAAGGTAAGAGATAAAATTAAAATAGTTTCCATATAATTTTTACGAGTTTAATTCTCAGTGCTTCAACCGACGAGTTCCATGCAGTTGAGTCAAGCTTCGAGTGTTCCAGATATTAAAGCCAAAGAGCTGGCTCTTGCAGCAGGTAATATCTACTTCTAAATAAGTTTTCACTGGAAAATTGTAACACCTCCACACTCTATAGAGATTAGACCGCCAGCAAAATCAACTGAGTCTTTATCCCAGCGCACTCAAGCCCAAGATTCCAAATACTCTTCTAGCTTCCAGCCCTCGGGTACTACAACCAGTAAGTAACTGTTATTCGACTGAAATAAAATAAATCAAGAGCAAAACCTCTACAGATCCTCAACTGTCAGACCTTCAATCTCAAGCAACTCAGCCAAGAACAGCTCAAATTTCGCAAGTTCCACCCCCGAGGAATCCATATCAACGATCGAACGAGTTTAGAGGCAACCGGAACAATTACAATCAGAAGCAAAGAGGCAAATCAGTTGATTCCTCTGCTACTCCGCCGCCGACCAACAATGCGGGTATATCTTAACCTTCGATATATATATTCAGAATCAAAATCAAAAATGTAATTGCAGCTTATCAACCGCAAGCCAAGAGAGCCTATGGTCCGCCGAGTCAGTCGATATCTGGATCCGACTTGGATGATAAATATGTTTTGTACATACGAGAGTTGAGTATGGAGATCGGACATCACCAGGTCTTTGAGGTCTTCAGTTCGTTTGGCAACTTGAAGTGTGTCTACGTGCTGCAGCGCTCCGAGAGCTACAAGTATGCCATGATACATTACTCAACCGAAAACTCCTTGAACCAGGCCCTGACTGCCAATCCGCACAAGCTGAATGACAAGGAATACTTTTGCCACAGGGCCAGCCCCTGGCACCTCGGACACTTTAAAAGCGACAGGCTACTGTCTCAGTGCATCAACAGATCCAACTACAGAGATCGCTATCAGTTGCGCCTACCCCATGGCGCCTATACACAATCTTATCTTTACACGTCCCATGGCAGCGCGAGTCAGAGCAACAGCGTCGCTGTTGCCGATATGCAGAAGAGATCAGCCCTGCTGCCGCCAATATCTGTGGCGCTCTTACAACATCTACCCGAGAAGCAGCAAATACCGCAGCAGATTACCTATAAGCAGCAGCTCGTTGCCGACGTGAACGAGAGCTACAAGTTTCAGCGTCGCAGCTACACAGACTTCATGAGCTACAAGAAGCAGCCTGGTCATTACAAAGCAGTGCCCATCGACTCCGAGGTGGTATTGACCGCCAGGGCCTATGCAGATATGCGAGACAAGCCAGAGCTAATAACATTTTTTTATCAGCCTAAAGACTAGGGAAAAGGATTTATAGATGGTGTTTATATTTGAAGATATTTGAAATCTACATATATATATATATATATATATATATATGTTTCTATATATAATATGTGCGACTGAACTTCCTTTAATTACAAGTTAAACATTATTTAAGTCTTGATCTATGTATTTATTTTCACATACTTACATGATAATAAAGCAAGAGAAAGAGATTTTTATGATATTTCCTCAATATTGAAGATAGATATTGATTAGCTCTTGATCTACATAAAAAATTCTGTTCAGATTTTTCCATATTTAAATGATAATAAAGCAAAAGAGTAAAGGATTTATTATGATGATTTTATTTGATGATGTTTCAAGTCTATAGATAGCAACTGACATCCGAAGCATCTTCTTTAATCTTAAAGTTTTATATTACTTAACTCCTAAACTCTTCAAATATTCTCTATATTTTGAAGTTTCTCTTTTACAAATACTCTGTCTCAATATCAAATACATTCAATAAGATGCAAGAACTTACCCTAAAAGGACACGCTGCGCTCCTGTGCTTCCCTGTGCACATGTATTTGTATAATGCTGATGGGGCTCGTTGGCTGTGCTGGCAAGTGAAACCATATAATTTGAGCATCATGTTGATGCACTTATCAGTGCGAAGCTGCTACTTGGCAAGCAAAGGCAATGCCATAGATAAACATCAACGGCAGGCGGGCAGGCAGCGGGAGCTCTGGCCGGGCATCCCGAATGCAGCTGGATGCGCGCTGGAGCAATTGCAACATGCGAGGTGGCACTTGCATACTTATGGCATCATCTCCATTGAGCCATTGCTTATTAAAACCTGCACTCCGTGCCACAGCAGCAGCTAGTATGTGGTGTGTGATTTTTGCAGTCGAGCCATTCACTTTGATTGCTTTTGGACAACGCGTCGTATGATTGTTTCTGGAGCACTCTGGCTGGGATTAGGGCCGCAGCGCTGCACTGAGTGCCTCAAGTGCGAGCGTGCAACGCGGAGTGGACGTGGCAAAATTGATTTGTGCACGTGTGCAGTTAGCTAATGAGCCGCGCAGGGCATTGCTCCAGGGAGCACACGCAGCTGCAGCGCCAACGACAGCGCCAGCGCGTCACAAGACATTGCGCAATTGCCGTCGTAATGGCAATGCCTGCAACCGGAATCTGGTGGCTGACAGCTGAGCGCGTGCATGGGACAACTGACAGAGGTTGGCCTCAGCTGTTTGCGTGGCTCGGTTAATTAACAATACAACAAACTGAACACACACTCACTCACACACAGGTGAGTCTACGTGCTGTGCCTGAGCGGCGGGGAAAGTTGATTTCCTCTGAACATGTCACAGCATTAAATTTTAACGTCAGTCTAATGACTACCTGGTTAGAAGACAACGAAACTCGGAAAAAGATAGGGCCTTGAACCAGAGCCAAGAGCCTAATGAGCTGCAAAAATAGCTGAAAGAAACACCAGAAAGCTTTTGGAAATAATGTCCAAGAGTTGCGCAACTTCAGCTGCCTGATTATGTAACTGATTCATTTTTGTTGTTAAAAACTTTTCGAATCGACTTTAAAATTCAACCGAGTTGAAGGCTTTGAAAGTAAAGAAACTAAATGTGCTTTAAATGTCATTTACGAAGTGAAGGACGGACGAAAGACGGAAAGACGATAGCACACAGCCAATAGTCTGTCCGTCCGTTTTACTGTCGGTCCATCCGTTCGTTCATCCGTCTGTTCGTCCGTTGCACATCTGCCTGTCCGTCTGGCCGTCTGTTTGTATTAGAGCAGACCATTTCATCGCATTTGAATTTAGAAACTTGAAATTAGGAATATATAAACCGTGACTATCAGCATACGAAGAATATCATTTGACTCCCCTTTACACTTAACGCATAGCTCCATAATTCCCAACTATTGCTACTTTGAATCACGGACATTTCCCAAAATATCAAACTTATTCAATGAGGTTATTAGCGTTACCATTCAGCGAGTCCTTCATATCCTTCTTATACCTATTCGTGGGTATCAACGCCTGATTTAAGTGCTAAGATTATCTCAATAAATTTCCCAGAAAAAGCGAAGAACAAATGATATATGGGCTATATCTCCATCCATTGTGTGCATGCCGATTTGGATAAAACTACATAAAGTTAGTCACTCAAAATTGAATGACTAAGTTCCTGTGGACCTACTATATTAAATACCCAAAAATTATATAAATGACTCTTGAGAAATTGGAAAAAAAGTTCAAATCTTCCACTACCACATTCTTACTTATTTTTAATATTTTTTAATCCCAAATTGAACGTGCACTTAAAAAAAATATTAAGTTTTATCTTAAATTAATTTCGTATCAAATCTTTTATGACTTAATTGCTTGAGCTATTTACGCTCTATATGTGTATACAAATTCCCCTATATCAGCTATAAATACAGCCGTTTGGGGTCAACTATTTTGTGAATTCATGAGCTCGCATGCGCTTTGTGCTAAGCTAAACTGAATCCACTTGGCCTAAATGAGCATCTGAGTTGAGTCATTTAGAGCTCATGAATACCAAATGGAAACACTCCTACTTAAAAGTTAGACGCCAGCCCACTAAATGCTCGCAGCACACGTACTTTTTATAGGGATTGCTGGACAATGCAGCCATTGTCATTAGGGCCTGATGGACTGACTGGGCTTGCCTTGGACAACGTCAGTGGTGCAGTCGTGCATCCCAAATTGCTGTCAACAAAGTTGGCCGGAGCGAACGGTCAATACTGGGCTAGGCCGGACGTCCGGGCCGATAGTTGAGACGCGCCCAGGATGTGACGCTTAATGTGTTTGCTAAAGCCAAAGACATTCTTCACGCAGTTATCAGACACATACATACAGCGATTGTCTATAAATGTGTATGTGTGTGTGGGGGAAAGTGTTTTGGGAAATCAGCGACAAATCGAAAACGAAATGAGTTTTTGTTAAATGTTAAATGACGAGCGAAAACGTTGCTCAGATTACTCATTTGGGAACGATGAAATCGAATGGCAGTAAATCACAATAGTTCGCACTTCAAGACAACTTTAAGGACTCTCTCTATAAAGCAGCCTGAATTGCAAATTAAAATATATATAATTTTGTTTAATGCCAAATGCTTGCAGTTTCAGCAGTCACGTCGCGTCGTCTGCTCGGGATACCAAAGAGATTTACAAATTTGCCGAAATCGCAAAGATTTATAGTGGCCGAAGGCGAGCGGCTCCCACGGCGTTAGCTGTGCGTGTGCGTGTTGTTTCCAAAAGTTTTTCGGCAACATTTAAGCGCAATTTTCCTTTATTTCGCACAGTGGAAATTAGCAGCTGTTGTGGCAGACACAAAAGGAACTATTCGCATTTTTTCCCAAGGCCACCTGCTGAAAGTTGAAAACATATTTCGTTCTGGTGGTTGCTCTTCTTGCTGCTGTTGCTGCTGGCAGGCAACAACTAATCTGTTAATTTATGTTGAAAAGTTCAGCAAGTTTTGAAGCGCTTAGCAAACAAAATGCAATAAATTATTAAGAATATTCCGACATAGCAGAGTCAAGGTAAGAGCAAGAGCAAGAGCGAGAGACAGAGTCGAGTTTTTGTGCATTTCATTAATTTATGTTTGTTTGCCAACTGCAACTGTATGAGTGTGGGTATGAGTATGTGTGTGGGTGTGGGTGTGTGGGTGTGAGTGTGTGTGTTTGCTTTTCACTGCTCTTTGATTTCAACACTTGGCCGCAACAATGGAAAAACTTGAGCCAGCCAAAAGGCAAAAGTCACACGCAAAGATAAACAAGCCCACGTATCCCAGGCCATCGAAGGCACCCCAGACCAGGCTTAGACTGCTCCAAGGCCCTGGAACGTGCCCAAGTCTAAAGTGGCTAACGAAAAGTTAAAATGTTCTTATGCATAAGTGATGCGACGTCACATTCTTTTCATGGACTCGCACTCGCAGTGACTTCAGCTCGCTCTCTCAGGCTCCTGCTCCAACTCCTGCTCCTGCTCCTGCTGCCGGCTGCCAGCTGCCGACTCTCGTTCTGCTGCTGGCGACAAAGCGCTCACGAAGTGCCCGCATTGCAGTTGTTTCGCTCCGTTGCTGTCGCGGCCAATGCCGCCTTTTTCTCTTTTTTTTTTTGACTGCAACATGAAAACTTAATGCCGTAATTAACTGTTTGCGTTTGTGCTTAAAGGCCGCGACAGCGAATTAAATGGCTCGCATATCGCGTATACGCAGCGTGTGGCTTAAGCCGCCACATCCCGGACAACGAATCGCACTCGCCAGCGCCGTGACCCGCTTGCGGCTGCATCTATCATGTCGACTCGGACCAGGTATCGCCAGCTGGGTTTGCTTTGCCAGGCCAAAAATAACGCGAAAAGCATTTCTCGCGTTATTTTTAACATTATCAACACAAAAGTTGAAATGCCGTGACAACAACTTCCGCTGACAACCCAATACAAGAGGGAAGACAAACAAAAGAGAATTTTTCAACTTCAATACACGCTGACAACGAGAAGTATTCGACTATAATATACCCTGACCAAGAGACAATTTGAGTTTTCAAGCAATTAAATTGAAATGCCGTGACATCAACTTCCGCTGAGTGCCCAATGCAACAAAGATGGAAAACAAAAGAAAGTAGTTCGACTATAATATAACCTGACCAAGAGAGCTGATCGACTGCAAGAGAAAAATTGCTATTTTAACTAAATTCTTTTGTATTTCTAATAGAAATTTTAACTGATATTTGAAATAAGAATTTGGCGTTCTTATATTTCATAGATTAAGATTATTAATATGTCATTATAGTCTAGTATTTCCTTAATAACTTTTCAAGCACCTACATATCTTACTCTGTACATTCTCTAATTGTTGTTTATTTTAACACTAGAACCCCTTGCATACAAATTCGTATACGAATTCCTATACTTTCAGCTATTAAGGTTCTTCTTTCTCTGTCTGGTTTTTTTGCCACATATCCGTCTGTCATTCCGGGCGAGGCAAGCAAATCGAGTGCCACTGACATTTCGACTAGCTGCCGTTCCGGAAATGGCTGTAAAAACATTTGAGCTCGAATTTCCCCCCATACAAATTAAGTTTGATGACTTTGCGCAAACAGCAAGTTACCGAGCGCGATTTCATTTCCGCCGCTTTAACACTATTAAAAACGCTGAAATTGAAAATTTTGTTGCACGGTTTGAGGACAAGGTCTTGGGCCAGCCATTTGGGCCAGCGTAATGCAATTGTCAATTGCAATTAGTGCGCTTAATGCACTTTTTGGATACATTCGTGTTTACCGTCGCACCTCCCCCTCTCCGCCCTCCCCTAAGTGTCTGTCAACCTGTCATGCAATCAGCGTCCCCAAGTGCAGCTTGCGCACTTATATGCCGTGAACAGTTGCTGGCAATCGTACAAGGACTCGCCGCCTGGCAGCCAGGCAGCCAGGCAGCCCCTGGTCACCCAAGCCCCACTTGCCGCCAGCTTAAAGACTGCCTAGCCTCGAGTGCCCTTCAACTGAACGATGATACTTTAGTTTCTTGAGTGGACACATATTGTGACTGCATAATTGTTGAGTGTTTACGCCTCGACCGCAAATTAAACAAGTTTTCGACTGAATATTTGCAAAAATAATAACATATGGAGAGCCACAATTCCTTTTAATAGACCCACTAAATGGCATGTGCAACTGAAATTTGATTCTATGGAGCTCACTTCTTATAGCTGTTACTCCTATAAGAGTTGAGTACCTTAACATTCATTGAGTTCAATGTTTCAATCTAATAACATCAGCTGCAAGGCTTACCTCGAGCGTTTCCTTCCATACTGCCTTTTTTTCTTCCTATAACCTTCCTTCCTTCCTTCCTTCCTTCCTTCCTTCCTTCCCTCCTTTCTACCTTCCTTCCCTCCTTAATTCATTCCTCTTGATCAAATTGCCTGATTGACACACATACTTAATTAAAATTAATTACACTATATCAAAGTTAAACATTAAATTTCACTTGATTATTAAATAAATAATTTATTAAGTTTCATTTTAGAGCAATCAGTCGTAGATTCAGCGTAGGAACTAGGTATAATCCTCATCATCTCCTCGTCATCTTACTTGGTCTGGCAGCACTTGGGTGCAGTCTTTCCGGCACACTGGCATTGCTGGTTTCCGGCGCAGTTGCCGCCGCATTTGCCGGACGTGCACTGGCAGTCTACAAGCGGGATTGGACTCATTAATATGGACCCGGGCTGGACGAGGCAAGACTCTTTACTCACTGTTTCCGCATCCCTTGCAAGGCATCTTCACTTTGTTTTCTATTTAGCACTTTTTTAATTGAATTATTAACACAACGTTTGCTGTTGATTTACTGATATTCAATGAGCTTTCTACGCCGCCTTTTATATCGTTTCGCCCCGCTGATAAGGCCAGCAATAAAACGCCGTGTGCAGCTGTGTGCGTAAATCGTGCGCAAAATTTCAGACGCTGATACCGCGCCGGCTACGCAATTTTGCGCACGCCTTGATAAGCCGGCTAGGGGCGTGCTTAATACTCGCTAATTGATGATTCCACTTGTTATCCCCCCGAATGGTGTGCAAAAGACCGAGTTCACTCGAAATCTATAAAACGCCAGCGCCCGCCAGCCCAGTCAACAAAGTCAGCGAGAAAACATCGTGTCGAACACATTTGTAAACTGTAAAAACAAAGATACAACAAACAAACAAACATAAAATGGGTTGCGAAGCTTGTGGAACCAGTGAGTACATCTATATATAGAGCACATATCGGATAAATATTAAGCGTTGCGTGCCCCACAGACTGCCAGTGCACGGCCACCAAGTGCGGCGACAACTGCGCCTGCAGCCAGCAGTGCAAGTGCGCCTGCAAGAACGGACCCAAGGACAAGTGCTGCGACAACAAACATTGATTGCATATCATATATGTTAAATATATACATATATATATCGTCAAACACAATCTTCAATATACAATGATGCACAACAAGTGGACATAGGCAATCACAATTCAAATTGAAATATCCAGGAATGAAGATGTTATGAGAGAGTTAAAACTGAATACAGGAGACTTCCACTAAGCAAAACAGCTTACACGCAAATCCCCCTATATCACTGAGATAACCCACTAACACACTCCCTTACATTTAACTCTTCAAATCTTCCCAAATTCAGACTCAAAAGAACACAGTTAGAACACCTAACCAATCCCTACACTCCCTTCCAAAAACCCTCGCACTCTTACAGAATAAACCCTATCATGATTACTCTAATCACTAAACCACACCACACTACTCCTCTCCACCCTCCTCACCTTTTGTTGTTATAAACTGAAATACAATGTCAATATCACCTGAACAGTATTTGGATTAATAATAAACTAATCTTATAAAGAAACTGATGTTTGTTTTACTGCTTTGCAAACCTTTGAACAGCTGTTTTCAACTTGGAACTTGATAGAATCAAACATTCTCAAGTTTATGTCATATACATATATACAAGTCTACTATCAACAACAGCTACGCTGTAGACGTAAACAGCTAAGCAAACAGTAAATAAAGGCATATAAAGCTTAACAAAGAGTTTGTTCTCTAGTTCCCTAATTCCACAACTTTCATTAGTCAAACACTTAGATATCATATGGCTTACTTAAACAATCTGCTTAAGCTTACAGTTAATTCATATCTTTCATATTTACATTCCACTTATAATATAAGACCACAATGAGAAATCAAAAGACACTCTTAGATAATGTTAAAAATCAAATCTTTATTGGCCATTTTGACAAGAATAGTTCTTTAGTTCTTTCAATTCGTATATTGCTTACACTTAAAAAAATAACTCCATTTTTATCAATAAATGTGCACATTTTCAAAAATATTTCCCAATATCAGAGTGAGTGTTGTGTGTGTGTGTGTATGTTAGTGTGCGATGTGTGTGTGTTAATGGGAATGTGTGCGCGAGTTTTTGATTTATATTTAAACATTTAAAAATTGAAAACTTTACGTTCAACACGAACACACATAAAGAGTTTGTCGTTGCTCAATTCAAATTTGCTTTAACAGCTGCACAAAAATGTGTAATTAACATCATTTGTTTTTAAATCTTTGTATATATATATACATATACATACATATATATATAGTGTGTATATTTATTGATTAAGTTGGGTTACTTAGAAGTATTATAAAATTCTTACAGTTTCACATTAAAAGCTTAATTGTTTACACAAAAAAATAGTATTTATTTCGTATATCATTTCATATCATCCTCGTCGTCGTCTACTTTCCATCTGTTTGTTTATATATTTGTATTTGTTTTTGTTTTTGTTTTTTTTTTTTTTAACGCATTTTTAATGCAATGCACACTTTGTCCTTAATGAAAATCATATCAAATATAGTACATAAACGAAATTTGTTTGCATTTGCAGCATGGAAGCCAATGAAAAGGGGTTTATACATAAAGCAATTCATATATAGACATATATAGATATATATGCATGCATATACAGATATCTATGCGTATAATACGTACGTACGTAATGTAATGTAACTAAAATGAGCACAATTGAGGTACATTTGTGGCCCAAACTAAGTAACTTAAACGTATACAAAATAAACGATTTAAATTATAATAAAACTCACAAATTTAGATTCAACAAATATACGTAGTTATACAGAAAGGAAACTAACTAAATTCACGTGCTGATCACGCAATCCATTAAAATTAAATCATTTTCATACAGACATTTGACAGAATTGACAAAGTCGTGTCTAAACCATATTACACACACGCACACACACACACATGCAATTCGTGTGTGTATATAAAAGTCATATACATATTTAAGCACAATTTAAAATCTTAATATCTGGCAACTGTGTGGGTATGTGTGTGTGTGTGTAATATGGCGTGTGTATGCTGTGTGTGTGGGTGTGTGTGTTGATGTGCCGCAATTTGCATGCATTGCTCTTGTCGTTTAGTTGATTCGTTTTTGGCGTTTCACAAATGCTGTAAGAATAAATAAAAAATTATTTAATAATGGAAAAACAAACAATTAGCATAAACACTTAACCACATTTAACATTTAGATGAAATTCCATTTCAAAATGTACTTTACGGTTTCTTCTATACATACAACTAGATAAACATACATATAAATATATTTTGGCTATGTGTAAATTCGTATACAATCCGTTCCTCAGTTCAAACTCATCCAGTCTCTCAGAGGGCCACTACATATAGGGGCGACTACTGAAACCAGCTGTTTTACTTCACTCCCAATAGATATTTGTATATTTATATATATTTATTTTAAAATACATTCAACAATATAAATTCGAATAGACGATAAACATTTGATAAAACTGTTGAATAAAACCTTTATAAAACACTTTTGTTTCTAAAACATTTTCCATTTACTTAAATCTCTGACTAAGTTAGTTACAGCAGCTATCGTTTCGTCCAGTGTACGCTTACAAAGGTAACTGCAAGTGTTTCTACGTATGGGAGATCACAACCACAAAATTTTCTCCTTACTTTATTGTGTCTATGTAGTATGTCTATGTATGTGTAATTATATATATGAACTAATAAATGATATACATACCAAAAATAAAACACATGCCACAATGATGCAATCCAAATGTGTAAAATGTACATTTGGCTCAAAACAGTTTGATAAGTTAAAGTCGATGTGCCCGATTTGGGGTGAATTGTAGGGTATATTGGTTGCTTGATTACAGTAAACATCTAATGGACGTCGTTAATAGCGGCAAAAATCTTTGAAAACATTCATTTCTTTACGTGATTTCATTTACGTTCTTTTTTCTTCACATACATATATATCATTTGCGATTATAATATATATATTTATATAAGTATGTCGTATGCTTTGAATAGGCTTATAGTTTATACACATCAAAATTCTGCATCGCATCAAAGTCCGCCATGGGAAAATCACTACCACTAAAATTGAAGGAAATACGAAAATAGAAAATCAAAATTAATTAAATAAATAAATCAATGCAGGGAAACGAGAAGAAGACGCATGAGTTATACCAAAAGAAATATAGATATATATATAAGTATGTGAATGAGTCAGAGTGAATGATGTTAGTTGCGAGAGAGAAACGAATAATGTATTTAGTGAAGAGGAATATGTTACGATTGAGCAACTGTTAATCTATACGAATGGAGTCCCCCGCCTAGAATTAAAGCATTCGATTCTCGTGCCAAGTTAACAACATTAACAACAATAACATTAAAGTTCATCAAGTGATGGTAACAACAATTACGAACAAACATAATAAAGAGGTCTATAAAAAGGAAAAATATACATGCAACAACTTGTTTATTGTTAAGAATATATTTATATTATATAGATTTTCTGTGTGTATTTGTGTAACTCCAAAGAAGCCCCAGAAAGCAGTTGCAATTGTTGTCTATTATTGTATTCATTGCTGTGGCTGTTCTTTTGGCATTTACAAATGCATGATGGTGCTATTCTGCAAGCTGCGATCAAAAGTTGGAATATAGAATTGCATTAGATATCAGATTCTGTGTATATATAGAAGTACATTTTGGACTGAGAAGCTTAATAAGATGGCAATACTTTGAAGTAGAACAACTAAGGCAAACATAAGAAATTATACATGAGATCTTCGAATCGAGCGACCTGATAAGAGTTAGTAGTAAAGGAGGTAGCGACAGCGGGCATATCGAATGAATGTGACAATTTTGCGAATGTGGCGTGTGGCGAGTGGCGAGAGGCGAGTGACGAGTGGGCGTGAGTTTATGTTATGCAGAGGCTCGCAGAGGGCGGTGCAGTGATGGACACGCTGTTAGAGCCGTGGGCACACAACAAACAAACTAATGAATTTCAAGTCGAATCGTTGGTTGTTTGCTTTTTGCCTTTTGCTGGGTGATGTTGATGCGATTGCGTATGCGATTGGTACATAATTATATTGATAGTTATGCAGGTCTCAGACAATACCTTTCGGTAAGGGGCACAACCCAAACTAGCCTGCAATTCGAATTGAGGTTTTTAATATTGGACCGTTTCGTTATAGGGCGATGGCACGGCATACGTTGACTTAGTGGGCATCATCCACTGTGCTTCTTGCCCATTGGCGCACACATTGAATATGGTGTGACTGATCTGATCCAGTATGGGATCGTCTGGCGCCGTATTGATGACATAATTCTCGAGCTCACGCGCCACAGTGCTATCATCTGAATCAGAATCATCCCTGTAATAGGATGTGGTTGCGACGCTCGATGGATTACAGGACATGATGCCACTACGCGGAGAATAACTGGATGGGCACCACAACACCAAGTGTTTGCACAACAAATCAAAAACGCATAAAAGTAGAAAATGAAAATAAACAAAGAGTAGAGTAAGTAAAATAGTTATACCACAGCTGCGTCGCTAAATTGTTGTTCTCTTTATTGTTATTATTATTAAAGCTAATAAAAAATTAAAAAAAAAAAACAAAAAGAAAATAAACAATAAACGCCAGCTATCAGTTTTGTTTATTATTATTTTTTAGTGGACTTTGTTTTGTTTTTATTTCCCTCTCAATTTCAAAGTATTGCAATCTAATTAAACTCTTGAAAGTGGTACTAAGCCAAATAAATAGAAATTAAGGAAACTGAGGCCCGACCAGAGGGCACTACTTTGGATTTGGATTGGACTGGGGTGTACTCCCCAGAGTAAACAGGAGCAACAAACAAAACAATAAATATATATAAATAAAAAGTGTAAACAAACGTTGGAAAGAGTCGGTCAGAGAGACGCTAGGTGTTAGTATGAGGTCGGCCGTGCAAAACTTACTTTCCCATCGACATGCTATCCTGCGGCGGTGACTGCATTGAGTGGTGGGGCGTGCCACTGATGGAGCCCGTATCCCCACTGGTACGCACCTGCACGCGTATCGTGCTGGGAACATATCCATCGACGCGGGGCGTTGGTTCTATGCAGATTAAAAAGAGGTGACAATTGTTAATGTAAGTATATGAACTGCAAAGGATACCCAAGTTGAACTGTTTGACAATTATACTTAGCATTACAATAATCACATTTTAAGTAAGCAATCAAGCTAATGAATACATCTTATTATGACTCTTTTCTATGCTCATATGTTGTCAAACAATATCAACTCAATTCGACTCAATTGACTTCTAGCCATACCAGCACGCTGTGTATAAAAGTCGCCAAAGGCGACATCACGATCTAATGGTTGCACATTGATGTCGGTCGGATGCAGGCAACGCAGCATTTCCAGATCGCGTATGCGATCAGCCAAATTGAGTATTTGGAAATCACGTGCAGTCCACGGCGAAAGCATTGTCACCGATCCACAAGCATTCACATAGGCAATGGTAACACCACCTAAACACGAAGAGAATGTTAGAAGAGACTGCATTAGGCAACTAAATTATATTTACGCACCCAATTCACTGTCGGAGAAACGCAACAAAAATGTGCCAATGCCAGTTACGGCGCGCAAGAGATCGTCGTGTGCCTTGGCCTTGTTGATAAAGCCCGTAATGCGGCCCGCCTTCCACATGGACAACAAATGGTCTTTGGTCAGCTTCATAATGGCAAAGAACCATTCCCAGAAAGTGAAAGTACGATCCGGCAACGGCTCCTTACAAAATTGATTCCATGAAATAAACTCATTGCGCTCGCCGGCAATATTATCACGCTGCAACTTCTCAACTAAGAAAAGTCATTCAGATATTATTCAGTCAATATAAGAAGTTTCATTTCGTTTAACTTACACAAGAACTCCAAGTTCTCCGATGTCAGGGCACGCTGTGTGCAGGAGCCAAATTTGGTGTTGAGTGCCACTGACAGCTGGCGCCAAGTGACGCGATCTGTGACCACAAACGGATCACGTACAATATCTGCGAATGCATTGTCCCAAGTAATGGTGGCCCAAGACTGTGGCTCCTGGTTGCCATGGACAATGACCACCACGGGCAACGAAAGTGTCCAGACGCGGATCTGATAATCATTCACTGTTGTGGTGGCATAGAAGAACAGTGCAAACTTCTCATCCATGACGCTTTCGGTGCCCTTCTTCTCGGCGCGCTTGATCTTCTTCAGCTGCATATTTCTAAAGCTAGCGGAGAACACATGACTGCTCTGCTGATACTCCATGGTGCTGGAGCAGTTCTGTATCTCGCCCGACGACTGTCCAGCCAAACTGCCATTGGTCACATCCATGTGTGTGCCGCGCGTCACAAAGCGCTGTGCCTGCAACTCTGCAAAGGTGAACCATAAATAGTTAATTGAGCTGCGATTGCTGTGCTAGAAGTCCACTCACCTGACATAATAATGCACTCGACTGTGGGCGGATTCATGTGTATGCCCAGCTGTGAGCCAAGTAGCCAGCGCACTGAGGCCGCAAAGCGTGTATTTGTCTTCATCACCTGCGGCGGCTGTTTGTCCACAATGAAAGCGGAGCACACCAGATTCTTCTGTGCCACCTGCACCTGTTCGAGCAGACAATTCAGCTCGGAATCGTCGTTCACTATGCGCACCAAGAGCGTCTCCTTGACAGCCGTCAGCAGATGGGTGACAAAGGATTCCAACAGCTCAAAGCAACGCTGTATATCGTCCAGCATATTCTCGCTGAACGATGCCCCATTGCCGGCGAGGGCCTGTTGGCGGCGCCAGTTCTTCAGCTCCGTTATGACCATATCCTGCAGTTGATCGTAAAATATAAAGCTGCGACGCAGTCTGCCCACCAGCGCGGCCTTATCCTCAATCAGCGTCTTGAACATACGCTCCGCATCGGGCGTATTGGGTGCGTTTAGCATATAGCGATAGTTCTGCACCAAACCCTTCAGGCTTTCCGAGCAGGTCGTGAATTCGTTGAATCTCTGGAATATCTGGTTGTGTACTTCATACAACTCCAATTTGTCCGGGCCCATCGAGCCGGGTGCCGTAGTCTCGGCCATATTATGCATTATGCCGGCTGACATGCCTCCGGCCACTGGGAATACGCCGGTGCCTGCGACACCTATCAACTCACTAGCGTCGACATAGCCAGTGTTCATACTAACGGCTGCGGCAACTACTGCGGCATTGTTCATATTATACGTGTTCAGCGGCATCGATTGGCCTGCGCTGGCAACGGCGACACTCTTCTCGGCGGCTAGCTGCAGTTCCTTTTGCACTCCGCTGCGCAGATGCGTGTATAGCTCAAGGGCCGGCGTGCGTTGGATCAGCGCGCAGAGCTCGACCAAACGGTACTTCAGCACCTGATCACTGGCACGTGTCGATAGAAGCTTCTGCTGCAAATCCTCAATAAACTTAACGGCGACGTGCTCCAATTGATTTGTCGAATTAGGCGTTATCTGCTCAGACCTGCATTGCCATTGATAAAGGGAGGGAGAGAGAGAGAGAGAGAGAATGACCTTTAGAAAGAGTAGAAAAATGTATTACAATCGAACTCCGGAGAACTGATCCGGATTCTTTGAAGCCAGCACCCGATTTGGATCATTTAACATTTTAGAGTCGTGTCGAAATATACTTCAAGCAAACCCTTCTGTGGGGAACAACCTTATAAATATATATGTATTTACAGTGCCTGCCCATGCCCAGCCCCATGCCCCATCCCCATTCCTAGCCTGATCAGGCAACGAGTCGCCACTCTGCGAACACGCGGGACCAACTACTCACATTATTCTGTCTTCGATCCAGGGCGCCAAGCAGAGGCGCAGGTCGTACAGACCCTTCTTATTGTAGTAAGCCGCCATGCGCTGCTCGCAGTCGGCATGGCTCGAGATGCGCTTCCACAGACTCATGCTGCTCATATGGTTTATTGGTTTGGATGAATATGGATGGGATGTTAGCGAGAGCGAAGCAGCTGTTACATGTGCTGCAACCAGGATGCAATGACAGGGATACGGCTGACACTATGTGCTTGTGGGCCAGAGTGTTGGCTCTGCTGCGTATGCAGTTATATTTTGATGCGTTTTGTTTGTGTTTGTTTCAATTACTTGTTATGCGCTTCTTATTTGTCATGCAATTGAATTGTTGCTGAATTGTTTAATGCATTTTAGCGAGGCTCTCTGGCTGCTTGGTGGTGGCGGCGGCGATGACCTGGCCAAGGTCCAGCTGCTGGCTTCCACAAGCGAATCGCAACTTGGATTCGTCCATAAAATTCACACAAACGGAATGTTAGGTATGAATGCTTATGGATCAATAAAAATAACTATAAATAAAATATATACATATACATAAGCATATAAATGGCAAGGATAACATGAGAGGAAGGATATTAAATGTACGTTTGTATGCAGGTGTGTACATGTGTGTGTGTGTGTAAATGTGTATGTGTGTGCGTGAGTGAGCGTGCGAATATGTATGTAGCACGGCACGTGCAGAGCGCCTTCCATAAAAGCCTAATTATAAATATATTTCGAATCTCCTGACCATATGAGACAATTAATTAAGTGAAGCACAGAAATTTGTAGAGGAATTCAACTAAATAAATACTAAAAGCCACTATCTAATGTCGGCTTAAGGTAATTCTTGAGTAAATAGAAGTTTATGCTTTAAATTTCCTTGAATTACATTTTATTCATTGTTTGTCTGTTTAATACTTAATAAAATTTATTGAGTAACTGGGCCAACTCTCCATTCCATGTATCCCCAAAAGTCATATCCTGTCACATTCATCTAATATATGCTTATATAATTTATCAAACAAGCTTTCACAAACATTTCAGCTAATTTCAAAATAATATTAATTAACTTTCGTTATTAGTGCTCTACGCTTTGAGCACAACTTTCAAGATTGGCCCAGTCTCGCATTACAAAGTCAAAGAGGAATTTCTATTTCGAAATTCCATCCTTTGAATATGCAACAGGGCGGCTTATATAACATTGTGGGCAGCACGGGATGCTTGTTGAACGAGTGAAGGAGAACTCATTGCTGACGCACTTTGGGCCCAACTATAACACGACTCGTCACAAGAAGCGCCAGCCTGTGTGTGCGTGTATGTGTCTGTGTGTGTGTGTGAGCCTGGTCGTTACGTGTGTTTTTAAGGGGCTTATGGCGAAGAAGAGATACGATAGAGCCATGTGCTAACAAAACACAACTTTAATTACCATAACAAAAATAATGGCGAAAGGCAAACAATGCGACAACAGCTCGCATAACAGTGAGAAAATAAACAAAAGGCAGCCACAGAATGGAGGCAAACATGCGACGCACCCTTGTGGAAAGGTGCACGGCAATGGACGCGGACGCAGACGCAGGTGTAACGATTAATTTGGCGTTGCAAATATGCACGTTTTAGCCAGATCATTTGCGGCGTTCATTCTCGCTGCGTCGTGTGGGGGACACTAAGCTAAAACGTGATCGCTCGAGAAACAAACAGCAGACGAGAAGAACAAACAACAACAAGAGCAAGAGCAACAGCGAGCCCCCGGTAACCCGAAGAACCCGGCCGAACACGGCGACTCTGGCCCAGACATTTGTTTGCCTTTGTGGTCGATACGCTAATTTTCGTAGTTCTGTTGAAAAAAGGGACAACAACGTGAGCGCAGCGCACGTAGCAAATATGAATGGCCCGAGAAATGGCCAAACAAGCCAAACCAGTTAGACGAGGCTCGAAAAGAGAGCAGCCCGCAGCAGAAACAAAAATTAGATAAAAATCAAACACGCTGAGAAAACAAACAGACGGAATGAAATACGGCAGGCTGTGGAGATGGAAGATGGATGAGAAACGTGTCACGATCCGAAGAGAATTCTAGCCGATGCTCTTGGTGGTATAAAACAACAGCAAACTATGATTAAAGTTCAATTGATCAAGGCCAAGTGGAAAGAATTATATATTCCGACTCGATAAGTCCCAGTATAGATTCTGTAATTTCTTTCCAGTCACGATCGCTCGCTCCCATCTCTAGGCAGCCGAAAGGGACCACAGCCAGGGAAATAAAAACAGGTCATGCCCGTGTCGTGTGTGTGTTACCTGCTGCACAAGTCTGTCTGCTCGATCCCGAAACCGATCGGATGTGCGGCTGACTAGAGTCGAGTCGAAAGCCCGCGGCGTCTCCGCTTAGGTAGCCAAGCGATATTGTGCAGGTTTATCTACGATTCATGAGTTTTTTCTTTTTTCTTTCGTTCGACTCGTTGGTTTACTTTCTGCTGCCGTTCTACCAAATGGTTAGTAGTTCAAGGCTGCTGCTGTTGCTGCTTCTGCTCCACACAATGCAAATGCCAGTTCAGGGAAAATTATAGGTCTTGTTATTGTTGTTATTAATAATAATGCTGTGTTTTTATTTGCTCTTGTTGCTGCCAGTGGATTTCTAACAAAATGGCTGCAGTTACCTACGACCTTGAACAAGCTGGGCGATATGCAAATTTGATTATAAATACATACATGCCTTGGTGCCAGCCGGGCAGCCAACCGCCCACTCAAAAGGGAGGTGCTCGTGTTCCACTCTTTGTTTGTTTGTTTATTTATTGTTATTTATTGACCCGTTCTGTTTTGATGCGAACTACACCTGCGTCACCTGAGATAAGCAATGTCGCAGCTGACATGTTTATAAATAACAATGCAGCACAGGACGCCAGAGTATTAATAAGAATTAAATGTATATCTATGGAGTAATGCATGAGTGTAGAATGACAGCAGCGATTCGGGATACACACACATATACATACGTGTGTATACTTACGGCTTGAGTTGGCTTTAAACAAAGGAAAGGTGCACGCAACTTAAGCGAGAAATTAAACTAAAGTGTTTGACAAACTGTAGCCTTGCTTTTATACCCTGTCGATAGGTACGCGCGACTCAGATGGCCTGAAGTGTATTGAGTTTTTAAATAATCTAAAAGAAGAATTGGCATTCTCTGAATTTAAAAATGGGTTGAAGCGAAAAAGCACCCAAATAATACGCCTGCTTGCCCACTTTTGATAAGAGCACAATAAAAGAAAGACGCGAAATGGATTATAATGGTGAATCAGTTTACGCGGAAGATGTTGACAATTTGATAAACTGCTCAACAGCTGACCCAGCCCGTTAGGTGCCCAATCGAAAGTCTTATCAATTGAATTGGTAATAACAACAACAACAAAAGCCATTAAGACATGATCAAAGCTAGTTTTGGCGAAATATAGTAAAAATATACTGATTTCCCATGAATATGGCTAACGTGGAAATTATTTGGAAATTCAAAGTTTGCTTAGAAGTTGGCCATTGTCGAAAGCGTATAATTAAGGCAAGCACTAGCTGACTATAATTAAATGTGCATACTAATATTAATTATATATGCACGTGTGTTTGTGTGCTTGTGTCTGGCCTCCTTGATGAGCCACATTTTAGCACTCGACCTATAAATATGTGAAGAACAAGCCAAGCGTGCGACTTCAAAAGCCACAAAATGTTGTTTACCTGCCATAAAATATGAAATAAAATAAAGCCGACCGAAGAGCAGCAACAAAGTTGCCCAAAATATAGTGCGGGCAGCAGATAGCTTGGCATAACATATTGCCGATGAAACAAAAGCTAATAAAATGGAATACGAAATTAGGCCTCAGAGTTGCAATGAATACGAAAATACACTAGAGTGAACTTTTTAGATATTTAAATAAATTTAAAAGCTATATTTTCAAGAGAACTAATCACAATTTAAAGGAAATGTATTAGCCGAACTCTGTTAACGCCTGTTGTCATTTAACAGTACTGTAAATGTTAACTATTATCTTATGAAAACTGTTAGAAATCAAGTTTTTGCACTTCAGGTATATTTAACATAAAAAGCTTATGTTAACGGCAGTCAATGTTAAGGATCACTATAGAAAATCTGTTAACAGGCAAGACTTAACAGTTCAGCTATATTTAACATAAACTACTGTTATAATGTTATGATGCAATGTTATCGCTCCAATTCAAGTTGACCTTACTCTAACTGAGCGTTTAGCACATTATAATTCAAAAGTGTCTGAGCTAATTTATTGCCAAGTCTAAATACCCACTGGGCAGGGTATACGGACGCGATAACCGGTAGTATTAAGCCGACGACGACTTGAAAACCGGCGCGGATAACAGCTTTTTATAAATCAATAGAACATATATTTGTTCGCCTGCATTCGCTTGTGAGTTCGAATAAGAGGCGACACGGGCGTGGCTATAGAGTGCATTCGTTGAGCCCAACTGCAGCCCGGCGCCGTTTGTTAGGGGCGATAATGTTTATATAGCAATACGTTCATAAAGCAGACGTCCGCTGCGCATACGTAAACATCGAGCAGCCAAATCAGGCTGAAACATTTAACGCATCGAAACGATTCGAGACGTTGTCGTCAGTGGGCTAAAAACGTGTCTACACTCGGGGTTTCATGCAAAGCAACGAATTCATAAATTCGAATCAGTTTCTCGACAACAACGGAGAAACTTGTATCTTTAGAGGCCCATTGACGTGTGTATTCCAAAGCAGTTCCGACGAATTGCACTCACTCTCTTATAAATTTACATAAGTAAATTATAAAATTCTAATAGTCAAGGCAGAGATTAAATATCAAAAGAAAATGCCGTTGCTCAAGTTTTTCCGTATTTATTAATTTTCGAATATAATGAAGAGCTTATTTGCACAAACTTGATATAAATTGTTTTCTCAGAAGCTCCTATATAGCCACCATATTTAGAGTAAGCCTTTCAAATCAAATTGCTGTAGTCATGCAGTCAGGTTGACTAGATAACACAGAACTTTTTATAGGGATCTTTATTATTCTTAGTTTTTTCTATGAAATTGATAAAGAAATAAAACTCGTTCGCCTAGTCCCATTAAAGTTATCAACGTATTTGCACAAGGTGCTGACATCTCATCAGAATATGTACGTTCCCGGCACATAATTCGCTTTAAATGAAAATGGAAAAGTTTTCGGGGCGAGCTTATAAACGCGATAAACCTACAACAGCAAAAATGTCGCCAGCGAACCAAACACGATACGCATATGACGTATGACCTATTGATAAGACTCTAAAAAGAGGCAGGAATAATGGCAAACAAGAGCTATATTGGACCCTTGGCTATATTTCAGTTATGCCGATTTTCTTATGGGAACAAAACTTATCAGCGAATTATTCATGGAAACGAAATGCATAACATTATCTACAATCGAGTTAAAAATATATACACACATATATATAAAATATATACGTGAAGCTTTAAAATAGCCCAAATCTAAATTACTTTTTAGTTGAAGTGTTATAGAAATAGATGATGATAGATCATAGACGTTGCATGTTTGTATATCTATGTCTAACCTTAACCTCACACTATGTCTATATTGTAGCGGAACAAAAGTTTTCTCCATCTCTTTTCATCTTCTCTATTGTGTTTTCTTTGCTCTCAAACGAAGAGCGCTAGGTAACCTTGAATAAAAAGTAAGTTTTGCAGAAAACTGGCGCAAAACTTAACCTTGAAATGCATGGGCAATGAAAGTTGTTGTAGTTGTTGCTGTGGCTGTTGCTGTTGCTGCTGTTACAGTGAAAACTGCTAAACTGGTTTAGCGACTTTTGATTTTCATGCTCGTAGCGCAATTGACGTCGTCGCCGATCTGTGGAAAGCCCAGCGAGCAATTTGAATAGCCGTTCAATTAAAAATCGCCGACCGCAGATCGTCAGCAATTAATGCACTCACACATATGTAGCCAATCATAGATATATATCAAGTTGTTGCCATGTACAACAAACAAATGCCAAAAAGTGACTCCAATGCATGAATAATTGTTGTTTGTTTGCCAAAGAGCAGCGAGAGAGCTAGAGCTGCACACTGCAGCTGATAAGAGGCGAACGTTACGTAAGCAAAAGGTAAAGAATGCGCCAAAAGACGAACAAAATGATGGCATTCCCATTACAATGAATTGAAAGAGTAACTGAAGCTGCAGCTACGATGCGATACGCAGGTGTATAACAATCTCTTTACTACCCAATTATATATCAAATATTTGTTATAATAAATAGTAAATACGTCGTTTCATTTCTCTTCTCCATTCTTTCATACTGATTCATAACTAAAAGTGCAAAAAGCACCGCAATTCGGTGTTAGATAGACAAATTGCAATATCCGAATATACCCAAATACTCTCCTCTCCTTTCCGCTTTCGCTGTTGGGGCTAGCTGAGCAAACAGATTCGCTTGCTAAACAAATAAAGCCAGCGACGACGCTGGCTGCCATAAGGCGAAAGATAAACAAATTTTCACATATAACAAGATATAGATACGTCTGTGTGTGTATATATATACTCACACGATTCCGTGCAAATAAATAACTAGATATATGGATAGGAATTTTTTTAATTTTTCTCTTTATTGTTTTTTTTTTGCTTTGTTTTGTGGCAGACACGCAAATTAGTTGATGCCGGCTAATTGCTGCTAAATCTGCCCAAAAGACGTAGTTCAAACACGTTACAATTTCAATTACAAATTTCGCTCAATAGAATATTAATTAGGGACGCTATAAGTATATGGCAATTATCACGTATTGTCAGCAGCGACTTGGCGCTCATACATATATCAAAAAGTACTCACATGAAACATGTGTATAAATATATATATTCATGCACACATATATAAATAGTTATATGTACGAGCATTTGCACCAAGTGGCTGCTCTTTGTTTTTGTTGCTGTTGCCCTTTGCTTTTTGCTGCTTCGACATTTGTTGCTTTTTTCTTTCCTGTCTGCCTGCAAATCATATTGAGTTTTTTTTCTATACACAATCAAAGATAAGGCATTGAAAATATGCTGTGCACTTCGCACACACAAAAAATAACATTTATTCGAAGCACTGTTAGAATGCTAAAAATGTTAAAGACAAGCACAATAACAGAGCACGCAACTGTTATTAACAGAGCTCGGAATAACAAGTGCTGCGCTTAATAATTGATATTACTCACAGAATAATCAAAGTCTAATAAATCGATCCTCCTAAACTTTGTATCAATTTCAGACACTCCAATGAGAGCTATATATTTATCGAGAGTATCAAGTACTTCGGTGAAGGCTAGAAAGTTTTTCCTACGTTTTCAGTTTTTTATAAGCAACACACACATTTATATAGGCATATACATATATATTTGTATATTTTTGTATGTATATAGCCCCTATACATATGTTTATTCCGTGCCGTTTTTGTGCTATTTGTTACTGCGCTCATAAAAGTTTAATAAGCGCCTTTGCTTGTGGAAGTAAATTTCTGTGTCCGTGTGTGAGTGTGTATGACAGAGCGGGAGAGCGAGAGGGAGACAGAGTGAGTACGTGCGCCTTCGCTTTGGATGTTTGCTGCCAACATCAAATGTCAAACCCACCCACCCGATATTTTATTCGCTTTATATTGGGTAATCAATTATCGTCATTGCTGTTGTTGTTGTTGTTGCTTCTCTCACTCCTAAGATCCCCAGCCACTGTGCAATAAATAAGATATTAGCAAACAATACCGCACGTAAGCAAAGTATCGATACTTTAATTTGTATATTCTATCAATATACACACACACACACACACGCACACACATGTCTGCTGTATACTATTTCAAATGTGTTTTATCAGGCTGGCAGCCCGCACACACGCACACACCCGAACATCTGGCAACAGCTTTTTCAAGTGTTTATATTTTCTGCACAATTTTACAGAGCAACAACAGCAACAGCAGACGCAACGCTGATTGATTAAAGTTCACCTACGCACACACACACACGCCCACACACTAGATAAGCACTTTCTCGATCCTTTTACTCTTATTGCGTTGCATTTAGTTGCCATAAAGGTGTAATAATTACGAGAGCGAGAGAGAAGGATATAGGCATAGAAATAGGGCTTTTAGCTAGACTAACCTTATCGCAGCTTATCTGTGAGAAGGCATCGATAGACGCGATTACGAGCGCAGGAGAATCAGTTGGTCGCAGCGCCAGTGGACAGCGGCGTCATTGACACGACGACGACGGCGACGGCGACGAGAAAAGTAATTTGTCCAAAATGGTAAATGGCAGCCCACGGCCAGTGCGAACATGTGTGTGTCTGTGTGTGTGTGCGTTTGTTTGTGTGCGCAACACATTGAACGAAAGAACGAACCAAGACCAGAAGAACAGAACAACAGAAGAAGATAAAGTGTTGAGCGGGCAGAACGAGCAGAGCCGCGCGACGCGACGCGACGCGACGCGACACGAAATGAAGTCGACGTCGACGTCTCTGTCGCTGTCGCAGGCGCTGTCTCGGCAAGAAAGCAAGAGTAGCAAATGTGATTGTGTGCGAGAGAGAAAGAGATGGGAGCTAATATATTCGCTGCTATTGCACTCGAAAATTCTTTTGCTTTTGTTTTTATGATTTTTCCAAGAATTAGCAGCGAAAGACGATGGCCACAGCGACTGCGGCTGCAACGGCAACGGCAACGACGACATGCACAGCCAGCAAGAAAAACAATAAGAAACAGGAGCGCAACAAGAAACAACAACAACAGCAGCAGCAACAACATAGCGTTTAATAATGTCTGCCCAAGTGGCAACACATGATTTTGCATGGTCAGGCACACAGACTGCACACACGTGTGTAAATACATATGCACTTATGCATACATATACACGAGTATATACATATGCATGTATGTATGAATATTTTTTAAATATTCGAAATAAAAATGGATTAAAAATTATAGAAATGAGTCAAAAAATAAAATTATATTCAACAATGAAAAAAATATATATATTTATTTTCCTAGAATTCTCCACTAAATCCTCCTGCTACGACGAGGGTATAAGTGCAGCAGCAGCAGCGGCAGCGGCTATGGCCCGCCCACGCACAGCCCCCGCCGACAGCATTTGCTTGTTGGTTTTGTGCACAGAACACAGAGCAGAACAGAGAACGTGCCCGTGTTTTGCTCTTTTCTCTATATTCTATTTACCTTTAATACACAAACAGCTCAGAAGGTGTAAACACGTACGAAGAATGTATGAGTGTGCATATGTTGGTATTGGTAGCGACGGCCCCAACACACACACACGCGTACACTAGTGCAGAGCAGCAGAGCACACTCTCATAAACATTCACACACACACACGTACAATACACGAGCGCAGACCTTTTCTTCTTCTGTTTCTTGCTTTTAATATTTTGATATGTATTTGCCGTTTTATTTTTAAATCGTACACACTCACACACTTACACAAATAAACGCGCCACACAACTACACGGGCACTATCACTGGAACTCCGCTCAACGAGAATACCGTGTCTGAAGCTGAGTGCCTGAGCGCTCAATAAAATGCGGATTGAGCGGGCGACGAATTAAGTATTTTTCAAACAATATAATTTGTAAAATATATTTAATTTGTATTATAATTGCAAAAGCCGCGAGGGCACACCACCAACGCGATTGGACGCACGAACATTAATGTAGGGCCGACCTGTTAACGTCAATATCCAACCGTTTTACTCAAAATGGCACTGTAAACGTAGACAACAGCCGGGTGGCCAGATAGTCGGAATTCTGTTTACAGTTTAAAACTAACCAATTTTTATATATTTGAATTTAAAAGGCCCCGCTTGGAATTATAGAAGTCAAATTGATAGATTCACCGATGTCAGCAATCCACGAAGGATTATTCGGATGTGATACTTCTTTCAAATTAACATAAATATCAAAACTAATTATGGGATGCCCCTTTTAAGCGACATCGTAATCCTGCCATATCACCCTTTTTTTTCAAAAGTTTAAAATAATAGCTTCAGTTATTATAATATAGTGATACCTTCAGCTATAGTACATTTCCACAGTTCATATATGAAAGGTTTTGATTAGCGTTATCAATATTCCGCGAGTAGTCTATGTCATTTATCATTATCAATTGTACCTGTAAAAGTAACCGCATTGCTTAGCAATAGCTTACGAATCTTTTGTTGTAGTTAACCATTTATTCATGTGTAACTAATTGAAATTATACGCAATTAAATTGATTTTTCGCAATTTAAAATTGCAGAAAGGCTTAAAGGACGGTGTGGCAACGCTGTTCACCTGTTGTTCGCCAGCCGTCCGCCCACAAGGGAGCGGCCATGACTACAATAAATCAATAGTCGTCTTATTTTACACTTGCACTTGCCACCTTCGCCAGTGCCCGACACTCACCTGTTTCTAGGCAGAAGTCATCGAGAGTTTTAATTATTTATGTACTTGTATATAGGAATGGACACCTCTCGTCCAGGTTTGGTTAAAACGAAACAAAAACGTAAATAAACACCCGTGCTCAAAAGCACATACTCTACATATAGCACGCGAATCGGTTTGGAACAGTTTACGAAATATGACTTCTTTTTAAACCAAATAAATCAAATAAATAAGCAATTTGTTTTTGCGCACTATTTTTGCACAACTGAACGCGACTAGAGATGGCAGATGAGGCCAAACGCTGAAGTCGGAATGTTATCGAACTGTGACCTATCGTCGGTGTTGCCACATCAGAACATGCTGGAAAGGAATGCGCCCGATTTAAAAATTTGACAAAATTCATTTAACTATTAATTTATTTTTGCTAATAAAAAACACACTCACATATAATATATTAAAGTATTGATTTAACGGCTAAACATTAGAAAATGTATACCAACTTTTTGTACAATATTTTTACAGCTTTAACTACCACAAGCCAATTTTAACACACATTCCAAACTAGACAAAGTAGAAACAAGCTATATTATATTAATTTAGTATATAGGATTGTATGTATATAGGGAAAAGTTATTGTCGAAGTTGTAAGTACAAATAAGGCATCGAAATCAATGCAGGAGTAGCCTTCATTTGAAACTTTATACAGACAGCTTTTTGTTTTTATTGTGGCTCTGTTTACTTTCAGCTTAAAGAAAATAATCGTTTACAGTGAATAACAAAAATAGGCGTTTGTGTATTCATCACGACTCTCACAGTTAACAACTAAAAATATCAATCAAATATAACAATCTTGATGCTGCATGAGAAGATCCGTCCATGCTCTCCGAGCATCTAACTTACAAACGAACGCAGTGCGCTTATCTATTTCTTCTCTCTATATACATATAAATATATATATATCTGTTAGTGTGTATGTATGTGTGTCAATGAGTATGCGTGTTTGTGTGTATGTGTGTGGTTGCAGGTCAACTGCTAGCCTTGAGCCCGACCGCTCTTCAAATGGGACAGTTCGATGAGCCAAGCCTTGATCAGGTCATACGTGGAGAAGCTAATGCCTACGGCAATGGGACCCTTGATCCAGTTCATACTCAGGCCCTTGTAGAAGCCGTTTTTGATGCCCTCCTCCCTGCGAAAGACAAACATTAAAGAAGCTGAATTGCAGTCCCTGGAGTCCCGCCCACACATTACCTGTATATCTTGACGAGCGTCCCCAGTATCGTGGGGAATGGCTGCGGCTCATTCACGTTCACTCGGGTCGTCTGCATTCGCCGACGCACAATGTCCAGCGGATAGCTGGCTGTTTGACCAGCTATGCCCGCAGCGGCCCCGAATGCCAGTGAAACGAAGGTGTTCGGTTTGGCATTGCCAATAATTTCTGAAAGGAAAGGAAAAGGAGTTATCAAAGGAAGAGCGAAGAACAGCCGCGACTTACCGTGATATTCGCGTTTGAGCGTTTCGTAGGTGAAGAACGAGGTGCCCGCATAAGGTACAACACCCAGGACTGTGGCCCAATAGCCGCGGAACAGGGTACGCGGACCCTCCTCCACCCAGATCTTGACAAACACCTGTCGCAGCGTACGATAGCCCGTGTATCTATCTGTGACAGCCATGCGAGCGCGAGCCAGGTCCAGAGGATAGGTCAGCGACTGTGATGTGATGCCCGCCAACGATCCAGCGATAAATCGGCGCCCCTTCGTGCTATTGGAAGATAAGTAAATTTAGAATAATTGAAGTATCACCCATTTAAAGGCCAACTCACTTGGTGCCATTCTGATCCACTTGGAGGACGCGTCGCCACTGCTCGTGGGACGTGAACTGGATGGCTGCGTAGGGCACGATGCGGGCCATCGTCGCCGAGTTGCCGCGCCACAGCGCAAGGGCGCCCTCCCTGGCATACGTCTGCTGCAGGTAGTTGAGTGAGGCCTTGAACGAGAATGGCAGGTCCTTGCGTATCTGGAAGTTGATTTTCGTACGGTCCAACGGAGCGATAGTTGTCTTGGCCAACGCACCGGCTGCTGCACCCGCTATCAGACTGATGAGCACCTGGTCGACCTTATTGCGTACTAAAAGGGGAGAATCAAGGGGTAGCATGAATGCCTGCAGGGTATCTACTAGTCTATCAGAGTTGTTGATTATTTGTAGTGTAGACAGCCAATTTAATATGTGACGATTTAATTTAAACTTAATCGAACTCATGCATTAAAACACTTAATTTAAAAATAAACGGAAGCAAAAAAAACATTGAAAATGTGTGTAGATATGTGTAGCAAGACTCAATACATGTTAATCAGTGCTTAAGCCCGAACGAAGTGAAAATTACTATTTAGACAGTCTACCTATTGAAAATTAGTCAAAAAGGATATGGAGATATTACATTTATTATATATTTTATACAAATTGTGTCTAGAGTAAATTAATAAAAAAAAAGAGTGGAAATTTAATCTGCAGACAAATCGATTTCCTATCTATTTCATTGCATCGATCTCATCAGGTAAGATCTAAGATTTAATATTATGGAATATAAAATCTAATTAGTTTGCTATTTATATACATATTATATATGAATATTAATCTCGTTTATGGATCCATATCTCATTGACTATCATAACAAAAGAGTGATCTATGTCTTACTCAGATGAACTATTTTTGAAATGATCGATAAGTAAGGCACTTGCTGACCTTTGATTAAGAGCAATACTTCGACTCTGCTGAGAATTGAATAATGAATATCAGAGTTCAGATGACATTATCTTGGAAGTCTAGCTCATATAAACTATTCTCTTCAATGTCTAGCTTTTATTAGGTATATTTTTGACTATCGAAGCTATAGGATTTATCTATGCTATATATGATATCAATAATCGATTCTTAGCTGATACATTTAGATTAAGTGTGTATCAATATTACAGATTTTTATTACTATCTATTCCTTTTAAAGTATATCGCTGACTATCAGAGCAATACCTTCTATACTAGTCTTTAACTGATCGATAAATGTTCTATTTGCTGGCAATCGATATCATTGTCTAGCTACTTCAATAATCGATATTAATCAGCTGTCATTCTAAGCTGTCCAGCTTCAACTATCAACTAGAGCTACTTACTCTCGGAGTACCTTCGGCTGCGTTCGGTGGCGGCACTTGGCATTTGGCTCTTCGCTGCGCTCCTGTGGCCATCTTCGTCCTCTGCCGCGGCAGTTGCGTCGTCCGCTGCGGCCGCAGTGGCGGCCGTGCCGGCGACAACTGTGCTGGATAATTGACTACCTGTGGTTGTAATGGACATGGCAATGTTGGGCTTCTCTATAAGGCGGCTCATGGCAGACTGCAATGGGAGGAAAATAGCACAGATTAGATGGCATTTCAATTACGATTCCCGGCTATATGCCTAAGACCGATACATAGCGACAGAGTAGTCTATATATATGAAGCTTGAGCCCAAGCTCTTATCAGCTTACGTCGCGCTGATAAGAGAAAAGACTCCCAAGGCTTTGAGATCGCATCGAACGAGCACTTTCACGGCTGTTTCATAACCAAAGCAAAACTAAAATATTTGGTAAATGTGTATTTTGGCATCGTTTCAAGAAAATGGAGATTTATGCAACACAAAGTGACCAGGCTAAAATCCATTGTTGACCATTTCAATTGTACTTTGCTTGGGCACAGCTACCGTTAAGAGATTGTCAGTTGATAAGACACTCTGATAAGATGATAACACGTATCAGTTTACCTTTGGGGTTTAGACTTTTAAAATAAATCAAGTCGACTAAAATTAGTCAACTTCTGTTTATCTGTGTCATATTCCTCGAGAAAACTAAAGTTCTCCAGCTAAGAGTAGGGAAACCTGTTATTGACTTGGCAAAAATGTAAACAAGCTGGCAATAGCAACAAATTATCACCAAAACTTAATTATAACGAGCGCATGCTGGCTGGCACACACCTCCCAAACAACTATGCCATATAGACAAATTCACACATACTAGCACCTAGGCATACTTTCCACAGATCCATGTGAATATACGTATTTATAGCGCACAATTGGTTTCTAAGTGGATCGCCTCACCTTGGGCGAGTTTCAGCATGGGCCAGAAACTAGCGTGGCTCATGATAAAATTCGTATATCTCTAATGATAAGATATAAGATATAATTACGGCGGCTATTCAGACTAGATAATACCGAGAAAACGAAACAGACTCTAGACTTGAGACTACGCACACTGTAAACAAGCTCGAAAAGTGGTTTCAACTTACAATATTATTTTACAGTCGGAAGAAATGATGCCTGAATATGATTCCCGAATATAAATATACAGAAATTTTTCTAGCTAAATCAAGGAACTTTCCATAATATCAATTACCTTATCATGTTCTATAAATTTCCACATTAAACAAACCTATTCCAATTTCAGGCCTTTGGTTGTATAAATTTCACGTCTTGGAAATTCATTTAATACAACTTTTATTCAATTATATATACATCATATATGCTATATATATTATATCAAATAAAGCAATAAATTTGAATGATTTTTATGATTTGTTTGTTGCTATTTTTGGCAGACCTTGAGAATGCTATATATATTTGGATCTGGCTGAAGGCAGAAATGGGATTTACTGCAACGTCCCACTAGATAAGCCTTTCCAGCCCATACAAATCGATTGTGCACCACTGTAAACTGGATGCTGGGAGATGCTTTGTCGGTTAGTTGGGTGAGATTTTTGCACAGAGCCGGCAAAGCGAATGTAAACAAGTTCGTTAAACGTTATTTGTTGTTTGCCATTGAGTCAAGGCTACGCATCTGTACAGATGTGTGTTTGTGTAAATGCACATATATTTTTGCATGGGCATTTGAGTGGGGTCTATAAATAGTTTCACTCATATTAGATTTGACGCTTGCCTTGTCTAATAGGAAGCGTGTGGCAATAACAGCTATAGTTCTGATTGGCATGGACTTTGCACTGGGCTCAATTTAGCTGGCGACCGCATGTGTGACCTATGCAAATAAATATTAAACTAATTCAAAAAAATTATATATATTACATATTCGTTTCGAATTATTATTTCGTTGCATTTCACGTTTACGTTTTTCAGGCATCGCAACGTGATGCAATTCTGATTGGAGTTGGCTGACGTTGTCTGGCCAACGTAAACAGCTGTTGCTTAACTGTATTTCACTTTCAGTTCACTTGTTTCCTTTGTTATGCACCCCCAACAGTGTGGCAACCCCCATACCCTTCACTGTTTTGATTTTACGCGTTTATTTATCACGTATTTGGTTGCCCACTCACACACACACACACGCACGCACACAATCATATTATATAATTGAACGAATTTAGAGATTTGAAAATGTGCTGCCCAGACAACGACGATAACGCACCTTTGTTTTTGTTGTTAACAAAGATTTTTTGCGTATTCACTTTGGACATGCAGCAGCAGCAGCAACAACAACAACAATGCACTGTCGTCTTGCAGCGGCACGCTCATGCACTCACTAGCTGTGGCTAACACTTCGGAGCGCCACACTCATTTATTTAGATTTGATTCACAGCACGTAATTTGTATTATTCAATACATAATAAGAATTCGCAGCGCGGCTTTGCCTTTCCGTCTTTTCTGACCATTTGACGAAAACATCGAGAAGTGTATGGGGTATGCCAGGGCTGCAGCGCTGCTGAAGTAAGGAGTGCTGCCACATCGTTGAAATGGCGTTACATTTCTTGTGCATCAGGCAGCCCTCCCCTGCCACAGCAGCAGCCAACTTCACGCCAGACGCACTTGGAGAAAAACAGCGAAATATCAAAGAATAAAAATATACAAAAACAGAAAGGAAAACAATGAATGTGTCGAACATAAATAACGACCTGCGCTCCTACTCCCGACACTGGCTAACCGAGTTCATTGAGCAGTACCAGGAGGAGGAGTGCCTCTGGCAGCCCAAGCACCATGACTACAGCAATCACGCCGCCAGAAATAAAGCCTACGACAAACTGGTCGAGAAGCTAAAGGAGGTCGAGCCGAATCCGGATCGCGCCATGGTCGTCAGGAAGATCAACTCACTACGCTCCGCCTTTCGCCGAGAGTTTCGCAAATCCAGCACCAAGACCGACTACGAGACGCGCCTCTGGTACTACGACAAGCTCCTCTTCATAGCCGACCACAAGCCCAAGCGCCACTCGAACGAACTGGCCGGCAAGCCGAAAAGGGAGCTGCAAATAAACTTCGACGACGAGGACTCGATGGACTACGAGGAGGAGTCACATCACACGCCGCAGTCGCAGCATATCGAGACCATTGTGCCCAATCCCAACGACGAGGTCGAGGCAGAGGTAACCGCCGTCGGCACCAACAACGTGGTGGTCAGTAGTCAGGGCGCCACGCTGAGCACCATCTCGGTGACGCCGGCGGACTGTGTGACACTGGTAAAGGACGAGTCGCATCAGGCGCACAACGAGGTGGCCGAGGCGCATCAGCGCTTGGTGGCGCAGGCGAACGCTGCACAGTCCTCGCTGGCTGCTGCTGCAGCAGGCGGGCATGCGGTCAAGGTGCTGGAGATAACATCGCTTGACTCCAATTCGCAGCGCGAGATACAACAGGTGAGCGCACAAAATACCTCAACTAAACTTATACTAAATAGGATCTCTCTCCAACTCTATCCGCATCTGCTTGGCAGGCTGTCAATTCACTCGAGCACCACCAGCAGCAACTGCAGCACCTGCACCACCAGGCGAATGGGCATGGCCAGCCCGTGCCGACCATACAGATCGGCCGGGATCACTACCAGCCGCTGTTCGGCAGTGCGGCGACGACGGCGTACACGACCACAGCGCCCGCCAGCACGCACCGGCACGAGGACGAGTACGACGCGATCGGCGTGAATGTGGCGAGCAAGCTGCGGTCCATCAACCACACGCAGCGCATCATTGCCGAGAAGCTCATCAGCGACGTCCTCTTCAACGCGCAGCTCGACAATCTCACAGTCAACTCGTCGCTGACGCAATAATTAATTAGTTATTGTAAATTAGTTTTATTTTACATAAGCATATGTATATGTCGTGTATGTACGTCGTCCGTTCTCGTGTTAGCTTGTATATTAACGTTTAAAGTTTACTCTAGACCTAATTACTGCATCAGCTGAATGCAATAAATAGTTTTTAATTAGTTTAATCCGCGCGCTCACTTCGACTCGCTCTTCTCGGCGGCAACGCCATCATTGCCCGTCAGTCGCTTCCACGCAAATTTGGCAAACTGCAAGTTCATATATACATATATAGAAATATTTCTCTGATCTGATTTATCAGTTTATATTGCATTTACCGTAATGGGAGGCAAATCAATTTGTTCCTCGGCGGTCACTAGCTTTCGATTGTCCTGTAGAATCGTCCAGCCAAAGTGCATGGCAATAATGCTGGGTATCATCACAATGGCAACCAGGTTGCGGGATACAAAAGAAGGTTTCTGTGTCGTCGGCATTTTAATTTAGCAAAATATGACAGGCTCCCGATTATTGTTATTATTTAACATATTTGTGCAAAGCGATGGCATTGCTAATAAATCGATAACTAGCTTTCGATTAGCTCGGGAATGCACTAAAAATTACCAAGTAATTTTTATAGTGGGTGGCAACGCCATTAAAATGGCGCCTTAATATTTATTTTTAAATAATGTAAATAAAATGTAAATGCTATTGTATACACTTACTTAGGGCTAGCTTCTGTTGCAACAATTATTGTATGCTATGTATTTAGTGCATGCAATTTTATAAGCAGCAGGTGCAAAAGGTGTCCAAATGTAAATGCACCTGGACTAAAATGTACACATATAAAAGTGCAAGTGCAGAATCATTTGCATTCACTCTATAAACGTTCTACCAGACTTTTAATGTACACTGTGCCACTAAAGTTACCGTACCTCCCAAAGATTTTCACGAAACGCGCTGTATAAAATTATAAAAGTAAAAGTTTTGATGTGGACTGATAAAATAATCTAAAATTAAAAAATATAATATTTTATTTGAGTCCAATATTATAACTAAAAACTAAAAATAAATAATGTATAAGCTAAATTACCCGTAAATGCTATTTACATTTCGTTTTATATGCATTTCCTATCAAAGCAAACGCTGATAATGTATTGAAAGAGTCGGTGTTGTTATTTCGGCTTACTAATTATTCGTTTCTGAGTAAATTTACCTTTGACCAAATTGTTGCCACTTGCTGCTGCTGTTCGCACACACACACACATGCAAGCATATAATGTGTAATTACATACGTAGCCAAATGTCTTTGTTCCCATCACTAGTAGTCACCTTTACTCTCTCTCCCTCACGCCCACCCTCGCCCTTTGCTTCTGTCCCTCTCATGCTGCCTGCACAGATCGAGCATAGAACGCGTAAACAATGGAATTTCTGTGTACAGTACAAGGTACAAATTCGAGTTCACAGCGGGCGGCTCGAGCACATGGCAGAGTGTTTGCCGTCGTAGTGTTTTTGCAAAAACAGCAGCGGCGACAGCATTAAAAATAAATACAAATATAAGTAATGCAGGCAGCGGCACCTGCAGCGCCTCCGCTCAGCGTTAGTTTGGGCAGAGCTCGCAGCCTATTCACAACAAAGCAAGCGCGAGCTACTCACGGCACACAAAAAAAGAAGCTTAGCGAAACGTAACGAAAAAGGAGAATCAAAATTCAAGTGAACAAAGAAAAGTGAGTTGCGCGCTTTAGCTGCTGCCGTTGCTGTTGTTGTTGTTGCTGTCCTTATGTTTCGCCTGCTCCTTACGCATTCTGTTTTTATTTGCATGTTCGTTTCCACTTGCATTCGCTTTCCATTTCCCATTTGTTCCTGCGGCGCGTGCCCAGTGATGCGTTTGCTAAAATCGATAGTCGCCTGCCTGCGCCTGCAGCTGGAAGCCCTTCTGGCAGACGGGTAAGTGGACGAGTAGTTGAGTGAAATGGAAAGTTGGAAAGACGAGCAGTTGAGTGAAATGGAAAGTCGGAGTATTTGTTGTGATACAGGCGAACGAGTAGAGGCAATAATGTGAACAAATTGAGCCAGTTTAATGAACATTAACATCATCAGAGTCTCATCGAAACGGAGCATGTGTGTGTGTACGTGTGTGTTTCCATGTGTGGGTGCATGCCAGTCTGTTGAATGCGTGGTGCAGATTAATCGTATCTTTTTGAGTACTTCTTCTTAGCGGCATATCATGTCGGCATGTCGCTCAGACGTCGTCGCCCATTGGAAAAATACAGTTAGTAAAATAATAAATTCGGACTGTAAAAATTTTAACTTTATGCATACACTGTGCAAAATCTTGTACACTTTATACAGGTACATTTGATATCGCGTTATATATAACGTTATAACGTTATGTATATCTTGGTTTCTGAAATTTAAAACGTTGTATATAACGTTACGTTATTGGAAATTTAAAGCGTTATATGTAACTATAAAGTATTGGTGTCTGCTTTAACGTTACATCATCCGTCTAAACGTTACGTTATCTGTTTTAACGTTACGTCATCCGTTTAAACGTTGAGTTATCTGTTTTAACGTTACGTTATCTGTTTTAACGTTACGTCATCCGATTAAACGTTACTTTATCTGTTTTAATGTTACGTCATTCGTTTAACGTTACTTTATCTGTTTTAACGTTACGTCAATCGTTTAAACGTTACATAAACTGTTTTAACGTTACGTTATTAGTTTAAACGTTACGCTATCCGTTTTAGCGTTACGTTATCTGTTTTAACGTTACATCATCCGTTTAAACGTCACGTTATGTGTTTTAACGTTGCGTCATTCGCTGAAACGTTTCGTTTTCTTATTTAACGTTACGTTCTCTTTTCACGTTACGTTATCTGTTTTAACGTTATGGTGTCTGTTCTAACGTTATGGTGTCTGTTCTAATGTTACGTTATCTGAAAACGAACGTGCTATGTAAGACGTTACGCTATCTAAAATTGAAAGCTCTATATACAATATTATGCCGTTACGTTATTTGAAGCTAAACACATATGTGTAAAGTTATAATATTACGCTATTTGATGTTTAATGTATTATGTTTATAGTTACACCGTTACGTTATTTGCAATTAAACGTGTTTCGTTATACGTTACGTTATTTATGCGGAAATATTTCATGTAGCGGTATAGGTATATAACGTAATAACGTTACATTATTTAAATTGTAGGGCGTTTTATGTAACGTTATAACGTTACGTTATTTGAAACTTAACGTTTTCAAGAGCTTCTTAATCGTTATGAAAATCCTATTTCGAAGCCTTGGATGCATCACGTCAAAGCATAGGTCTCTGGACTAGTAAGTAAGTAGTAAGCTTGGTAGTTCCTGAGTTAAGATATACATAAATGATAAAGTTGACCTCGACATCTCCCATGTAGAGAAATACAAAGTTGTGTATGCTAATATAATTAAACTCTAGTCATTCAGTTTCAGATGAGTCTACATAGGTTCTAGACTATTCACAGAGATCAAGTGTTATCAAGGTGGCATAGATCAGTCCGTAAATGCTCGACTTTAATGCAAAGTTATAAGAATATAAAAAGTTAGAACATTAAAAAAAAACTCTATTTAAGTTAATGTTATCCCTAATTAACGTAAAGCATGCGAGCTGTGCTTAAAGCACTTCTTGACAGAAATTCCATTTTAAGAGCTAAAGCTCTAAGTCTGTAGATTGTTATATAATCTGATTCCAAGGGAATCCTCTACTGAATCACTCCCTGAGTGCGTAGCTCGGCTATTTGGTCAGCTCCGTAGCCCAGCAGCTGGGTGAGCACCTCGTCCGTGTGCTCGCCCAGCATGGGCGGGGCGGTGCGTGCGTCGTTGCGGGCTTCACTGTAGACGACGGGCGGGCCAACGACCTTGACGCTGCCGTCGCGCGGATGGGGCAGGGTCTTGACCAGGCCGATGGCCTGGATGTGCTCGTCCTCGAAGACCTCGCGAATGCTGTTGACGGGCCCCACCACGAAGGAGGCGCCCTCGAAGAGGCGCATCCAGCTCTTGGAGGAGTCGCGCGCCAAGATTTGGGCCAGCAGATCGATGAGCTCCTCGCGATTCTTGACGCGATCCTTGTTGGTCTTGAACTTGGCGTCGAGCGCGACCGACGGGATGTCTAGCCGGCTGCACAGCTCCACGAACTGGGCGTCGCTGCCGGCGCCCAGGGTCAGGTAGCCGTCGGAAGTCTTGAAGCTCTGGTAGGGCACGATGCTGGAGTGGGCGGTGCCCCAGCGCTTGGCCTCGGTGCCGGCGTTCAGGTAGTTGCTGGCCACGTTGATCAGCAGCGAGCAGCACGTGGAGAGCAGGTCCACGTCGATCTTCTGGCCGCGCTGCGTGCGCTCCCGCTGCAGCAGGGCGGCCAGGATGGCGCCGTGCGCGTACAGCCCCGTGGCCACATCCGTCACGGCCACGCCCACCTTGCTGGGCGGCCCGTCGCGCTCGCCCGTGATGTGCACCAGGCCGCCCATGGAGGAGGCGATCACGTCATAGCCCGGCCGCTGGGCATACGGACCCACCGACCCGTAGCCACTGATGGTGCAGTAGATGAGGCGCGGATTGGCCTGGCGCAGCTGCTCGTAGCCCAGATCGTAGCGCTCCAGCGTGCCGGGCACATAGTTCTCCACCAGCACGTCGCACTTGGCCACCAGCTGCTGCATCAGCTGCCCGCCCCGCTTGATGTCGATGCACACGCTCCGCTTGTTGCGATTCTGCGACAGGAAGTAGGCCGCATCGCCGGACTGCTCCAGGAACGGCGGGCCCCACTTGCGCGCCTCGTCGCCAAAGTGCGGTCGCTCCACCTTGATCACCTCGGCGCCCAGATCCGACAGCACCATGGTGCAGTAGGGCCCGGCCACAATGCGCGTCAGATCCAAAATGCGCACGCCCCGCAGCGGATGCCGCTCATCTGTGGAAGCAGAGTCAAGGTTGTTGTTGTTGTTGTTGTTGTTCGTGTTCTGCTCGCTGGCAGCAGCAAAGCTGCGCAAGCTTTGACGCGTTGCGGCCAGAGCGCGCGAGAGGCGCTGTAAGCGCTGTAATGTAAACATCGTCATCGCCATCGAGAGTAACTGTTTATTTCCAATCAATTGCTATTTGCTTTGGCACTTTCTCTGCTGTTGTTGTTGCTCTTGTTGCTTCTTCTATTCTTCTGCGCCGCGCGATTATTCTTAACGGAAAGTTTTCCAGCCAACCGCTGAGCAGCCACTGAAGCAAGCACAGCTGACGCGTGAGAGCTTTCTTAAAACAGCGCCCACTACACGCTCTGGGCACAGTGTGCGCGCGCTCTCACCCGCTCTCTCCCTCTCTTAGTTTCTCTTAGCTACTCATAATTATATATATTTTTTTAGCATTTAAGATAACATGTTTATCACTTAAGTGCAGATAACTAACTAAGCTGGGCATATATTTTATTGGCGCAGAGTTCGTTTCCCTTGGAATGTTCCTCGATGATTACTCAACTGTTGTTACATCTGGCGTTCCATTAGCATTTACCTTGGTACTTTCCCGCAGCGGTAACGGGAACCTGCTTCGTGTAATTTCCCCCAACGCCAAAGAGCAAAAGTCCTATAGAAGAAGAAGAGGAAGTAGAAGCAGAAAAACTTAAAGTTTTTGTTTACTTAAACACTTGGCGTGTTCTCGGGTTGAGAGGGAGACTGTAATTTCAGTCATTAGGAAGCCTCTGAATCGTGGCGCATTCCTAAAGTACTTTAATTATATATTTTTTTGTTTATAAACAGCGCTCTAAATTGGTCAGCTTAGAGCTGGCAGCGCTAATGGTGGCGCAATTAAAAAGCAATTCTTATCTCAAATGTTTACAAAACCTAAAAATTTTCCAGATTCGCGTTAGGCCTGAGCGCCCAAATATATGTATATCTGTCTCTAAAATCGAATACTCCCACGTATCAGCGCTTATATATAGATGTATTCATATTACTTATTTGTTTGTTAAAGTAAATATTTTTTTGGGATTTTTTTCTTCTCCTTCAGTCAGCAGAATTCAATATTGAACTGCGAATCTTTTTTCCTTTTTTCTCGATGATCTCACTTTCAGTTTCTAAGCCTTTTTCTCATAGACGTCATTGAAATAACTGAAATCTGTGTAATTAATAAACTTTGTCTCAGCTGCCTCGCACTGCAGTAATAACAAGAAATGCAAACAAATCCAAGTTCAGAAGTTCGTCTAATTGCAGGTTAGCAGGAAGCACTTCGAGTCATTAGCTCCACTGACGCAATAGATATATAGTTAGGCGATTCAAATTGCAGGGAAAATTAAATTCTCAGAAAATTAAATAAGTAACGAGCTTACATTGCTTAATATGAACTGTTTTATGGCGACTTCTTGGCTTTTAGCTCTTGCCATTTTCGCTGAGTGCATTTCCGCTCAGCAAATGAATGGGATTCACAGATGAACTATGCTTGCAGAACTTAAGAGCGAGCGCAGCTCAAAGAGACACAGAGAGAGTGAGAGAGTGAGCGGGTGAACCGGTTCAAGCTTTCGTCGAGCCAAGCAGAGCTTTAAATGTTATGCGCTGCGCTGGCTGCTCATTTATTTGCTTAGCACGCGTCGTTCGCATCGGTTCGTTCGCTCGTTCGATTCGCTTCAAGTCGTTTCAATTCGCTGCGATCGGTTACAAATGCAATAGGCACGACGACGACAACAACAACAACAACATCATCAGCAACACCAAAACAAAACAAAACGAAACCAAAAACGTAGTGTAACAAAATGAAAGCCAGTGATACGTTACGCATGCGTCTGCAGCGCATACAAATTCGGCTAGAAAAATGCAGTCGTTGCCGCAACTAAGCTGAGATGCAGTCGCGCTCAAGAAAGTGTTTTGCCAACAGCGATTAGCCAACTGACCAAAAATAGAGAAACAAATAGTAGAAACAAAACAAAACAAAACGAAACGAAAAGAAGAAAAAAACAGTATTAAGCCATCGCTAGTTTTCGAGCCAAAACAGCGAATTCGAATTCGAATTCGAGTTCGAGTCGTGTGTTGCAAGTCCAATTCGCAGCAGCCGCCGCAGTCGCTGCCCACGTCGCCGTCGACGTCGCAGTCGCAGTTGCAGTCGCTGCAATTGCAGACCAGCTGCATATTGCACAATCCTTTCGCTTGTTGGCCAACCTGTTCGCTTGTATCTGCGCGATAGCCGCTATATCTAGATATATACATCTGGATATATATTTGAAATAATTTCACTTTGAAGCCGTCTAACGCAAAGCCGTCAAAATTGCTGTCCTACTGTGTTCCAGGATCCTGGGGTACATCATGCGCCGCTTCCTGCGCTCGGCCATGATTGTCTTCAGCTGGTTTGTGGTGCCCTACAGCCGCTACACCAACATCAAGGTGATACGGCGCAAGCTGCCGCCCATACGCAGCCACCTGCTGGAGATACCTGCCGTCGACCTAGCCAAGCTGATTCGCAACAGAAAGGTAAGTACCACATCAGACATATAGACGTATAGGCATATAGACGCACCTTAAAGTTGGCAATATCTTGTAAAATATCAATAGACAGACAGGCAGCGCCTCGGGCTATGACTCGGGCTGGGGCTGGGGCAGTTGCTGGGGGCAACGTTTGCTGGGGGCCTTTCAGTCCGCAGCGCACTTAATGCACACGCCAATTTAACGACAAGAGAGGCCACTCGCCACTCGCAGCGCTTGCCACATCCATTAGCCACTGTGTGGCAAAGCTGAGGCAATCCGCTGTCGTTGACCAACACTGCTCAGATCCACTGACTCGCAGCTGCCACCTGCGCGCTCACCTTTGCCATCACGACATGACTTTAAAGAGTTTAATCTCTTCTCTTTTTTATGGGTAGTTGAAAAGATTATATAAATTGTGATTTTATGATAAAGAGTAGAAAATGAAAAAATATTGCAAAATATATAAATTTAAATTATTAAAAAATTTTTTATAGATTAAATATAAATATAAGTTCCTTTTTTTTTTGAAGAGATTAGATTAAATGATTTATTATATATATAGTTAGTATGTCTGCTTGAGGAATATAAAAATAGAATAGAAATAGAATATACAAATAAAATGAATATTAATATATACAATATATATTTACCATATTTATAATACATACATATATATTTTTTTGTATATAAAAAGAATAAAGTATTTCGAAACTTTATATAATATTGTATGTAAAAATATGAAAATATGAATAGGTGTATAATATATACAACAAAAATAAATATATATATATTTTTTTAATAATATAATAAATATATATATGCATATGTATATATGTATATCATTCTTGTGAACAGCTCAATTTTAGGAGTTTTCTCCTTTTAAGGCCCTGAAGTGCACATGTCCTAAGTTTGTAACAAAAAAAAAGCATCTAATTAATAAGAATAGATGTTAATCTTAAAATTTGTATGTTCAACATTGTGATGTTCAACATTCAGTGCATTCAGTGCACTGTCATTCTACTGAACATAGCTCTATATATATATTTTTTTTTTGTGTATATAATATACCTATTTCAATTTGTATAGAATAATTAAATATTTCAGAACAGTTTATACTATGCTAGAACCTTTGTTCTCTAGCTTCATAAATTATACGAAAAATGATTAAAAAAGACTGTGTTAAAGATCACTTCTGGGAGTACCAAATGAGTGCCATATATATAATTAAAGATGTATAGTTGAGGTATATATATATATGAGTGACATATATACACTTATATGTATAAATATATATGTATATAGTATATAGACTAATACATATTTATTTATACATAAACATTAGATTCTCTAACAGCGCAGCGTAGAACAGATATTAAAGCTCTCAAACATATATTATCAAATTAAAACAAGTAAGAAAACTCTAGTCGGGCGTAACCGACTAGGGTATACCCTGAGCCTCGTCGAACCTGTGTTTTCCAATACACTTATATTTAGCGTAAAATTATACAAAAATTTCAAGTTTAAAGCATTTGTGGCAAATGTAAACTAAAGCAGCAGCTAATAATTCAACAAAATTCAAACGTAATTTGCGATTCTTCGAAGCGACTAGAATGCGAGCGTTTGTATGTGTGTGTGCAAGTGCGTTCGCTTGGCGCTGCTGCCGCGTGGTTTTGCAAAGTAGCCAAACGTTTTGTTTAATAACTTTTTTGCTATTTAACGGATTTCAATGAAATTTTCGGCATATGATCAATATATTCTATGGGCAAAATTGTCAGTTTAGTAAAAGTTCCAACTCATTCGCATTTTGGCTATATTTGAGACTGAACTTCAATTGGGGAAATTTTGGGGCCGGTATCCAAAATATAACAAAATTCGAAATTGCATAAAATACATATAAAGCTAAATATAAAATTTGGTGTCTCTAGCTTAAAAGTTGGGCGAGATAGAATTTTTTAATTGAATTTCGATTTTGTTTTTAATCGATAACAATTAATTGGGGATAGTTATCGATTTTTTAAAACAAACTCGATCTGCGCGTGCTATACACGGACCTACAAAAAAAATTTCAAGTCTCTAGCTCTTATACGGGCTGAAATCGACGCGTTCAAACATACGGACAGACGGACAGACGGACGGACGGACGGACGGACGGACGGACGGACAGACGGACAGGGCCAAATCGATTTCTCTTGTCGTCCTGATCAAGAATATATATACTTTATGGGGTCTGCCACGCCTCCTTCTGCCTGTTACATACATCCAACAAAAACATTATACCCTGATTTCCCATTTTCAATGGGCTCAGGGTATAATGAAATTAAATGAAATGAAATGAAATGAAATTAAATTAAATTGAGTTAAATGAACACAACAATAATAGTGTACAAAAAATGTATTAAATAAATAAATAAAATACTAATATCTTTTTACAGTCATTATTTTTTCAACAATAATTTTATATTAATTATAGATGCGTTCAAGAAGAACTTTTAATTCTGTTTTGATAACAAATTTGTGTATTTGTAAATATACAGTAGATATATCGTATATGTTAGTTGATCTCCTTATCTCTCTCCTTTCCTTTCTCTACGTATTTCTTTATTTTATTTCTATTTTCTTCTATTATATCAACTTGAGTTAATTCTTCTCGTATATTCATTTGCATTCCCAAAAACTTTTCTATAACAAGTTGTTGCTCTTCTCACTTTTTGTGGTCTCACCTGGCCGCAATTGGCTTTCGTCAGTTAACTGGCATATGTTACTCATCCTAATCTCAATTTGAACAAAGCACTTTATTATGTGGCGCTGTGGGCTGTTTCCAAATGGGCCTGTAGAAATCGCAGTCGGAGCAGCAATGCGTCAATTGGTTAGCTAACCGCGGCCTAGAGAGTTTGCTTGGCTGCAGCCACAAACATATCTTGGCCATATCAATAACATCGGGTAACTACCTCAAATTACGTACACTGACTGACTGACTGCCTGCCAGATAGACAGACTGACGACGAGATGACGAATTTATGTACTTAATAAAAAAGAGTATCTGCGAAATACATACACACACTGAGACACATACGTGTGCTCATAAATAATTGCAAGCTCTGGGCTGGTTAAGTTTTATTGTCGTTGTTGTTGTTGCTTGGGCTTCTTTAGCCCGGTTTGTTGTGCTCTGTAGGATTCATTGCGTTCATTGGTCCACATCCACAGACAGCTCACTTAAGGTCATGACTTGCCAGACCTTATCGAGGCACTCACACACATGCACACGCTCAGTCGTATTTCTTTAATTTCGCCTTATTTTATTTTTATTAATTTTTATTTAATTTTTTGGTTTTTTTTTGCTTAATTTTATTGGCTTGTTCACATAACTTTTTGGCTACTCTTTAATGCATAATTTTAATTATAATTTTTATGGTGTCTTGGAGCTTTTATTGGTGTTTTCAGTGTCAGTGCTTAAGCAATTGCTTTATTTCGTTTACGCAAATTTTTCAAACAATTATAAAATTTTTGCTTCTCTTGTATCTGACGCTGGGCAAACTAGTTTCTGCCGTCGCATCAGCTGTGCGTGTCTTTGTCTAGACATATATATACATATATATGTTCATTGTCGGGTCATCGTCGACAGCGTTTTGCTTAATTACCGCACAAATTGAGATTTATTTAAACAATAAGTGGGCACAAGATCTGAGATATGTTGATTGCAAATTTATTATGCTCAGGAATAGACGACGAAGTCTATTCTTAAGTAGCGTGAATCATACCAAGAAGAGACCAATTATATTGCAATTTAAATATACATATTTATCTATATGCATCTCTATATCAGTCATAACTGATATCTGTCAGCTCTGTCAATCATCAATCGTCACTTGCAGCTGAATTGTTCTCTCTCTCGCGGCTCTCGTCTCACGTATACGAGACACGAACAAGCACAGCGCAAATAACTAAAGCAGAGCACGTAAGGCTTTTCAGCTGCTTGGCACTAATACACACACACACACACTGTCACTCACACACACTCATGCACACACAACTAGCACACTGAGAGCTATTGCCATAGTCGACTGACCAACTGCTGCTTAAACTTGTTTTATGTTTCGCTTTTCTTTCTGTTTATCTTTCCTTTTGACTTGACTCTGATGTATGTGGCTATCTGTAGATACATACATATATATATATATATATGTATATGTGCTGCCGAATCTGTGTCTGTGTGTCGCGTTTACATTGCATGTTTCACTTGTGCTTTATCAACATTTACAACAAGCCGCAAGTCGGATGGGCATGTCGAACGTTGCACAGCAGAATTGACGCCTTTAAATATCGTTTCGTTTTAATACCCTACCTGAAAAGCCATGATATGAGAGTATAATAGTGTATCCATATATTTGTATATGTGTATTTGTTAGCTGTTGATTTGCTAAGGAGATCTAGCTATGTCTGTGTGGAAAGTACTTAAGAGTTAGTTTGGTTTTTTCGGCATCTATTCAATCTTTATTATGATAACTATATTATAGAAACAACAAAAAAATGTTTAAAAAAAAAATTTAATTCTTTATTCTTTTTTTTTTTAACAATTTTTTTAGATTCATTCGTACGACGAACTTTTATCCTAGGTGTAATATATGGCTAGTATATTATAAAATATTTCAGTCAAGATTTTTAAAATTATTTGAAAGAGAATTCAATTAAATCAAATAAAAATCAACATCATTCATAAGGCTAAGATCTTGAAAAACACTTCAGTTTTAACCAAGTTATCTGAGTATAAAGTAAGAAACTAGGGAATTTTATATTATTTTTATTGTGATTTAATATGTTTGCAATCTTTATGATCTGCAAATTAAACAAAAGTTTTTCAGATAATTCCTAAAAAAAAAAAGAAATTAAAAAAGTAAAATTAATCTAGAGGATCAACCAGAAAAAACAGATTCCAACAAATTATCAATAATTTTTGTTTATAGATTTCTTGAGTTTAAGGAGATTATTCACTAGAAACTTAAAGATAAATATATATTATATGATGATTTTATTATATATGATTTTTTGAAGTCACAAATAGAATTTTTTTAAAGCGTATATGTAGCTAGTTATCAGTAAATAGTTAAAAAAAACTTTTTCTCATTACTCGAATAGGTTTTCTTTTTGACCACGATTCAGTTGATTGACTGTTCAACTGTTCAACTGTTTGCTGTTGTCACAGAGTCTTGAAGCTGTGCTACGCACACTCGCACGTCTCTATATGTGTAGGCCTCTTACAACACTCAACACGCAGGTTGCACCTCTGTCAGCCGCTTCACACCAGGTAGCCAACTACCTAGATACACACACAAAACTTGAGCTCGAGTTCGATTGCGAGCTGTGATTTAATATTGCACTGGAAGTCATTGAAAAAGTCGAGCAGCCTTAAATTTAATTATATATCTCTGAGTGTGTGTGAGTGTGTGAGTGTGTGTGTGTATGCTGATGATCTTCGCTTCGGCGTACGAACGTATGATTAGCTAGGCGAGCGAACTGCGTATGGCGAGCGAAATGAATGTAGACATTGAAATGCATTGCGCAGGCAGCTGAGAAAATGGCAATCTAAATTAGGCTGCTCCATAAGATCGATTATAATCGGAATCGGTTCGATTTCAGTTGAGCTAATAGCACTGTGAGACCTACTGAACTTTCAAGTTTGTGCCTTAGTCTGGGACTGAGACTGCTGCATTACTTAATCAATGTGCAAGTGCATGTATTAGCTGTGCTGACTGGAATGCAGTCTGGCCACGCCCCTGCCCCTGCCGCTGTCCCTGCCCCAGCTGCTGGCCCTACGCAATAGGCAATTGAAAATCCGCATATTACTCATACGCCGTGTCGCACGCGGCTGAGGCATTCACATTCTTGCTGCTCTCTCTCGCTCTCTCCCTCCCCCTCTCTCTGGACAATTGTCGGGTGCTGCATGAATGTGAATTTTTATTGATTTCAATTTAACGTAAATTGCTTTTGTGTCGTCGCTTGGTTCTCACAAACAATTAAGCGCCAAGAATGGAACAATAAAGCATTCATCAAACGAGCGCACAAAAAGCCCAAGCAAACGCGAATGTTAAAGTCTAGCAAATGCGGAAATGATCTGAGACTTTTTCTTTATCACTTAACTCTTTGCAGATTAAGAGCGAAGAAGTCGTCGAGGCGTATATCGAACGATGTCGACAGGTAAGTGCCACACACACACAACTGATTGATTGACTGGGATGAGGGCTAACAGGTGTGTCCGCCTTCGTTTGCTCTTTGATCGATAGGTAAATCCGCTGATCAATGCGATTGTGCAGGATCGCTTTGAGGAGGCGCTGGAGGAGGCGCGCGAGATAGACAATGTCATCGCCATGGGCATCAACAGCGTCGAGTCCATGGAGGAGCACACGCCGCTGCTGGGCATACCGGTGACGGTGAAGGAGAGCATCGCCGTCAAGGGGATGACCAACCAGGCGGGTCGCGTCTTCAAGACCCCGCAGATTGCCAAGTCGGATGCGCCCGTCGTGGAGCAGATCAAGCGCTGCGGCGGCATCATCCTGCTCGTGTCCAACACGCCGGAGCTGTGCCTGCTCTGGGAGACGTACAACAACGTGACGGGCCAGACGAAGAATCCCTACGATCTGAAGCGCACGCCGGGCGGCTCCTCGGGCGGCGAGGCAGCGCTGCTGGCAAGTGGCGCCTCTCTGCTCGGGCTCACCTCGGATATCGGCGGCTCGTCGCGCCTGCCCGCCATGTTCAGCGGCATTTGGGGCCACAAGCCCACGCCGTACGCGGTCTCCTTTCGTGGCCACCATCCGACCAGCGACTTCCCCAAGTGGGGCGACTTCTTCACCATTGCGCCCATGACTCGCTACGCCAAGGACCTGCCGCTGCTGCTCAAGTGCATGAGCGACCCGACTGGGCCGAAGCTGACGCTCGACAAGGAGATCAGCGCGAACGGCATCCGCTTCTTCTTCATGGACAACGACGGCCCCTCGGGCATGATGCGGCCGCTCAGCCGGGATCTGCACGCGGCCATCAACCGGGTGGCCAGCGACTTCAACGCGAAGCGCGTCAACATACGCAAGATGAAGTGGTCCCTGGACATCTCGCTGTCGGCCATGCTGACCATGAAGAACATCGAGACCATCTACCACAAGACCGAGGAGGGGGAGCAGCCCAAGACGGTGTGCAAGGAGACGGTGAAGTACTTCTTCGGCTGCTCGGACAGCATCCTGCCCTCGGTGATCTTCGGGCATCTGCAGAACTTCATGAAGATCATACCCAACTCGCGGCACAAGCATCTGGCCAGCATCATCGAAGCGCTCAAGACTGAATTCAAGGAGCTGCTCGGCACAGACGGCGTCTTCCTCTACCCCACGTTCCCCAACACGGCGCACCAGCACTACCAGATCTACCACAAGCTGCTGGAGCCGATGTACATGGCGATCTTCAACACGCTCGGCCTGCCCGTCACCAACTGCATGATCGGCCTGGACCGGCGCAACCTGCCCATGGGCATCCAGGTGGTGGCCAATCCCGGCCAGGACCACCTCTGTCTGGCCGTGGCGCGCGAAATGGAGCGCCGCTACGGCGGCTGGGTGCGTCCGCCCTCGGAGGACAGCCACAGCCACGCCCAGTCGAGCGGCAAGCGCGGCTGAGCCGCTGCGCCCCTAGTTAATTGCATCACTCGGCCGCACTCCATTCGCATACATCGACATCTCCGACTACCCATTGAAGCCCAAAGAAAACTCTACAACATTTTCTCACTCTCTCTCTCTCTCTCTCTCTCTCATATTCTCTTTCTAGTTGGGCCTTACTCCAATTCTAAGCTCATGTCCATTCGCCCACAGAGATCACATCACGCACTTTAGTTAACGTTGCGGAGTATTAAATTATTGCTTTTGTAATTGTCCGAACTCCCCTACCCCCTCTCCTATCTGTACTGTATGTGTGTATATATATTCTGCTAGATCTTAAGCGCTAGGTTACGATGCATAGATGTTAGCTCTGTATGTATAATATAAAACCATTCTTCTAGCTACTATTTCGTATTATTATGTATGTGAATCATTGGGATCTGATCGATTGGATATTTTTATGAACAAAAAAAAACAACACTGAATATTATTAATAAAACATATACCAGATTTATATATATTTTTACATTGAGCCAAATTGTTAATAAAAAAAAGTTTATTTTACCAACGAAAATTAAATATTTTTTTTTATGAATTTCTCTTGCGCAAGGCACTTCTCAGTCGCTTGGCCTCCAGCTCAGGCAGAGTCTGTAAGGGCAGGCGGCGGGGTCTTAACTAGGCGCTGTTATGGGCTAATAACGATCATAATAAGCCACGACGACAGACAAACGTAAACGTAAAACGCAAAGCTGGCTAATAAGCAGCTACTGCCAGCCAGCTACGTCGCTTGTTCCACCTGGCTGCCCCACGGCACAGAACATTGAAATCGTTTGTAGCTGTGTGAGTGTTATAAATACACACACACACACACATTCGTATATTGAGTGCATGCAGCGCCTGCCCCTGCTGCGCCAAGGCATCATCTCGGCCGTGCTGCTAGCAGCTTGGCAATGCGCTGGCCAGGCCCGGCCTGGCCCGGCCGCTCCACAGTTAGATCTTTTCGACAATCTTTATTTTTCGGTAGCTGTTGGAGTAGCTCAAGGTTGCGCCAAAATGGCTTGCGCAATTGGCTCCGAGTTGTGCCACAGAACGTGTTATTTGGCCAAAAATCGGAGGTAAGTTGAATTCTGGCTAAAGAATGTGGCGGCCAAATCGAAATTGAAGTTTTCGTATTTTTGTTTTGTTTTGTTTCTATTTTGTTTTTCCCCACTTTGACCATGCGACTCGAAACGAGTTGCAGCGCGCAATTAACACGCGCTGTAAATTTGACTGTTATAATTAGCATGGAGTGCGGAGCGTGTGTTCTAAGGCGGGCCGACGTGGGTTAAAGTGAATATGGTCTAAGCCAAGTGCGAGCGACTACCTGTTGGCCATAAAAATGAGAGCGAAGGTGGCCAAGCCAAGCGCTGACTGGAAGGCGAATGGAGAGACAGAGAGAGAGACAGAGAGAGAGAGAGAGGGAGAGAGAGAGAGCGGCGATTGCTGCTTGAAATGTACCTAAAATGGGCAGCATTTCGTGTTAGGTACAATGTACCTCATTTGCTTACAGAAAGTACCTTAGCTTCTGGTAAATGTATATCAACTATTAGACACACAAATTAATATAAATAAATTTATTATAGCTTTTATTTGCATTTGGTACATAATCTTGGTACATTTCCATACCATTTCAGGTACTCCACATTAATTTTTTCCAGTGTAGCGAGAGCAACTGTGACAAAATGCTGAGCGTAACAAATTTCATGCTCATTGATCAGTCATAAACTTAAGCCGTTATCAATGCTGCTCACGCACACTCTCACTCACACACACACACATAGATGGAGAGCGAGAGTGGGAGAGCGTGTGCGGCTGACCATTCCAGTCAGCGGCCGCATTCCAGTGCCAGAAAATGGCTGTCTTCAGTCAGTCTGCAGCCAAGCCTATCCCAATTCCGGCCAGCGAGCAGCTCGCTCACTTCGAAGCGGACTCAAGCAGCGAGCGGTTGTGTCTCCTCTTGTACTCGACTTGTACAGCTATAGGCGCACAGACTGTACCAATATTTACATATATATATATTTACTTGGAGTTTATTTATTTTTGGTCTTTTTATTCTGCGCATTTGAGGTGACAAATTTACTGCATATTTGTTTACCGTGATCTACGCAGATAGATTAAAATTGTGTCGATTACCGTGTTAAATCAACTGAAAATCAAGTGTGATCTTAACCCCGTAAGACTCGAACACGTGTTTGCTATACTCTGGCAAATGCAGGTAGATTAGACTTATGCCACGTTTAATTGGGTTTCTTTAGAATTAATAAGGGAAGTTACTTTAGCCATAAGTAATTGCTGAGAAATGTGAAAAAATTGGTTTAAAATAAAAATTAAAAAGAAAAAAATTATATATATAAAATATATATTATTGATATTATTTAAAAAATAGGTATATGTATTTATGCTTGAAAATCCTATTCGAAATAGAATAATATATTGAAGAGTAAAGTAATTTGAATGAATTTCTCAGTTGGGGGCAGTTTTTTTCCAAGTATTTTAGACAAGTTTTCAAACTAAAAACGTTTTATCTTAGATAAACATTAATAAGTTGAAGGGCCTACAATCTAATCTAAAGAAATTTGAGTTTCATAGGCAACATAATATGATATACCAAGTGTATATACCTATTCATTTAGTATATAGTCAGTACCAGAAAGGTAGTCAACTGGCTTATATAGAACAATATATTATACTATATAATATGTATAATATATCAACATATTATACATATAATATATTATAAAGTATAATATATCTAGCATATACATATTATACTCATATTTATACAGCATATTCATTTAAAAACCAACTCAATTGTCTTTTTACGTATTTAATACACGATGCTGAAGCTATTTACATGATTCGAAATGAATATTCGGAACAGATCATACAGCATTAAACTGGGATAGAGCAAGTCACTTAATTCATACTGATGAGTGCAAGCAAGCAAAGTCTTAACAAATTAAACTTTCACAAAATGAAAAACTATAAGAAAATAAAACCAATGTGTGATGGCAGATGATGGTGGACACGTCAGACTACTTCTCTTTGGCAGCTTGGGGTTTGCGGGGCTTAGGCTCGGGTGGATCGATCAGGTTGCCGTGGCGCACCACATCGATGTGGCCCAGGCGAATCATTTTCTCCTCCCAAATCGAAATGTTCTTTCTGCAAGGCAAATTAAACAATTAAAGGCATTGATCCGGGGCTACACTTTATATGCATACTTGTACTGGTCGAGCTCTTTGCGCGATTCGCGCAGATAGACGGCCTTCTCCTCGTCGGAGAGGCGCGTCCATTTGGCGGTTGCCTTCTGGTGCCACTCGCGATACGTTTGCTGCTCTGTCTGGGGCGTATTTGTGCGCTCGATGGCAATAAAACGCAGGAAGGCGGAGGCCGGCTTCTTGGGTCGGCCCAGCTCCTTGACCCGCTTGCGCAGCTGTCTGCGCTCCTTGGCGTCGCTGATGTCCTGCTTCATCTGCTTGATCTCGGCGCGCTGGGCGTCGGTCAGCGTGGCATCGTACTTGGTGCGCTGCTCTATGTACAGTTCCTGGTCCCTTTTGAACTCTGACTGCAGGCGCTCCTTCAACTTGGGATCAGCATTCACCCAGTTCTTGGATAGCTGTCGCACGACCTCAATGGTGCTTATGCTCGGATTGCTGGCCACCATCTTGGGTCGCATCTCGCGCATGAAGCGGAAATATGGCGTCAGCGGCTTCTTCGGCCTGGGCGGCAGGCCGATCTGCTCCTCCAGCGTCTTGGAGTGCAGCGCCGAGCTGTTGCTCAGGCCGGCAGCGCCCAAAGGTCTGTTTGGTTTTGGCGTAGGTGTGAAATGATGATTGTTGATTGGATTTTCATGTGCAGTGTCTGCATTTTTGGCTACAACTTGCCTGACTTTGCTTATTAGCGAACCGAGGATGGAGCCTCGCGACAGCAGCGTCGTTGTGTAGATCATGTTGAATTGGGTGTGTCTGTTAGCTGGGCTCTTAAAAGTTTATACTTTTACGTTTCTCTCACACTTTTCGCATTAATAACTTGTTGAATTTACAAACTAGAATAAGTTTACGTAAAAAATGCGGCTTTTTGCTAGAGTTGCTTTGATGTGCACAGCTGGCGTGCTATCGATAGTAATGATAGAGAACAATTGTTATCGATAGCTGTGTGAATAGTTGTGCAGGTGGCGCCAGTTGAATTTACAGCGCTGCGTGCTTGCTGCATAGAGGGCGCTGTCAGCTGTGCAGCTCTGCTGTGTGCGAGTGCGACAGCAATAGTTGTGCAAGCAGTATGACTATAGTACACACATTTAGCGCGCGTAAATTTGAATTTATAAAGTTTAGTAAAGTTAATTGAAACATTTAAACTCAATTTGTTTTAAGAGCTTGCCAAACAAATACGCTAATTGTTAGTTTTTATAGATTACAAAATATTAGCAGCTGCTTATGTATATAATTACGTCTAGTTTAATATCCTGCATAATTTCATGGCAAAAACCGGATATTAAGTGCTTTTTTCGCTCCACTGCACGCTGCTTGCTGGCGGCTTGTGGCTTATGACAATTTGTCGTCACCAATTGTTGTTCACTGTCAGTTGTTAATGCCGTCCATAGCAACGATTATGTGCGGCTCGCTGTTGGCCAATTTACTTATTGGCTTACTCCACATAGCGCCAACGTGGTCGCACCAAAAACACAAAATTTCCTCGACGACAAAACTATTTCAGCGAACACAATTTTATGGGAATGCATATGGACAGATATACGGTATATATGTCTGTATTTGCTTTCCCGACTTCCGTCAAGTGCGCTTAGCCAAGCCCACTTGATTCGGCCAACTCCCAGCCAGCCGCATTATGTAACCGCCTGGCGAATTGCTGTTTTACTTCTTCTGGTCAAACACTTTTCGGTGGGCAAGGCGCAACTCTGTTTGTGTGTGTGTTTGGTTGGTTGTGCAAGCGGCTGACACAAATTCTTTGTGGCCGCTGGCAAATGTTGCAATTCGGCCTGTGCCCGGCCACTTCGCACGAGCTGAAAGCGAAACGCCGAGCAAATAACGAGTTTCGATTGGACGAGGCAATTATCAAATGCGGCGGCTGCATTTAAATTTTGCACATGCGACGCTTTGCTTGTCGTCGCTCTTGCGACTCGCTACCGTTTCCTTGGTGAATGTGAACGTGCTCTGGGCCGGACTGTGGCAATGACAGCGGTCACAAAGCCGGCAAAACGTATCAAACGCTCTCGAGAGCAGACGCAGCGTGGCGAACGGCAGGCCATAAAATCGAACGACGAATAAATGAAAAACAAAAACAAACACAGAAACACAAACACAAATAAAAATAAAACAAATTGAAATACAAATACAAATACAAAGGCGAAGGCGAGGGCAAATACATTTCGAACTTTCTTTTTATGTGCCACTTTTTGGCTGGGTCTGCGGTCTGCGGTCGGCGGTCTCGGCTCGGCCACGTTTTGTAAGACGCCTCATTGATTTTCATTTGGCCATAATTGTTGCAATTTCGATGAGGTAACCGCGGCGGCGTCTGCCTTCTAGACCAGGCACCAGCGCGATTAGAGTGGACCCAAACAGCGCCGGCTGGCTTCGGCTCTGCTTCTGCTTTGTTTTTTCTTTGTTTTGCTTTGGCCATTTGCATACCAATTAAAAGCCATTGCAAACGAAAAATTAATATTCAAACAAAGCGTCTGCAAACGCTTTCACTGCTCACGCGACTTCTCGATGCGCCGCTCTCAATTAGCATAACTGCAGTCGGCTGACGTAACTGCGGGTACTTCGACTTCGACTCCAACTCCGACTTCAGCTCTGACACGCCAGCCCCACTCCAATCAATCGCATCAATCAATCATATGTACGACGGGGCTCAGCATGCGATTTTCTAATTTCGCCCGGCCCGGCCCGGCACGTTGACGGAAATGTGTGAATTAAGTATAAATATATATATATCTATATCTATATCTATATCTATCTGTCTGTAGTCTCTGCTTGCAGGGAAAAGTTTTCACCAGCTTACATTCAGTAAGTTGTTAAATGAATTAACGTATAATACATGAGGTTCATTGCGGTTCAATTTCACTCGAGACAAGTCATCGTTGGGCCAACGTTTGATAAGCGTCTTAGCAGGTTCATCAAAGTTCATCACGAGCTGCGCTTATTGCCTTTGTCGCCACTAATTTGACACTAAGTCCATGGCTGTGTCAGTGTCTGCCCTAAGCGTCTTGTAACGGCGCTTGGCGCTGCTCCTAATGAAGTGGCTCCAAATGCCCCATTGTTAGGCGCGCGGCTACTGGAATTCGTTTGACTAAATGCATTCGATTCGGATGACATTTTAATTAATGAAGCCATAATGATCAGCTCAGCAAGTTTGTTGCCTAAGTCTTTTGTTTGGCCTGCTCAGAATTTGAATTTCATGCGTAAAGCTGAAACTGAAACTGAAACTGATTTTCCGTGGCAAGTTCGTTGCCTCTGCAGCCAGAGCTTTGACCAACTACTTGCAGCAGCAGCAGCAGCAGCAGCAGCAACTGCATTACATATTATAACAGCTGGCCACGCTCAGCTCGCTCGCTCTCTCTCTCCGTCTCTCTTTCTCTCTCTCTCGCCGTTGCGGCAGCTCTTGTGTGTGGTGCGCGCTGCGGCTGCTTTCAGTTTCGTTTTGAGCTTCGGCGCGTTTGGCAGCAGCTGCGCCAGCAAATCACTAAGCAACGCAGAGACCAGCTGAAGTCGTAAATAAGTAAACATTTTGTGCATTATGTGCGCAAAGCTATAAACGCAATTACGTGATTTGCCTGAGCTGTCGTTGCCTTCACGCTGTTGAGCAGCGTCGTAATTGTCAGCAGTGCCGCGTGCCCAAGACAGCTGTTAGAGCAGTCAGAAGTAGTCGAACAACAACAACAACAGCAACAACAACTTACAAATTCGTCTCGAACATGAAGTTCGTTGCCTAAGTCTTTTGTTTCTATATCTGCACAGTGCAAACGCGCGCGCGCGAATCTCATCATACTAAGCGAGACTAAAGTGTGTGCGTGTGTCTGTATCTGTGTGTGTGAGTGTGTGGATTGAAATAAACACGATCGAAGCAGAGTCCGAAAACCCGTTGTGCAACTATTTCTAGCAGCCATTGACTAAGAGCCGGCTCCTTCCAACGTAACGCAGCGTCAGAGAGCCAGCGCAGCATCCACAATGGCGCCCAAGAAAGAGACAACCTTGAGCCAACAGCAGCAGCAGCCGCACCAGCAGCAACAGCAGCAGCAGTTGCCAGCTCTTGACTTCGAAAGGATAAAACGCCATTTCAGCTGGTCGGATCCGAGTGCCATGTGAGTCACACTTTGTTTATAGTTCACTTTATCTCGAGTGCCAGCTCGATGGTCCACGAATTACAGCCAAAAGCCACAAAACGGAACTCAATGCAAAACCAATTTAATTGCCGTGCGCGAAGCAGCAGCAGAAAGCACACAGCAACGAAAGATAAAGAGCGACATAAAGCGAACGACAAGCAGATGGAATCAGCGCTTGTCTCTTAATGCCCATTGTTGGTGTTGTTGTCGGGCTTGTTGTTGTCGGCTTTGTTGTTGTTGCTGTTTTGGCCCAGTCTTTTGTTTATCTCACGGGCAATGGCGGAGAGCTACACGAAAAGCGGTTGACTTTGAGCACGTGCTTGAGTCGAGAATTTTATGTCAATTTCTTGGCTTGTTGATCTCCAAACTGTTTCCGCTTTAATCAATTTGCGGCGATGTTAATTGGCTTAAAAAAACATAAAGGAAAAACATAAAAATTACAACAATTCTAATTTAATTAAATTTGAATTAAATTTGAGAGTGAGTGAAAACCTTAGAGGTAAACTAAAATGGAATTGTCATATTATATATTATATTTTGCAAATAATATTTAGACTATGTGCACTTTGCCCTACTTAGGGTTAGCTAACTTAACCTGAAGCTGTTTGGGCCATAAAAGAAAGCAGGTTATATAGCTATATAGCAGTAAATTATTCTGCTGACACAAAGGCTGCTTGATGGCCACACTAAAGATTGCAATTTACTCTACGACTCAACATTAGATCTTAACTGATTTTTTAACGACGCATTAGCAGATTTTATCTGCTATATACATATATGGAGCTGTCAACGCCCAGGCGGAATATTAATATTTATTACTTTAGCACAGGTTACAAATGAATTTTATTATTTCTCGAAAACAAGTTGATATATTTAATATTCCAAAAATAAATATAAAAATTTAATAGAGCTAGCAAAAAATAAATACAAAATATTAATAGAAAAAAAGATATATATTATTTTAATTTTAAAAAATACAAATGAAATTTTGTATACACAAAAAATGAAAATCAATAAAAAAATTTTAAATGAAAATAAATTAAATAAAAAAAAAATGAAAAGAAATAAAAATATATTTATATATACAAATTAATAAATAAAACAACCATAAATGACAATATAAATAATATTAAAATAAAAACGTTAATAAATAAAACAATCATAAATGTTAAGCTAAAACTTAGAACTTAAAATAAACAATTAGTAAATTATAATAAAATGAAAATCAATACAAAAAAAATAAATGAAAACATAATAAATAAAAAAATAAGGTAAGATTAAAAGAAACCAAAAAAAATATTTATAAATAAATAATAATAAATAAAACAATCATAAATCACAAACTTAAACTTCAAACTTAAAAAAAAGCAACTAGTAAATTATAATCAATTCTTAATGGAAAAAATTAGAAAAAAAATATAAATAATTAATAAATACATAATAGGTTAAAAAGCAAATACATTCTATTGCATTATCTACTGTATGTAAGAAAGATATAAATAAAACAATAACTAATAAAACACATTAAAAAGTTAACGCATAAACAAAAATGTACATTATATTATCTATTGCATGTGAGGTAGCTGTTTGTTTTTAATTTTTATATTTTTTATGTAAATTTATTGCATCTAATGAAAGGTTAAAAATACAAGTTTCACTGCTAGTTCCTTAAGATGTCAAAATAACTTTATGAAGAGCTAATTTCCAAAAGATTCTGGTTTTTCTGTTTTTATCATTATCAAAGGAAGATTTGTGGTTGACTCTAATTTAAATTTATCTTATTGCGTATTCTGTATTATTTTTTCATATTTTTATTGTTGCATTTATTATTAAAATCAAAGTGCAATTTCGTCTTAAATTATAATTAGCTTGAACATATTTTGGACCGATTTGAATTTATTGTAGCAATTAGTGAAACGCTTATAATTAAGGAAAAAATGTTGTTTTGACTATTTAAAATTGTATGGGATATTTAAGCGTAAGCGACCTTGCAGATCTCACAATAAACTGAAAAGTAAACAAATAAAAAGCAAATATTTAAACTTCAAATTGTTAAGTTTTACGCTTAAATAAATGTGAAGCTTAAAAACTTTTGCTGGAACAATAAAAAGTAAAAAAGAATATAACAAATAAAGGAAACAGAAAGAAGAAGATATTTATGTCTGTCAGCAAATTGTTATTCTTCAATTGAAATCTGAGCTAAGGTGAGCTCAAAAGACTCTTGGGAGTCCGACTCTCAGTTCGATTGAAATGCAGCGCAAATCGACAAATAATTCATTAAGTTGTATCTGATGACATCAGAGCCGTTTCGCGCACAACTGCGAATGCCGATAATTGACGGCGAGGAGTCGATAGTCGCTCCAGTCAATAAGCCATTAGGGCTTCAGGTATTTTACGAATTAACACCTTAATTGTAATTTAAGTTCTAATTGAAAGCGGCTACTGCGACTCCAGTTGCAGCGAGGCAACGTCCTCGTGCCTTGTGCAATTTGTTGCTTCTATGAGCTACAAGCGGGCCGTCTGCAAAGCAATGCAAAAAAAAAAACACTCTAAATGGAAAACATCATAAAATATAAATTTGTTCACGTCATGCTATTTAAGCTTCGTGTTTTAATTGCACTTAGGCTAAGCAACAACAACAACGGCTGACGGTGAAATTTACAATTATATAAATACATGTTACAAGTGCGAGCATTTGTATGCTCACACACACACACGTGCACACTCACACAGGTGTCTACAGGTATTTGGCAACGACTTAAGCGACTGTCTTAACGCACGACTTGAGCCACGAGCGGGGCTGAGCTTAAGTAGAACCCAGGGCCGACTCTTGGTTTCACTGGCTGAACTTAAGTAATTGCAAATTTCAATAATTTCACTAGTCAAATCACTCGCAATAACAAAACAAATACAACAACAATAATAATGTTAACAACTATTATTAGCGTGTGCGCATCCGGCAGCCACCGAAAATGTGTGAAAAATCGCTTGGCCATGAGTTTAATGTGATTCCACCCAATTGGAACTAAGCATCCATTATTAGCTATGCAAATTGGGGCACTAACAAATTTCGCCTTAATTTACGCTCGTTTTTTTCTGTTTACCCGTGACATAATCGCTCGATAAAGATAAAGTATAGTATAAACAGCTGAAGTAATTGGAGCCAGAGACTTGCATGATCTTATCACTATCGCCTAACTGCTTTTAGGCGGCTCTCATTAGACGATTGTTAACAGTCCTCAGAGTCATTTCCGCCACGAGCCCGCTGCATTGGGAAATCATTTCGGCTTGTCCGATAGCTCCAGCTCTCGCGCGTCTGTCAACATGTGCCACAGATACACACACACACAGATACAGACATGGCGTGCTCTTAATTATTGGACTTGTTCGACTTGTGCCCGTAGTAGTTGTTGTTATTGCAGTTGCAGTTGCGGCGCACGCCCCCGCGGCTGTAACTGTAGTTTTTTGCATGCGCATCAAGGTCAATTCTAATTGCCAGACAATTAAAATGCCAATAGCTTTATATGACTGGGCGTGAAGTATGCGATTTGGTTGTTAATGATAATGCTAACTGCAGCAGTTGCATATATATTAATATAATTACAAGAATTTATATGGAAGTGCACTTAATAAACATTTTTCACTCATTCAAATATGGCGCGCAACAAGTAGCAAAGCAGCCAGCTTTACGACGCATACTCATAGCAGTCAGCTTTGGCGCGTGAGCTGTGCTGTAGCTTGCGCGCAAAAAGCAACAGATGGCGCCTAAGCCAATTGCAAGCTTAACAAAGCGTAGCTTTAAGCTTAACCAAAATAAAGCTTGACTCTAATCTAACACACACTTAAGCGCATGTGTGTGTGTGTGTCTCTATGGGTGTTTGTATGTGTAAACGTCACTCGGGTCTAATGGGATCCAAAGATCACAGTCGACAAGCGATATTAAAGCAAATTACATTAATCTGCTGACAACAACTCGAAATAACATTAATAACAGCTTTGAAAACGGCCATTGCGCCTTTCCAACCAAAACACTTTAGAACATTTTTTTAGTGGCCTGCCGCTCAGGCTGGCCAATAGTATGATGATACGAAACCCTTGGGTCATTATGCGGCCTTTAATGCCCCCTAAGGCTATAGAAATGAGTAGGAAATGGTGTTACTTAGCTCAACGGCCATTGGCCAGGGAGCAGGGTGTCTACACCTCCAGCATGCGGCTGTCGTAATTCCCAGTACCCAGTAATACGCGATACATTTTGCGCTTTCGTTCAACCTTTGTGCATTTCGGGGCTAAGCTTTGTACTCGTATATCTTCCATGCGAACATATGTGAACTCATTCACGTAGCACTTCGGACAGTTTCTTACAACAATCTTTGCCGTCACGTTTTCTTTGTGTGTGCAAAGGATGAGGCACTCAAAAGAAGAGAGAATACAATTCAAGATTTGTGCTTGCGACTCCAATAAGATTAAGCTTAATATAGACCGGTATGAATAAGAAACGTATGAGAGATCTAAGACTTAAAAATCTAAAAGATGCTAGAGTCGAGGAATTGGTATCAGTCTTAAAGCTGAAGTCAAATTTAGTCTCTGTGCTTATTCCCTTGAAGACATTGATATATAAAAACAAGTAAGAAAACTCTAGTCGGGCGTGACCAACTAGGGGATACCCTGAGCCCCGTCGAATCTGTGTTTTTCATAGAATTTCGGGGAAATTGGGGTCGGTATTCAAAAAATAACAAAATTCAAAATTGTCTAAAATACATATAAAGCTAAATACAAAATTTGGTGTCTCTAGCTTAAAAGATGGGCGAGATATAATTTTTTAGCTGAATTTCTATTTTGTTTTTAGTCGATAGCAATTAATTGGGGATAGTTATCGATTTTTTAAAATAAACTTGAGCTGCGCGAGCTATACACGGACCTGCAAAAACAATTGAAGTCTCTAGTTCTTATACGGGCTGAAATCGGCGCGGCCAAACATACGGATAGACGGATGGACGGACGCACGGACGGACTTTATGGGGTCTGCCACGCCTCCTTCTGCCTGTTACATACATCCAACAAAAACATTATACCCTGATTTCCCATTTTCAATAGGCTCAGGGTATAAAAAGAACTAAGGTTTCTTATCAAATGAAACCCTTTATTTCATTATTGATTCATTGACTGTATTTTCTAGCTAAGCCTATTGCCTAACGTCTTGTGCTCAGCGTTTTCTCCTCTTCGTCAAGTCGATTTTCGCCAATTCAAGTACTTTCACCGAGTGCAAGAAGCCCCTGCATTGTCTTAGAGCATGCCCCACAATTTGGCGTGGCTTTGCGTTTATTTACTTGAGGCATTTTGGTCGGTACGCTAATTGGCTTAAATGTGTTTGGCTTGAAGAAGAAGGCGCTTGCACAAGGCGCTCTCAATCAGCTTAAGTTTTATATTTTTTGTTCATTTTATTTTTAGCTCTGTCAAAAATTCGGATTCAAATGCCGTGCATTGTGCGCCAAAGTTTTCCCTCGGCCAATTATAAAAGCCAATGCCCGCAATGCTGAGCGCATTGTGACTACGCTCCACTAGCTCCACATATGTCTCTCTCCCTCTCTCTCCCTCTCTCTCTCTCGCTCGGCATCTTTTGCTCATTTGCCAGTCGAATTTTACAAAAGACCTTGACACATTTGGGGCGTGTGCGTCGGTGTGTGCATTTGTGTGCGTGTGTGTGTGCTCGAACCTTTGGCCCAGTCTCTGGCCAGTTTTGGCAACTTAAATTCGGATTTGAAATGGACCGAGCCGCAGATAAATAACAGAAAAGGCGAACAAACTATTGCAATTTCCTTAGTGCGCGTGTGGCTTTAATGCGAGAGACGCGAAGCAGCAATAAATTGCCGTCGCTAGCGTCTGCAGCTCCTTTGCATTTGCAGCGGCAACCAAGCCCAAGCTTCAAGCTTCGAGCGTCAAGCTTCAAGAATTGCATAATATTTGGCGAGCAGCAACAGCTGCCACAACGGGCAAGAAATCACAGCAGCAACAACAACAGCAACTAGCACAACCGGACCGGACTTTTTTAGTTAGTGATGAGCGTTAAGTCGTGCTTGAGCTTTTGGTTATGCAGCGGAGTCATGTTCCTAGCAAAGTTCATGTTAAATTCTGAAACTGTTAAAGTTTAATATGTTGTAAAAGTTGGTAGATAAGTTTCTTTTGACTGTGAGCGTGAAATGATGTTCCTTGCAAAGTTCATGTTGAATTAGGGTACAGCTAAAGTTAAATAGAAAAGTTGGTAGATAAATAATGTGAATATTTCTTGCAATTTTAATGTTAAGTTAAAGCTAAAAGATATTATTGATATAATATTTGTCGCATAAATTTCTTTGACTGTGAGGTCTCTTCGGGAGTAACACCATGTTCCTTGCATAAGTTCATGTTAAATTCGAGCACAGCTAAAGTCAAAAAGTTGGTAGATAAATAATGTGACTATATTTATTGCAATTTTCATATTAACTCAAAGCCAATGTCAGATATAATAATTGTCAGATACAATTCTTTGACTGTAAGGTGTCTTCGGCAGTGACACCAAAAGTTCCTTGCAAAAGTTCAGGGTAAATTAATAAAATTAAATTAATTTCTTTGACTGGGAGGATTATTTTTCAGTGATACTATAATAGATTCCTGGCGAAGTTCATGTTAAATTCTGAAATTGTTCAAATCAAATGCAATAGTTGGTAGTGATACTATGTTCCTGGCAAAGTTCATGTTAATTTATAATAAGATTTATTATTTTTCATCTTCTTCTACAAATATTCCTTAGGCTTATTTTTGTTTAAATTAACTAGCTGGCAGCTAAGCTTTTGTCCACGCTTCACATATGTAACTCTATGTTAGCCTTTCCCAAATTACCTATTAGATAAACTAGCTGGTTAATTTCAACTCCAAGTTATCAAGCGGAGAGATGGTCGAATTTGAGTTTACTGCCTTGATGACAATTTAATAGAGTGCCTGGCAAATGTTAGCTGGCAGTTGTGATGCAAAAGTGTAGCTATCGTGTCGTGTGTCGTCGCAGCCAATGGCAAGCTTTATGGCCGCTTAAAGCTTTGCGGCCGACTGGTGGCAAATTCAATAAAAAACATGAAATGCGAGCGCAAAAGGCATTAAAGAAGAAATAGGTGATTAGGACACAGCGAGAAAACGGGTTTCGCAGCGAAAGGGAAAACTTATGGCAAACGGAATTGCGTTGAGCGCTTTATGTAGCCGACTTTAGATTGAAATTACTGCCTCAAATACGATTAATTTGCCGCAGTCGCCGTCGCAGTCGCTGCGCTGCGCTTGTTGCAGCTGCACAGTTGCAAGATTGAGAGATTGAGAGATTGAGAGATGGAGAGATTGAGACTTACCAGTTGGCTAGAGCCTCGTCTTCCTCGACGTAATTCTCTCACTCCGCGACCTTGTGCTCGTTTTATGAACAGCACTCGCAACGAAATGAAACTGAAATGAAATTGTTTACATGAATGAATGGGCATGGTCTTGGCCAGCGCGTCTCCATCTGGCCATAAATGCGATGAAGTAAACAGCAAAACAAAATTTAGATTTGAAGTGCCCATAAAGCCAAATGCTGAAACAGTTGCAAGTGGCGAAGCCTGCGTCGCGTCGTCGTCAAATTGATGCCATGGGCAAAAGCCAAAATATTGTCAACCAATTTCTTTAAAACTGTTTGCCATTTGTCTTCGTTGCTGTTGTTGTTTCTTTGGTTTTTTTTTCTGTTTTGTTTGCTGTAAGTTGTTGCACTGTCCAGCAGCGGAGTCAACAAACTTGTTCAAGGCGCAGCCGCAACCGTCGCTGCATGACTTGCCAGAAAAGCTCAACAGACAGACATAAAAGACTCTAACTGCAGCTGAAATTGAGACAGAGTTAGAAAATTGCGAGCTTATACGTGTTGCTCTATTAGCAAGAAATCGCTTGGCCACATGCCGAAATAGCAACAAATTTTGCTGCTTGTTGAAGCATTCTCACAATTTCATGCTGTCGGCGTTGGCAGCATAACGCTCAGCTGCAGCTCAGCTCTTGGCCAATTGAGTGTGTACTAACTTTGATGTGTTTGTTTCCTTATTTGTATACCCTGCAGCTGTTGCAGGCAGTTAAATGGGTATTATGTATTTTGTGGATGATCATCATAACTAATTGAAAAATTTGAAAATTTTATTATATTAAGAATTTACATATATAAATAAAAAAATTAAATATATATATATAAATAAATTATAATATACTTATTTTCACTTTGAAATGGATCATAATTATATAAAAGAAATATATAAAAAACTAAGTTTCCCTTCTTTTGAAAGGAGTAGTGTCAAAGTATACATTCCAGGGTATCTTTACTTTAGTTTTCCTTCTTTTGAAAGAAGTAGAGTCACATCATACATTCCAGGGTATCTTTACTTCAACCATTTCACACTGTAGTAATCTCACAAAGTTTTGTTACCTTGGAAATACTTTTAACGTAAACAAATCTTAGCTTCTTGTAAGCAATTAAAAAATATCTGCAAATTTGTAAATTTACATATAATATAATAAAAATATTTTATGATAAAATAAAAATATATATAAAAAAAATATATATATTTTATTATTTTTGTGATAGTTGCAGTAAAAATAGCAAATATATACGCATAAGGAAACTTTGTATGACTTTTAGAAAGAATGTTAAGAGACGGTCATTTCATAAATGAATCATTTAATTATAGCATCTGCAAAAGTTTTATAGCTGGCATTCCAAGCCAAGCCAAGCCGAGTCATTTGTGTAAGAGTATTTATTTGCCATTGTGGAATGGAAATTTATGCATTTTCAAGCTAACCAAGTGGGAGCTGCGGTTTGATATAATAAATAAAGCAGAGCTTGCGACAGTCGCTCTATGTAAAAGGCAAAAGCAACGTTCCCTGCCCGCTTGAAGGTCTTTACAAGTGGCCAGAGAGTGTGGAGCGCAGCTCGAGCTGCACAAATTGAAGCAGTCTGAGCTGTGGCCCAATGCAAATTAGTTGTGGACTAACTTAATGCTCGACTAGTCTATGGAAATCGGAGTAGGCCGTCGCTGTGATTCATGCAGCTGGGCATTTCAAAATATCTGCCAGCGACGATGGCGCGAGGCAGGCTGGGCAGGGCCTGGCCCGGCCTGGGCTGGAACTCAATTTGCAGGGCTCATTAGCACGCGGACAGTTTGAGAAAACGATGTCAAGTGCGTTGCCAACGACTTACGCAGCTTGTTTATTTATTGTGTGGGGATATTTTGTTGTGAATTACATTTATTTGACGGCAATTACTGGGCCAACGCGCAACGAGGATGTTTACAGCAAATAACTCCGTTTTATGCGCCATCAAACCAGACGTTGCACGCGGCGTATGCGCAATGTAAGTGTGTGTTTGAGTGTGTGTGCGTGCAGGAAGTTCGAGTGGCAGCCGAGCTGGCTAAATATTGATGTAAACAACCAGATAGGCGGCGGCTCTAAAAAGCCTGACAAGCATGACAGACGCTTTCCATATCGGGCAATCTGTATTTGTTTTTATATTAACGTGAAACCTTGCCTTTTAATTGCCGCTTCGAAAGAAATCCATTTGTAAAAATGCTCATGTTTTTGAATGAGCGCCAACATTTTTGCACTGTTGCCTATTCGATGTGCTCTTGGATGACTAACAACAACAGCAACGAAACATATCAATTTCAATTTCATGCGCGATTTGTTACAACATCCAATTTGATGGCACATTTGACCAACAAACACCCACAGCGCTGGGCAGTTGGGCATTTTCAATGTCAGCGTTGCGCAAATGTCGCCCAGCGGGTTTATATGGCATGAGAGAGTGAGTGCCGTCGATGCGGGGCCTATCGACGTGGCCATTAGATATGTAACGCATAAACAGGTTGAAGCCAGCCAGCGGCATGCGACCGATGCAAATTTTATGGCCCGCCAAATGGAATCAAATGTCATGAAATATATGTAAATAGAGAGTGTTTCGCCTGGGGCAGAGATTTGATTTCAATTTATGAATGAACTGAGATGTTCGAATTGAGATTTAAAACTACTTTCAACTTTTGAGTTCAGTAAAATTCACAATAAATTAAAATAATAATTAAAATAAAAGAAAATAATAATAAATACATATTTTTTAAATGCGTTAATCAAACCAAATAAAGTATTTGTTTATAATATTGTTAAATTATGATGTCATAATGGCTTAATTTTAAATTTCTCAAATTTGTGCCCTATAAATTAAATTTTATTCATTTGTTGACTTACTTTTTTTACTGGAAAATGTAAGGAATTCAATATTATTTGTATAATAATAAGATTAAATAATATTCATAATCAATTTTAAAGTAATAATTTTTTTTTCTTAATATATTTATATGTCCTCCTGTGCATATCAGAAGGTTTGTCTCTTTATTTTAGTCTCTAAATAAATAAAATAAAGAAAAATAAAGATAAAAACAAAATTAAGAAATATTCATATTAATTTATTTATATATATATATATATATTTTATATATATATTTTTTTAGGCATAATCTTAAAATATCTATTTATGTATATATTTTTTGTATCTATATATAACTTAATATGTGTACATATATATTTTATAATCTGTGTATTTAAACGACTTGCTATATTTATATATATATGTTGTTTTTTTTTTTAAGTAATAATGTTACTGTTTTATTATATATATACAGTATATTTTGCGTATTATATGTATAATTGTTTTAAATTATTTGTGACTAAATTATTATACATATTTATTTCACAAAATATAACACAAAATATATGCATATAATATATAAATTTTTAATATTATTTGTGTATTTTTTATTCATTTTTTAAGTAACAGTTTGACTATTACTCATTACATGTATTCCTATACCTACTTCAGTCACATTATTAGAGCATTTCGTCTTCGTTGTTATCCATTTACGTTTTCTCGTTATTCGTCTTCTGCTGTGTCTCTTTAACATCGTTTCGCGTTGGTACGCCCTAAGTGAGGCCCTCAAACTGTTAACATATGCCTGACATTGAAATTGTGCAATACACAGTCTCAAATTGATGTTGTTGCTTGTGCTGTTGTTGTTGTTTTCGTTGTTGTTAGTTGCTTTGTTATTGATTTTTTGCGGTGTATCGATGCGATGTCTGCACACGCCCGTCCATCACACATCAATTCTCGGGTCGATTCTGTGCCGCTTTAATTATTACAATTAAAGCATTAAGTTTCGCCTTGGCCACGCGCAAAAGCCAACAACTCATTGACGTGTCTTTGACTGCGGCTGTGACTTCTTAATGCGCACGCATATTTGGCATTAAGAGCAATTTCAACGAATTATAACTTATAATTGCGATTCACAATTGTTTTTAGTGCTCGGCTGCCTAGATCAGCGATGAATTCAAATATTAAAATATTTTTATTGCTTGCCCACTTCCGGCTTCAATTTGGGGCCCCAGCCAGAGGCAGAACCTGGCTGCCTCACCTGTTCAACAGGTGATGCAATTGGCGGCGGCCGAGTGAATGGCGAGTGGCTCGGCTGTTGCAATTCTGGTTGCTCACAAGAAGAAGAAGCCGCGCATTGTTTTATGCGCGGCGCGTAAAGCGTCGCCCTCAAGGTCGCACACTTACATAACGCTAACGTCAGCGTCTACGTCAGCGTCTACGTCAACGTCAACGTCACAACGACGACGTCGAAAAACCCAACTGCAGCAGCGTCGCCAAGAAGCCCTTTTGTGCTATGCAGCAGCAGAAGCAGCAGCAGCAGCAGCAACAACTGAAGCCCGCACGCATGCTGAATGCTTTGAAGGTGAACGAGCTGTTGTTGTTGCTGTCGCTGCTGCTGCTGCTGGTGCGCACAGGAGCAACAAACGAAGCCAACAAACTTGCAAGCTCTCAGCGATAGACGCTCAAAAAGCGCCAGACGAGACGCGCTCTTTCGAGTCACACGAGTCGCAAAGCGAGGCAAAGCACGAGCGAGTTTGAGTGTTTCTTTGAGTGCTTTGGCGGGCGCTGCTCGCACAGGTGCTTCGGCTTTCAGTTGTGCTTCTAGCAGCAGCGAGACAGCAACACACACGCACGTGCAAAAGTGCAGTAGCCTCCGTTTGCGCTCTCGCTCTCCCCCACTCTCTCTCTCCCTTGCACTCACACAGATCAAGTGTAAAGTGCAAAGCTGGCAGCGACGCCGCAGTCGTCGAGCATCAGCGTAGCTCAGCTCTCAGCTTCGGCAACGACTCGAAGTCAGTCTTAGTCGCAGCTTTAACCGAAACACACGCGTCTGCGAACTCGCTCCCGCCTGCTGCCATACGCCGCGACACCTAGTGAGCGATAACGATAATACACAGTGCCGATACTGATTGATATCAGAAGCAAGATATATTTGTGCGTCGAGGTTGCTGTCTTAAGTCTTCTGTTACGCGCGAGCGATCAGTTTGATTAGTGAATTAAAACTACAGCCAGAAAGGGAGAAGATCATCGCGCACGCTTAGCAACAGCTTGTGTACACATATTTGACGACACTTATCGACTCACCAACACACACAGACACACTCACACACACACACAACGCGGCGGACAGGAAACGTCTTAAGAACGCGAACTGTAAGTGTGAATTTACTAAATCAACACAATTGCGAGCTTTTCGATTTGGAGTTTGACGAGCTTGGCACCTCAAGTGCTACATGTTGCAGGAAATCGTTGCGCAAACATCATTAGTCCAGCTCAGAGCACATTTCAGAAATATCAGAATAATAATAAGAATATTAATAATACCATAAATACTCTTTGTAATACAAATGGCCGCCGCTTTGTTGTCTCTCCTCGGGTCGACAATTACTTTGAGCTGCTTTGTCAGACCCTCCATCATTGTCCACATCATCAGAAAGCAGAAAACTGAAAACAAACACCAAGACAACAGAGACTCGGCAACGTGACTATAGACCCCGCCACGCCCCCCACAGCTGAGCTCAGCTATGGCTACTGTTTACTTAAAATGTGCAAACGCTCGTCAGCCCCAAGCGCTGCGCATACAAATGGCCAGCTTTGCGCCTTGTATCCAATCCCGAAACGCCATTAGAATATTCGCAATCATATCCGAATACGAGAGACGGCTTAGGATTGGCTACATATGGGACCCTAATGGATAATCGTCTGCGAAATGTATTCATAAATTGAAAGCTTTATATGTGCTTTTATTTGAATCTCGATCTATTCTATGGAGCCAAGATGGGCGATATAACTATTTCAGCTGACAAATATGGAGTCCTAATAGCCTAATGTTGATTTTTATGGAATAATAATAGAAAGATTTTGTTTTGAATATTTTCTAATTAAAATTCGAGCGATTAGATATAGAGACGGGGAATGGAATGTCAAATATTTTGATATACTGATATGATATCATATATATCTAGTCTTTCAAGATTAGATATTTTTTTTAGAATCCATTTTCCTTCAAGAAAATTATAGATATATTAAAAGATTATTTATTTTTAGCTCAAGCTCAATTTGTAGACGCCTGACATAAAGCTGTATAACTGGAGATTTTTACATAAAGCTGTAAGCGAGCTGCTATTGATATTGAACTCATGTCATTAGACGGGCATATCACTAGGCAATTTAATCCGATATATATTATATACATATATACTCGTACGAAGAGTGCAAAGTTTGAGTTAGCTCAATGATGAGATTCTGCTGACTTAGTTTGTCTTTGGGCAATATTAGTTAGTCTAATTGATGTCTAGTTGACTAATGATATAGTGATTAAGTGTATTTGTTATCGAATGATCAATGCATTGCCCAACACTGGCTCAGGCTCGGTGCTGAGCCGCGTTTCCAGGTCGTTTCTAATTGGCTATAATTAACGACTACGGCGACGATGACTGCACTGGGCAAGAGGTCAACAGCAATTTGCTCGAGCGCACGGGGAGGCCCGCAATGCCGGCCTTAAAGATACGCTCCGCTCCGTCTATAAGCCGCTTTGACGTGCATTTCTGCTGCTGCTGTTGCTAACAATTTCGCGAGCAAAGTTCAGTGCAAATGGGTGTTACGACTTTTTCGCATTTTCAGTGCAAATAACAAACATCTATATATTGTTATATACTCTATGTGAGATATATAGTTACAGCCAGATCAGGCGAGTGGGCAACAGTAATCGCCTTAATCTACTCGGTCTGTCTGTCTGTCTCTAGCCTCTGGAAATCAACTTTTATCTGCATTCATTGTCGCATTTTGTGTGCACCCAGCGACCTTCGTCGAGGGAGGCCCTGAAAATTTGTTGTCAAGGTCTTCTTGCCACACTCGATGCTCTGTGCATTTCCGAACTGTGCAGCGCTGAAAAGCTTCAACTTGAACTGGTATTTTCGGTTTGGGGTTTTTTTCTCTCTTTGCTTGCTTTTGTTGCCTTCTTCTGCTTCGTCTTCTTCTTTTGTTCGCTTCTTTTGCTCTCGCTCCGCTTTACTCTGTGTTTATCACGCGCGGCCGAGTTCAAGGAGCCTTCAGAAAACTAGTAAACTGCATATTATATCTGAATCTAGATGAGCTTTTTGTTGGCGCATTATTAAAATCAAGGCAATTGCCGTATTTATATGGTAAAAAGGTGTTATGCAAAGCACACACAGTTCTAGTTGTTTCGATTGAGCTTTTAAGCCAATTAAGTCGCCCGACATATTACAAATCGGCCAAGAGAGGAAATGCACGTCTAATGAGACTTTCATACCTCAGCTGAATTCCACTTAATTACAGCCTCTAATGGCTCAATTAAATACACTTTGTCATCGACATCGGGGCAGATAATGTGAAAGGCCATAATGGAAAGGCTCTAATGAGGCTGACAGTTCGCTTTCTTACAGTTATTGAACTGTGAACCTTAAGCCTTGAATATCAATCGATCAATAATGCGAAAACCTTTAATGGACTCTTTACATACTTAATTGCGGCCTTCACGCACAAATCAAAGTCGACGTGGCACAGTTGCTGTGGTTCTCGCGCACTTTCTGTCAAAGCTTGCTTATGTAACGGCAAATTAATATCTTTTATTGTTAGGTAAATTATTTATTAATTGTGGCAATTATACATTCTCTCTCCGGCAATGTAACTACAACTGTGTTATTAAATCGATGACTGGCTTGACGCTTGCGGCGTGTCTTTGCTGGCTAGCCAGGCGGATAGTTAGAGTTAGATTGCCAAATTCTTGGCCAAAAGATTAGCTAAGGATGGCAATAAGTGGTCGTGGTTGCGGGAGTGCTGCTAAAATATCATATAGACAGGCCGCACCACCAGTTGCCACAACAACAACAACCACACAAGCAGCCACAACTAAAGTTAGCCACGAGTAAATTAAGCTTAACTGGTTTGCAAGTTGCAGCAACAAGTTGTTGCCGTTGCCGTTGCCGTTGCCGAAGAAGTTGCAGCCGTTGCAGACACAAAACTGTGTCGCACACAGCTGCACACACACACACTTGCTACGTGGCTGAAATTATGTCATCGGAAAAACAAGCAAAATGAAAAATGAAAACGCCATGGGAAAACACATGCGAGTCCAACAGAGAGCGAAAGTCTTGTCAACTGTTCAGCTGTTCGCCCAGTTGCTATTGACCAAAGCCGTTCTAGACCCATATCCATGGGCAACGAGCTGCCCAGCCCTAAGGCCCACTCTAATGGCTGTCACATGCCGCGCTTATTTACATTTAATTTATTTTTAATTTTTGATGGCACGCACGCACAACATGCGGCACTTAAATTATAGAACCGTTCATCCATTCGAATTCGTTTGGGCAGCAAGCGAATTCATAGAGATCCATTTAGGATTTTCCGGTACGCACACAGATCGTTCGCAGTTTGGCAATTGCCTCATTGAAATCTCAAATGTGAATCGAAAAATGAAAACTATGCAAATTATATAGAGATATATACAATTGTCTTTATTGGCCATTTAAACACAGCCAGCTGCTCCCAATGCTCGCTTGCCTGCCTGCCTGCCTGCCTGCTGCTTATTGCTCAATATTTGGCAAACACATTTCGCATACCCTAACAAGGAGGTTTGACAGACTTTTGAGTGCAGGGCATAAATATTAATCATTTAATTATTATTAAAAAAAAATCTATTAAAATTGTGTGTGCAAAATATTTTTAAGATTCAAGACAGAAATATAATATAAATTTATAATATAATATAACAAAAAATATAATATCAAATATATATATTAAGAAAATATTTATAAAAATATAAAATATAATAAATTAAAAAAAAATTCTTTACAAAAAGGTTAATTAAAATTTTTTTTGTTAATTGTCTACATTTTAAGACAAAAGTGTAAAAAGGGGGAAAAAAAGTACAATAAAAAGACTTGAAAATATAATTTAAAAAAAGCATACAAAACTAATAACAAATATAAAATAAAAAGCCAATATAATTAAAAAAAAATATATTTAAATTAATGTTTATACTTTACACATATAACACATTAAAAATATAAAGAAATTAGTAAAAAAAAAAAAAAAAATTTAATACATAAATTTAACCACTTTAAATAAAAATATAATTTAACTAATGCTTAAAAATACCTTAAAAATATGTAATAATAAATGATAAAATAAAAAATAATATAAATAATAATACAAAAATAATGATAAACTATATAATAATAAATATTAAACAAATTTACGTTTTTAAAGTGTATGAACGCTTCGGCAAAGTGAATATAAGATTTCTGTTTTTGTTTCTTACTTGTTTAAAAGTATTTCTTAGTTACAACCAGTTATATTTTACTCTGTGTGTGTGTTGTGAGTGTGTGTGAGTCCAGTTGATTTGACCAAAATGCTCATTGTTGTGGTTTGTTTATTTGTGCCGCAGATTCATTGAACTCCATTGAAAGCACTCGATGCTGTTGTTGGCCACTTAGGCAAATGCGTCATGCGTCAAAGTGCAGCAAACGCTGTTCAAGTTCTGTATTTGGTTATTAAATATTATTTTAGAGTTTGCTGATGCATATCAAAAACTTTCCGTTGCATTTGCATGTCAACGTGCACTTTGTCTCGCAGCAACAGCAACAACAAAGCAAAGCTCTTGAGACAAAGTCATATTTAGGGAACAGCTAGTGTGACTGTGTTGTTTGACAACTGGGTAAAGTAAATCACAGTTGCAATCATCATTAGGCCATGTCCTCGAAAAGGCGTTGTTGTCGGCATTTGGACTTCGGCTTGATATGCATTTCAATTGATTGCTTCAATGTACGGAGTTATAGCAATGATCAAATGATCTTCGGTTAAAAAGTCATGTTTCAATACGGTAGCATGACTTGGCATTAACGGGACCACAAATTAACAGAAGCTCAATGATATAATGATTGTGAATGATGACAGATGCGACTCGAATGAGATCGAAGTCTATATACGCTACTTTGTTACTGCCTATATCTATGCAGGCTAAACTCATTTTTTATATTTATATTTAGTTAATGCCGTGATTCATATGCAATCTACATTTATAATTGAGTGCTCAAACCGGTTGCATTTACTACATATCGAGCGAGGGTATCTTAGTTATAGAGTACCTCCGTTTCACAGTCACAATGTGTCTTCCGTTGTTGTTGTTGTTGTCGTTGTTGTTGATGTGATGCAAAGCAACAAACTATGCCATGAAAGCTCGTCAATCTCCAGATACAGCCGCAATTTATGCTTGTCTCTCTATCTCTCTCTCTCTCACTCTCTATATATATAAAATTATTTATGTACATTTCAGCAATGTGGGCATAAAACGCTAAACTCCACTTGAGCATTGCAAAAGGTTCGGCGCAACGCACAGTTACGAATTACGTTTTCAAAATTGTTTGAAATATTTTTTTGGGTAAAAGGCAGTGTAACTAGCATTTAAATAGCTAAACAAAATACAGCCAAATAAAGCTAAACATAATCAAAGCAAACAAACACCCACCACAGGCGGCGCAACAACAAAGCACAACAAAATGCTGATATCAACGTAAGTAAAAGTGTTAAATAAACAACAACAACAACAATAACAACAATAACAACAACAACAATTGTTAATTGCAATCAAAATGTGAAGCCCACCAAATAAAACAAAAGCAACATAAAATTGAATTTTTGACCCACTGATGTTGACCCAGTTGAAGTCGAACTTTTTTTTTTCTTTTTTCTTTTTCTTATACAAAAACTCGATTGCGGGCTTCCTTTGCGTCGAGTCAATCAGTCAGTCATTCACTCAGTCGGTCGGTCAGCCAGTCAGCCAGTCACTCAGGCAGTCAGGCAGTTAGTCTTCCTGCTGTTGCTTTTGCACTTTGTCGCCCCATAAATATTGCATAATCTGTGCAGCTTTGGTGAGATCTGTGAGATCTCTCTCGCCTATAGCTTGAGATTTGACTTTTCCTACGCTTCGCCCTTCGCGCAGTCACATTTTGCGCATGGCTCTCTGCTTGTGTGTGTGTGTGTTTCTCTCTTTTGCATATTTGCGGGCTGCGTCAAGCGAAAAGTCCGACCGCATTTTTACGCAGGGCGAACAAGTTTGTAATTGTGTCAAATACTCATACTCGATGGCCCATTGCATAATGCCGCCATATCAATGGACCATTTGTCAGCATCTTCAGGCGATTTCACATGGCCACAAGTGATCATAGACGGAATATATATTGTTCATGCGGCTTCCGTTGGGGCGCGCATAATTATGAGTAGAACTCGATGATTTATATGCCACACGCTGAGAAATATAAATTCCAAATCAGTAAATCGAAATTGTGATTTGCAGATATTTATATTTCGCATATCTTGGAGCTGATTTCAAGTTTCTTCTTGCGGTTCCTGCTTTTATTGTTTGCGTTTCGATTTGCATATTCGAATGGAAATTCCTGAATTATCTTGTTGTTATCGTGGCATTCGCGGGACGTGCGCAGGCTAAGAATATATACAAACATTCCTTGAGGATTGACTGTATCAATTCATATTCGCATCATGCCGCATATTCAACCGTGACGAACGCCCAGCGCTGAGAGAAAGAGACAGACAGACAGAGAGAGGGAGAGTGAGTGTGAGAGCGAGAGGCATCTTAAGTGCGTCTGGACTTGTTTACATTGCGTGCTTGGCATTAACTTGATTGCATATGATTAGATAGCTCAATCATCGATCATTCTCAGGCGGCTGCTGTTTGTCGCCGCATCGCATCGCCTGGCCGTGCTTATGTAAGTGCATTATGGCTGATTGTCAAAATAAACAAAACAATATAATTAACTCGCCTGCCACAAAACATTTCCTACCTGCGCTGACTCAGCGCTCCGAGTCCCTGGCAAAAAACAGCTAACTTGGCCGGCGGCTGCTGCAGCCGGATGAGCTCATAGACGGAGTTGGCGTATGGACCTTATGACCACATTATAATTACAAACTGTCAATTCGAGTGTTTCCCAGCTGTTTACACTGCATTTGCATTTGGCACGGTGCCTAAAGTATTTATCTGCGCCGAGTAATGCAAAGCTTTTGTACATTTTAGTTGGCTATAAATTTATTTAAATGACAGCCCCAGACTTTGCCCAGTTAATTAAAATTAGCTGTTTGGGAGTAGTTCAGGAAATAGATAGTCCCATTACCAGCTTCACAAACATTTGGCTGATTACCTAAGCTGGGGGCATTTCTCACGGCGGATGTGGAAACTTGAGTTTGTCACCTCAAAAAGAGCTGAACAAATGCACATAGCCTAAACCTATTTCCCTCTCCCTGTGTGTGTGTGCGAAGCTAAATGGCGCTCTAATAGCTAATTAAATTATCAATAAGCATGCACAAATACCAACAACAAACAAACAAAGCGCTCAAATTTCCAGCCGTAAATGTCAAGCGCACCCAAAAAAAAAAAACTTTGGCCTGTTGTTATTATAAAAAACTACTTGGCCTGACCTTGTCCATTGTTGACTGTGCACACACACACTCACACACACATACTGTCACATACCACACGTACGAAGACACACAGAAATTTACGCAATTTACGCACACACAACTGCTGTTGGCTCTGACTAACTCAATATAATAGACAACACACAATACGCAAATCGAAAGACTCAAGCAACGAACTTGAACACACATTTCGTCAGCGCTAGTCGCTGTTGCTGTCGCTGTTGCTGTTGCAGCATGACATTTCTGAAATGCGTTTCATTTACAGAATTAATTTGGCCAAAGGCCTAAGGCGTTGCCCGCAATATGCAAATATAGCTCGGCGTTTGGGGATGTTTGTTTGGCACTCAACTGGCCGCATTGGGCAATTCTCAGTCCCACTCCGTCTCGAGCGCAGACGGAGATGGCTAATATTAGCGCGCTGATGGGCCGCTTATGAATATTTATGCACAGCGCAATCGATTAGCAAAATGCCAGCGACAATCTTATTTTTATCGAGCTGGCAGCGTTCGATCAATGACCTTGAACTAATTTCCGATCGAAATTTGTTTGCCTTAAATACGTTTATTATTAATGTGTTGGCTTCATATATTCATTTTTTTCTTCTCACTATGACTGGCGCTTTACAAATGACTTCGAAATGCCCGAAAGCAGTCTGAAAAGGTTAAAGAGGTGTAAATTATATGAGGAGCACGCTAGTGTGTGTTCGCTCGAGTGTTTGCCAGCCAATTAGTCGCTCTCTTTGCCGGAGCTAATCATGATGGCCCGCGGTGCAGCTAACCTTGACCCAAATGAGCCGCTCGCCGCCACTCGCCACTAACATCTAGTCCGAGTGCAGTTTTGGGCATGCGCCGGCCAGCTCAATTAGACAGTCGGCGGCGGGTATTTGCATTCCGATTGCACAATAATCGCGTCAAATGAAAATGCAAATACAAACGGCAGCAGCAGCAGCAGCGGCAGCGGCAGCTAATGCGAATGCATTTTGCATAAGTATGGATACATGTATTTGCTTAACGGCTGACCAACTGTTGCTGCTGCTGCCGCCGTTGCTGTCGTTGGGCAATCGAGCAGGCCAGGCCAGACCCGAGCACGGCCAGCTCTCTGGCCACTCAGAGGCATTCACTTGCACGCCAAACTGTGTTGGCAAAAAAAAGCAACAACAGAAGTTGAGTAAGACTCTTCTCTGCATAGTCTAGTGTCTGTCTGTGTGTGTGTGTGTGACTGCCAAATGGCTTGGTCAATTTATGTATTGAAAAGAAAAGTGTTGCCAAGCAACTTTGTTGTTGCTCACATAAGTCGTTTGCGTTATGTTTTTTTTTTTGCAATGCGTTGCTGACATAGTTGTAATACCCTGTAAACCACAGATGTGTCAACAGGCTATGCAGGGCAAACTTAGAGCTGACTTCCTTTGAATAGATTGAATATATAAGAGGCAGTCTCTATATATACCTATATTTACACCTTCAATCAGTACAGGGTATATCTTGGTCCATCAACTCGCAGCTCGTTTGAGCATATTTACTGGTTATGTGTATTAATGACTGCCAGCTGGCTGCATTGGGGAGTGGGTCAACAGGAAATAGTGAACGTTGTGCACGATTCTAAAACGAATGACTTAGGCAACAAGCTTGATGCCGCTTTTATTTTCTTTTTGTTTTTATGACGTATCGGAGTATTAGTTACTGTTTATCAGCCTTGTCACAGCCTACATTATTAACATACTCGTCTTTTTATGTGTCTTCTTTATAGCGTCTCCACAGACTCCGTGATGACGGCCACAAACAATGATGGCGGCACACAGCCGAATCCGGTGACCGTTTGGGGTGCGCCCGCGACGGGGCCAAGGAATACACAGGCGGCGGTGTCGGTGCGACACGCCTTTAAGGCCTACGGCAAGAAGAAGAATGCTAATCAAGTGCTCAACAATTTGAATATGACGGTGCCCAAGGGCACAATGTAAGTACACACACACGCGAACACTCATACACTCATACACCTACATCTACTGAGAGATAAATCTTTGTTATTTTGACTATAAAAGTGAAATGTTGACAGCTTCCATTAGCAGGCCATAGGAATTAGAAACGGCGAAAGTAATTCACACATATCACTTAACGCGACATCAAATTTGTGGCACCGACATCACGCTGCGATACTTACTATTTATGGTATATAGATATATCTATATCTATATACGCGTGTTTATAGTTATATAGAACTGCATTCAATGCTAAATTGGCTTTGAATATAAATTTCCTTGTGGCAGCTACTACGATTACACAATTAACGCGCATTTTCCGTGTGGCCTAATCAAAGGTCAGCTGAAAGCTCGCCAGCTTTAATAGCCGTAATTAACTATGCTTCTAATGTGTGTGCGCGTGTGTGTGTGTTTGATCTGAATACAAGCGTAACTAGTTTCGAGCGTCTTGCAATCGAAACAACATTTTTGCATTGTAATGCGATGCTGAGGCAAATGAAACGTGTTTACAGCGTACGCTTCGTATGACCTGGGCTTGCCAGAGCTCTTCAGAAACGTTAATATTGACAAGAATAAATACTAATCTGTTAGTTAGCTCATTGAATAAGTGTGAATGCAGCTGGTCCACTGGCATTATAGGTGCAAGCTGAGCAGGTAGATTGTGTTTCCATCAGCTACTTTGTGATTTTTAAAATAAATTGAGTCTAGTTTGAACGAAAGAATTTAGTTTCAAATGTAGTTGAGTTGTAAGTAGTATATATATATTAGTTGTTATATATAGGTATTCAAATGTAGATCAGTATATACTATATATATAAATATATAGAGCAGTTCTAGTTTTGTTTTAATTGATTTTACTGCCACTTGCTTTGCCTTAAGGTTTCTTTGTTAGCTTTGAAAGCTCACCTAAAGCTGAATTCTTTTAATTATTCAACTAGAAAACAGCTTGCGATCGCAGCAAATTGTTTATGAAACTATAAATATGCCAAAATCAATTAAACTATTTATAGCCCTCTCTCTCTCTCTCTCTCTATTAATTGCTCGCTCTCAATTTTGGCCATTCGTTTTTTTGGCCAACAGTTAGCGGCCATAAAAATCAAATCGCGAATTATTTTTATGATATTCAGCTTTGGCATTGGCATGGCTGTTAAGCAGGCATTCTGATACGAACGGCAGCAACTGATTGCGCAAGCCGAACATTAATAATAAAAAAACAAAAACACACACACACACTCACACGCACAGTCACAAGTTTCCTAACTGCATTTAATTCTGTGCTTGACCCAGAATCGAGTGTTATGTCTGTCATAAGTTAACATAAGGTAGAGCGAGCTCCAACAACCGTTAAGCTTGATCAATTTCGGCTTGACCTAGGTCAGGCTGGCAGTCAATGAACCTTAGAGCTTAAGTCAGCTTTATGTATTTCAGTTTTTTTCATTTCTTGTTTTTGGGTCGTGTCAAAGTCGCTGCGTTAATTAATAGCTGAGACGCCGACATTTTCATGAACGACTTAGAGAGAGAGAGAAAAAGAAACACGGCCGATTCGTTAAATGCTGCAGCGCGTTAATTATAATAATAAATCCAATAACAAACCGAAACGTGCGACCTACGTGTTCCAAAAGTATTGTCAAAGGCCGAAAGCTGCAAGAGCCAAAACCAAATGCCAGATGAGAGACAACAGACAACAGCGACCGGGGTCTCCATAACGAAGCGATAACAATAATAATAATAATAATAATTGTATTGTTGTTGTTGCTGCTGTTATGATTGTGGGTCTGGCAAAGAAGGTGGAGTCGTGTTGCGGCATTTGCTAGTCGACTGCGAAAAACATGTCTCCGATTTCAAGGTGAACATTTCGAAATAATTCAACTTGAACTGCTGAAATTAACATTGACATCGCCGTTGACACGGCACGAATAGCATCACACACACACGTTGCTCTTGCTGCGCTGTGCTCGTCAGCACTTATTTCTCGATCTATCTAATTTTTGCGCTGATTGCGCACTAAATGGATTTTGCGCTAGCGGCTAAAAACGCGTGCGCAGCGCAGCTTGGTCAATTGCTAAAAAAAACCGAAGCAGAAACAGAAATAAAAACAAAATAATGTAGATTCTGTAGGTAAGACGCGTACCTATGTTTAGCTGATTAAAAGCACTCTTAGTAGGCGTGGCAGTAATATTTTGTTATTACTTTTAATGGGTTGGTGAATAAAAAAAAGATTGGCAGAGTTTGATTTGGGTGTTAATGTCTTCAACTTTAGTTGCGCTTGAGACGCCACATTTTTCTTTGTAAATAAAATCTTGAAAAACTCTATGAAATATATATAATATTAACATATATTTTCATCTTATATATAAAAAGTTTTACTCAAACGATCGCCTTCTTTTAAAAAAAGTAGGATGAGTCGATCTCAAACGACTGCATGATAATTATTCACGGTAGGATGACGCTGACAACTCCAATGCTGTGCTCGATCTTTATAGGGCACATAATTTTTTCGCCTATTCTTAGAGGATCTTAACAATAGCTTTCATGCCAAATTTAATAGTTAAATCAGACGAGAACAACTACGAGTAGATACTACAAATTTCAAGTCTTCAACTTCAATAGCGGCGAAATGGCTTGGACGGAAGGACCTAAGGACGGATGGGCGGACAGATTGATAGATCGATAGATAGACGAACAGAGAGACGTACGGACAGCAAGACGGACATTGCACAAAGCCAATATGCTCATTCCGCTTCATGAATGAGTATAAAAACTATTTACGTTTTAATTATATATGAAAAGAGTATCTTAAAAGTTTTTATTTCATTTTTTTTTTATAAGAAAAAAGTATCTTAAAAGTTTTTATTTTTTCTGTGTGTCATGTCTCAACCTTAACTTTTGTGCTTGCACTAGTTTAGAGGTATATATATTTCTTCGTAAATGACTCATGTGTGCTACTTAAGGCGTCGCAAACAGGCTGACTCACCACAGTTATATTTATATACTCTGACAAATATCCCCTGAATTGTCTAGTTTTTCAACTCTCTATAATTCTTTTCTTCTTTGTGCACCCTCAGTTATGGCCTGCTGGGTGCCTCTGGCTGCGGCAAGACCACTCTGCTCTCCTGCATTGTGGGTCGTCGCGGCATTGACTCCGGCGAGATCTTTGTGCTGGGCGGCAAGCCTGGCACACGCGGCTCCGGCGTGCCCGGCAAGCGCGTGGGCTACATGCCGCAGGAGATTGCGCTCTACGGCGAGTTCTCCATCCAGGAGACCATGATGTACTTTGGCTGGATTTTCGGCATGGAGACCAAGGAGATATTGGAGCGCCTGCAGTTTCTGCTCAACTTTCTCGATCTGCCCTCGGAGAAGCGTCTGGTGAAGAATCTGAGCGGAGGCCAACAGCGTCGCGTCAGCTTTGCTGTGGCGCTCATGCACGACCCGGAGCTGCTGATTCTTGACGAGCCAACGGTGGGCGTGGATCCACTGCTGCGCCAGAGCATCTGGAATCATTTGGTGCACATCACGAAGGCGGGACAGAAGACGGTGATCATAACTACACATTACATCGAGGAGGCACGACAGGCACACACAGTAAGTAGAGCTGGAGGAGACAGTCCCAGAATAGGGTTTGATGTGATCCCCAATTGCAGATTGGTCTGATGCGGTCCGGCCACTTGTTGGCTGAGGAGTCGCCCAGCGTGCTGCTGACCATGTACAAGTGCATTAGCCTGGAGGAGGTGTTCCTGAAGCTGTCTCGCATCCAGAGCCAGAAGGGCGATGTGAGCCACGTGAACTTCAGGTGAGTCTCGACACTGACATCTGCATGCTGCACGCAGTCAAACTGTAACTGATCCCTCAACGGTCACTCATCTAATCTGTGTCTCTCTTAATTTCCATCTGCCCCAACACTCGCATGCTTGCAATCTGTGTATCCATCTCTGTGTGTCTCTCTCTCTCCCTCTCTGTGTGTGTTTGTATTGGTAACGATGACAGTAACAACATCTCGTTGCATGCCATGGCCTTTGGCAGTAAAATGGACAAGCCCAGCTCCAGTCAGGAGGGCGGCGTTGTGGGCCTCAATTTCCACCAGAGCAAGGAGGTGCTCATCAACGATAGCAACGGCTCCATTTATACGGTTCGTCGAGGTTTGCATTATGGCTGAAAATGATATACTAACGACTCTTAACCACAAACAGCTGAACCAGGAACCTTATAGTCCGCCGCCTTTGAAGCGCCAGAACAATCCCAACGACGAAGAGAGCTGCCAAGATTGCTTTGCGGATCTCTGCAAAATTACCTCCAAGGGCAAGATACGCGCTCTGCTGACCAAGAATATGCTCCGCATGTGGCGCAACGTGGGCGTCATGCTCTTCATCTTTGCGCTGCCCGTGATGCAGGTCATCCTCTTCTGCCTGGCCATTGGACGCGATCCACAGGGCCTCAATTTGGCCATTGTCAACAACGAAATGAACAATACGGTGGGTGCAACTACAACTATTTGGGACAGTCTGATAATTAGGCAATCAATCAATCAGTCAGTCAATCAGTATTAGTACAGCTGTTGAGCATTAGCCTGTCTTTCAGTTAATAAGTTAGTCAATCTATAGGTGAATTATTGCGTTAGTCAATCAATTGACAAAGTATCGATCAGCCGCACTTAGTCAGGCAAATAAAGTCAATATTCTATTAGGCAATAATTCTACTATACAATAAATCTGTCAATCAAAAATATTGATTGAGTAGTGTAAGCTGTCAATCAACTATGCAAATAGTCACAGTTAGCCAATCAAATAAAGCCACTAATTTTATTACCCAATACTCTTTTATACAATCTTATACGAGCTAATAAATCAGTCAATATAAAAGATTGATGAATGAGTGTAAGCCGTCAATAAACTATGAAACTAGGCCATTCAATCAATCAGTCACAGTTGTAATACCTAGACAAATAAAGCCAATACTCTATTACTCAATAATTCTACCAGTCCGTAAATCAGTCAATCAAAAAGATTGATTGATCAGCTTTAAGTACCAGGGAATGTTCCGATACTTTCTAATTTCGTTCTCTCTTTCTCTATCATTTGCAGGACACCTGCTTCTGGGAGGAGGGCTGTCACTTTGCCAACCTGGGCTGTCGCTACTTGAACCATCTGAACACGAGCGTAGTTAAAACATATTATACGGATATAGAGGACGCCAAGGCGGCGGTGCGACGCGGCGACGCTTGGGGCGCGCTCTACATAACTGAGAACTTTACGGATGCGTTCACGGCGCGCGCTGCCCTGGGCCGCGACTCAGATGACGAGACCATAGAGCAGTCCGAGGTGAAGGTGTGGCTGGACATGTCCAACCAGCAGATCGGCATCATGCTCAATCGCGACATCCAGCTGGCCTACCGTGACTTCGCCATGGGCCTGCTCGGGCAGTGCGGCAACAACCCCAAGCTGGGCGACGTGCCCATTCAGTTCAGGGATCCCATCTACGGCACAATGAATCCGTCCTTTACCGACTTCGTGGCACCTGGCGTCATCTTGACGTGAGTGCCCATTAGCATGCTCGCCTAATCACTCGACGATATTAATTGTATGCCATGCCATTCTATTTATAGCATTGTCTTCTTCTTGGCCGTGGCCCTGACGTCATCCGCGCTGATCATCGAACGCACTGAGGTGGGCTAAGCACACGGCGGTAAAATGCCAACCTGACGTGCATTACTAATCCACTCCTTTTCTTAGGGTCTGCTGGATCGCTCCTGGGTGGCCGGTGTCTCACCTGCCGAGATTCTCTTTTCGCACGTCATCACCCAGTTCGTGGTGATGTGCGGCCAGACGGCGCTGGTGCTCATCTTCATGCTGGTCGTCTTCGGCGTGACCAACAATGGCGAGCTCTTCTGGGTGATCGTGCTGACCCTGCTGCAGGGCATGTGCGGCATGTGCTTTGGTTTCCTCATCTCCTCCATCTGCGAGCTGGAACGTAATGCCATACAGCTGGCGCTGGGCTCCTTCTACCCCACGCTGCTGCTCTCCGGCGTCATTTGGCCCATTGAGGGCATGCCCGTGGTGCTGAGGTATGATCCATATGCATAATGATTCCCCCAGAGAAATGCTCTAACTCTGCCCTCCTCACTCTCTCAGATACATCTCTCTATGCCTGCCGCTGACGATGGCCACTTCCTCGCTGCGCTCCATCTTGACTCGCGGCTGGGCGATATCCGAGGCGGACGTTTACGTTGGCTACCTGAGCACGTTGTCCTGGATCTTGGGATTCCTGGTGCTGACGCTGCTCGTGCTGCGCTCCAAGCGCGGCTAGATTGGGGCTTAAGTTTTAGAGAACTAATTTGTAATTTGGCAAACTGACGCAGTTTGCGCTTAGCCTAGGCCGCTTTTAGTAGTCATCCCTCTCCCACTTACCTGCACCCACTCCAACTTACACCTGCAGCTCTTAGGAGTCTTTAGCTCTTCGCTGTCCCCTTTACTCTTTCAATCTGCCTAAATGTCATAAATTATTTAAGCACCCATGCGACTCTTCGTCTTCTTCCTCTTCTGTTTCCCTTGCAAACTTTCCTTAATTTAAGTTGTGCACATTTTACGTAGTTAATTCATAAGGTTTAGAGGTACATAAATAAATTGTTGTAAATATTTAAAGCTTGCAACGCTATCACAAGGCAAATCATCGTAGCTAGCGACGCCGTCGGAGCGTCGAATATTTTTTTCGCAAACCCCTTTCAGCGACCTTAAAGAAAAAACACAAAAAAAAAAAAACAAAAACAAAAACGGGCAAAAAGCACACAAATCAACTAATTTTATATATTTTCAATGGACTGTGATTGTACTTTTTTTTTGTTTTAATATTTGCACGCGAATTCGAGTTGGGAGCAAACCCAAAGAAAAGACAGAAACAGAAAACAAACAAAAAAACAAAAAAAAACAAATAAAATAAAATATAAATATTGGTGGGGTTTGTTTGTAACTTAAGTAGCTTAAAGCATTTTTGTATGGGTTTAAGTTTTGTAAGTTAAAACGTAATTATATACATAAATGTTAACTACACTACTTACATATTATAATTACATATATATAAAATATATATATATATATAAATACAAATCTGTGGAAATTTTATGCATATGACATAAAGATTTCTCAACGAACAAAACGTGAAACAAACGAGCAAAACAAAACACTTCTTATTTAAGCAATAATAATTTTGTGAACGCAACTATGTATAAATAACAATAAAAATGAATAAAATCCAAATGGTTACGCTTTTTATTGGCAATTCTTGAATATATATAGAGCAATTATTACAATATAAATATATATAAATAAAGTAGGTATATATATAAGGAAAGTAAATATATATAACAATTATACCTATTTTTACAATAAAATAAATATAATCCAAATGATTACATTTTTATTAGCAATACTTAAATACATATATAGTCAATCAATAATTAGATTCAAATTTGAATTGGCGCGCAATGTCATAGATATCGTGACACAGCGCTCACGATTTGATCAGGTTGGCAGCACCGCGCTTTAGTGCTGCCCAGCGCGCGCATTGAACATATGCTCGCTGTGCTCTCAGCGGCAAGAGGAAGCATCAAAACAAAGAAAATTTTGAAAATAAACTCTACTTTAACGCTAGCAAGTAAACAAAATGTGATGCATGCGTAACAAAGTAGACCACAATTAACGCCACAGAATGGACAAGTCCAGCGCTTACGAGAAATTCACTAGCCATGTGGACCAGCTGCGCAACACGGAATGCAGGTGAGCGTTTGTTTGTGTTTGTGTTTGTGCTGCTGCTGGCCCGACTTTTGCATTGCGCTGGGGCTGCCGCAGACCGGCAACAGTTGTTATTGCGCAAAAGCCCCAAGCTGGCTGCCAATTGTAATAGAATTATGCATTTGATACGCTGCACGGTGTTATTGATCAAACACCCCAGAGTTGAAACGCCTCCTAAAGCCTAACAACGTTCTGCTCGACTTGATTGCACATCCGCTATGACGTCATCACATAGCTATACACCTGGGCAATTCAGTGGGCGGTGCAGAGATTGTTTGGCAATTGGTTAAATGGCGTATATGATAGATGTATAAGAATTTGAGCTAGATGTGATTTGCATTTAATGGATATGCAATATTTATAATATATATAAAATAATAATATGAAATAGAATATTATATAATGATATTTAATAATATTTATAATATAATATATAAGCTAAGTCTGCTTATCTGTTGTTACTCTCTATTAATAGTATTTTTTTAATAGTTTTTTAATATATATATGTATTATACATATTCATTTGTCTGCTTTTATTGTAACTTTCTAAGATATTTCAAGTTCTTTTGAGTTATCTGAAACCAAAAATATTGCTCGATAGTTGAGTCATTCAATAGAAAACTTCTAACCTTTTTTACTACTATCTCACATAAATTGTCGTGGCTATCGACCTAAGAGTCGTATCTATATTTATAAATAGAATGAGTTTCAATCAAAGTTCATTGTAAAATTAGATAAAAAAGTCAAACTGCATTGAGCTCAAATATCAGCTTATATATTGCCCATTATATCTAGTATCAAAGTCAATTTATGCTTTAGGCTTACAGTAGATACCTGTCTACTATCATGAAATCTTATTACCCGCATGATTAACTTCTCAAAATGCTCTCCTTGCAGTCAGAAGCAGAAGATTGCCTGCTTTCAGCAGATTGCCGAGTGCATTATGTCCAAGGCCTTGGCCGGCCACATCAATTATGCCGCACACTGTGGCACGGCCACCAATGTGCTGTTGCTGTTCTGCGAGGACTTCGACTCGGTGGTGCGCATGAGCGCCGAGGAGAATCTGAACAAAATCTTTCGCGCTCTGGAAAAGACGCGCGTCAGTCGCATACTGATGGACTTATACGGTGAGATCAAGCGGAACGGTAATCAGCGGTAAGTGAATGCACAACAACACACTCCAGCTGGCATGGCTAATCAAGTCGTTCTATGCTTTGCAGATCGCTACGTATATGCCTCAATTTGTTTTCCTACTACGCGCCGCAAATCAAGGAGAAACACATCAAGTGGTACGCGGTGCGGCTGCTGCAATGCATGTCCATCATCTCGCAGCGCAAGGAGACGCTGCTGCAGGAGACTCTCTCTGATTTTGTCAAGAACTTTGGACGCTACGTGCAGCAGGGTCTCAACGATAGCGAAACGTGCAAACTGTTGGAGGTAAAGCAGCTTCAGATATCGATATGGGAACTATAGTATATAATTATTTACTTAGAACCGCTTTGATTATAGCTGAGTTTCTGTATAAATCATTTTCATTTATTAGCTTTTATCAAGGTTCGATTTATATCTAGCTGAATGCCAGATTCTAGTGCATAATTTAGACTGTAATAATAACAATTAGGTTCGATTTATGGCTAGCTGAATTCTACTCTATAATTTAAGTTGCTAACAACTCGTTTGTTAGAGCTGAATAGCAACTGTGTAGCGCAAGCTTCCGTTGGCCTGTTCAATTGGCTTAAACGTGACTCGCTGTATGTTGATTTGTTGATTCGCATCTCATTCTCTCGATTTCTTTGATTGCAGACATTCCTTGGCAACATCAGCTCGGATTGCGCAGTGAAGCGGCGCTGCTCGGCACAAAATTGCATCAGCTTGATTGAGCATGCGCGCAATAGAAGTCTCATGGCCAGGCATGGACTGAGCAAAGTGATTGGTAAGCCAACAAATGCCGGATATGAAATGTGCACGTGCACATCACATCAATATATATCTATGTATATATATATTCCCCATCTATATCTATATCATTACAATACTAAACTACCAAATGCATCAATTCTTAATGCTGCTGTCGGCTGTGGCATTTATTTGTTTCCATTTGCTGTTTGTTTTCTAAGCTAATCCGTGTTATTTTTTTGTATCTATCTGTCGTTGTTGCTGTTGTTGTTTGCCATTTGACGCATTTAGTAAATGCTAGCAGAAAAAATTGCATTAGTTTCATCAATAATGAAAACTGTGTTTAAAAAGCGTGTAAGGGCTTTAACGCACCAAATGCCAAGTGCCATATAAAAAAATAATAAAAACTAGCATCAAAAGCCATGCATTCATATAGGTGTATATGCATGTGGAATATGTGAGTTTGTGTGAAATATTTTTTAATATTCTAAAAAGCCACAAATCCATTGAAAATACCATCGCAAAATATACAACCCAGCGCATTGTGGACTCTGCTTCTTTTTGGATTTGTGGGGTTGGCTTGGGTTGGAGTTGGGGTTGGCTTGTGGGTGTAGCCATTGAGGACTATACAAACTAACTGTAAATGCAATCACAGTCAGTCATAGAATTTTCTATGGCGTTTATTTGCCTGTCTGTTGTGCGAGTGTGTGTTTCCGTGTGTGTGAGTGTGGAAGCCACGAGTAAAACTAAAATGCCAGTTGATATAAATTATATTTCTATACTGCCGTTGCTTACCTTTTGTATGCGCTCTGTTCAACCAAATATCCACACCGCGCACCCGCCCCCCGCCCACCTATGTGTAATGCATATATATTGATATTTTTACGAATTTGTTGCGATTTTAGACAACGGAAACGAGGCAGTTTTTATTTAGCCATTTGCCGACTGGCAACTGCAGCAATAACTGCAACAGCAACAAAAATCATGCGAAATGCACTGCAAAAAGTCCTCGAAAAAGGAGCAGGCAAAAATCAGTTTGGCATTCTTGCAACACAAATCATTTTTTATTGAATTTTCATGAACACTTTATTGGCAAAAGGTAAATGGACAACACATTTTAGATACACGGACGATAGAAGCTGTAATTTCGGCTGCAAGCATTTCTGCGCTGATGGCGAAATAGTTTTTAGAACTAGATTCAATTAGACACACAATTTGTTTATGCTTAACATTTATTTATGCATTTTATGCATTTCGACGACCCGAAGACCCCTCCGGTCGGAGGGCAGGAGTTATGTTATGCATCTAAGGCCAACTGCAATTGCAATCCCATCTCTCTCTCCCCCTCTCTCTCTCTGGCTGCGCCCACATTGCGCTTTTCAGCTTTTTAGTTGTTTACCTTCAAATCAACTCCTTCAAATCCTAGGGCTGGAGCTGCAGCTCTCTCTCTGTAGCTATGTCAACTCCCAGCCACTGCTCGGCAAGTGCATACCACAATAGCTGGCGACGACAACAACAACAACAACAGCAACAGCAACAATGAGAACATCAACAACAACTACTCAGTGCACAGTCTGCCGCCTCTTTTTATGGCAGCCATCACTGGTGTGGCACTTGCAACACTCTGACGTCCGCCCCCGCCCCCTTCACCGCCTCGCCCTCTGCGCTCTGCAGGCCACAGTCTTGTGTCTTGAGCCTTGGCATGCCCCAGCAAACATTCAGTAAGAGTAAGGTCCTTAACGCTGCTGCCCCTGCCCCAGCTCTGGCTGCTGTTTGTCTGTCTGTTTGTTTGAGGCTGTGAGGCAGGCAAAATGAAATTTATGCACTTGGACACTTCCCTGTAATAATTCATGCGAAATTGAATCAGATATTCATTCCTGTGCAGCTTTAAAAGGATAATCAACTTTATAAACAGGCAGCAAACAACGGCAGCCTCGAATTTATGCGGACAGCAGTTGTCGCGCCGACTCCTTGCAAAACAAAAATGACCGAATAACTGCCTGGGAATCACTTGACCAACTTAACAAGTTACCCAATTACCAACAATTGCATTTCTGAATACTCGTCATATTAATGGAAGTTAAAGAAGTCCAACTATTTGCACTTAAGTGTAAGTGAAGGTATACTCTAGTTGGATATTCCCCAAAAAAAAAAAACTCCATAACGTCAATTGTAGCTTTTCCTTATCTATATATTAAACCTTTATAAACTGGCATAACTAATCGGCATTTCTTCGTCATTTCCATTTAATATGAATTTCTACAAAAATAGTTTCAGACAATTCAACGCATACTTAACTTTTTATAGCCCTCATTTATACTCTTTTCTGTGGCGCGCCTTATATAATTCATGAAATCCATTGTCGAAATTGTCGCAATGCTGGAAATGTGGCAGCTCTTAAATGAGTGGCATATAGCCAGGCGGCAGGTAGGCAGCCGGGTAGGTGGGGCAAGCAGCTCCTGCAGAAGTGCCACTCAATCAAGTTCTCGACTTCATCTCAGAAGTCAATTGATAAAAATGTGACACGAAGAACTTTTCGCAGCTAGGCAGGGCCCGTGCAGCGCGCATTACATATTAATTTAAAAGATTAAACACCACGAGGCTTATCAGCCATTAATTGAGTGCATTAAACGTGCCACGTCTTGGCATTGCCCAAACTTTTTTGCGGCTTATGAGCGCAATTAATTGATACACATGGAGGCGCCGCAGAGCAGAGGCAACAAGTTCGCGCTGCTAGCCGAAAGTCAATTGGAGAGGGTCATATAAAAGTTGCTCCGCCATGGCGAAAAGTGTTTTTCAATTTTGCGGCAAGCCCAAAGGAAAACGGCAAACTAATTGAGTAACAAAGTTGCAACATGGCATTTTGTGATTGGTGGCGTATACGTAATAAAAAGCCAGAAAGCCAGAGAGAGACAGAAAGAGAGAAATAAGCGAAGCAAACAAACATTCAGCGCAGCCTATATGAGCGTATGTGTGTGTGTGTGTGCGAGTGTGTGTGTGTGTGTGCCGGCAGAAAGTCTATAAATACAAGATGAAAACTTTTCAATGAGATAAATTTAATTGGTGGCAATTTGTTGCAAAGCATCCGAGGTGAGGAGAGCGAAAAAGTTGCCAAAGAAATATGAACTGCAATTGGCCAAAGCTATCTGCGAGTTTATGTGTGTGTGTGTGTGTGTGGGTGCGTGTGGATGCTGCAAAGTTTCAGTTTGCGTTTTTAATTTGTGGCAACATCAGGCATAAGTTGTGCGCGCCAACAAAAGACATTAACTAAAAGTTGTCTATGGCTGCTCATAGAGAGCACTCCTGGCCCGATCAAATGTACTAACCACTTGCTCTCATCTGTTCTTCTCTCCCCTCTTTGCCAGAGATGCTGCTAATGGATCAGCAGACGAGTTGCGTGCTGGGCGCCCTGGGTTTGTTGCGTCTGCTGCTGCCGCAGCTGATACGCGGCTACTGCTCCGATTGCCAGGACGACGGCGACTCCTTGGCGGATGGCGGACAACAGCATGCTGCCGCGTCCGATTGCCGGCAAATTATTGAAATTTATGATTATTGTTTGCACCTGCTGAGCACGCAGCACACAACGAATCACGCCATCATAAATGCCGCACTCGAGGTCATCAATGGCATACTCCAGGCGGTGCACGATGCTCCGGGCGCAGCTGCTGGGCAGGCGGCGGGGCCAGCCGCCGCTGTCGGTGGACTGGCGCACAGTCTGCGCCAACTGCTGTGCAATCAACAACTGGAGCACAATGAGTATTTGCGGCGAAGGAAATCATTAAAAAATCAAATATTCCAATTGAGAAATTACGAAGTGGGCGCGAATCGGTGGGAGGAGCTGCCCGGCGGGGCGATGCAAATGCAAATGCAAATGGCAAAGAATTCAAATGCCAAACTGCAGCAGCAAAAGTGTCAACAGCAACAACAACAACAACAACAACAACAACAGCAGCAGCAGCAACTGCAGATTGGCATCAACTTGCTGCAAGTCGTGGGAATTAATGCCATGGCTGATGATGCTGACACCGAGAAAGATGCTGCTGCGAGTTCCGCTGCTGATGAAGGTAAAGTAAATAAAGCAGAGTCTAGATGCCTGTGTGTGTGGGTGTGTGTGTGTGGGTGTGTCTGTGCAGTCATGTACGACTGTCACATGCTGACAGACTGACATACGGACAGACAGACGGACAGACAGTTAGACAAGCAAACAGATAGACCGCACCGAAATCAAGAAAATTGAGCAATGCCACTGTCACAGTCAGCGCCCACACATACGAACACACCCACACACATATGGCCACGCCCACACAATGCACATATGAAAATTATTGGTGCATGCTTTTAGGCGGCGGTGCATGCGAAATGAGGTCAAAGCGAAATTTGCATACGCCGCCAGCAACAACAACACCAACTGTAAAGCTAAACCCAATGCGCATTCGCCTCCCTCTCCCCTCTCTCTCACTTCCCTCTCTCACACTCTCTCTCTATTCTGACAGCAAAAAAAGCATCGCGACAACACATTAGAAATGCTGCACGAAGCATTAGCGAATGCGTGGCAAGCAGCGCATCAGATGAGGACGACCAGCTAGCTGCTGACGATAATGATGATGCTAACGCTAAGGCTAATGCTAATGCCGATGCCGATGATGACGACGCCGATGGCGATGATGATATGGAGCTGCTAAGTGCCATTGCGGACGATGAGTACGAGGGCTTCACAACGCTGTCACAACTAAATGAAACACAGCCAACTGTGTCAGATGCATTGAAAATGCCAAATATAACAGCTACGGCTGCAGCAGGGACAGAGGCAGGGGCAGTCGATGTGAATGCTGCATCGCTGCCTAAACCTCAGGCCGTGCAGCACCAGTCGTCGATGCAGAATTTGCTTGCCAGCGATGACAGATCCCAGCATTTGAGTGACATGGACAATGAATCCTTCAACAGCATCGATTTCGATGCGGAAATAACAATTGCTGGCGTCAGAGAGCAACAGACAGATGCAGCAGCAACAGCAACAGCAGCAACAACAGGAACACACGAGTCAGCGGAGTCAATGCCAGATGCAACAACAATTGGCACATTCTTCAACAATTTGCTGTCCCATTCAAATGCAGGTGAGTCAGTCGTTCATGCCAATCCATAACTATATTGTATTCTGATACCGCTTAAATGAAAGAAGGGTTTAAGGGGTATATTGAATTTTTGTGTGGAAAGTTTTAATAATATTCAACATTTTTAAAACATTTTTTGGGATATGAAAAATATGATATAATATGAGGATTTATTTTCTATGATATAAAATTTATTGATTTCAATTTTAACATTTTTGTTATTTTTGAGACAAAATTGAAATATTTGTTATATATAAATCCTTTGAAAATATCAAGTCACTAGCATTTTTACGCCATATCTCATGGTGATGGCTAAAAGATTGGCTCTGGCAGACAAATATTTCATTATGGTACTTGAAATTACAGCTGGCGGGTGCTTGGAAAATAGTTTTCATTTGATGTTATTGGATTTCGCGGTTTGTCGTTTTTTGTTTTCCATTTCACCACATTTATTTACAATATTTGTGCATGGCAATCAAATTATTTGCATAATTGTTCTAGAGAATGGGCACAAACAGAACGGTAGAGAGATAGAGAGTGTGAGAGAGAGAGAGAGAGTGCGCGCAGAGGAGAGATAGAGATAGGGATTGAGGCCCGGAGCGCCAGACAACACGTTGGCAACGAAATTTGCATGCTGCCTTTTGCCAATTGCACTTGCAATTTAATGAAGCGTAATTGTTGTTGTTCACTATGTTGCATGGTCTCTGTGGAATCAACAACAACAACAGCTGGAAGAACAACAACAGCAAACACAACTAAATTAAATTAGGCAATGCTCGAGCGACTCGGTGGCAGTCAGCGCAGGGCTAGCAGAGAGCAGGAAAGTAGGCGGAGGGTAGCTGAGGCGGGGCGGGGCGGGGCGAGGCGAGGCGAGTCAAGGCGCAAGTTGCATGCATCATTTGTCGCTTCAGTGGCTGTGCGTCGCTTTCAAGTTTTTGTTGCTTTTGAGTCTGGTCTGTTGACATGACAACGGCAGCAGCAGCAGCAACAAGAGGAACATCAACAGCAAAGTCAATAGCATTAGCAAACAATATTTGCCATTTGAAAATTGAATTCATTTTGATTGAGAAAAACGTCGACGTTGTTCAAACTTACAAACATTCGATAAATGCATTCGCTAATGTACATTTACTGAAGTGCGTGTGTGTGGGTGGGTGAGCGGAGGTGTGCGCCTGTAGGTAGGCAGCAAAAGATATTGCCATGAACCAAAAATAAAGATGAAACATGAAATGAAAATAAAAAGTGAGCAACTGTAAACAGGCATATGTGTGGGTGTGCGTGCGTGTGTGTGTGCGTGAGTTAATAAGCAGTGAAAATGCTACTCACGCAGCCGGAAGCAGTAATTAAGTGAATGAGTTGTGTGGGCGTGCGAGAGAGTCAGCCATACATTATGTACGACGTGCAAAAGAGAGCGCAACATCTGCACTAAAATAGGAAAAAGAAGAACAAGGAAACGAAATGTAAAAAGAAAGCTTAAGCAACTACTTGACGTAAATGTTGGGCTTAAATTCGTCGTCTCTTCCGCCAACTGACTGTCTCTCTATCTGTCTCTCTGTCTGTCTCTTTGTCTGTCTGTTAGTCCGTGTGTGGGCTGCGGATTAAGCTTGAAACATGGCAACGCATTTACCGCGAACAATCCCAAGCGACGACCAGGCTCAACCTTCTGCAACACCCACCATCCATGACACCTCCCCCTGCCCCACCCCCCCTTTACTGCCGCCTTTTAGATGCGCGAATGCTGCTGCCACTTGGCCAAAGCATCACACTGCAAGTTGGCAACAAAGTGGTTAAGACAAATGGGTTACGTGATAAAATGCGGTTACTCAAATTGCATGTATGCAAGCTTACATCTTCTCTGTGTGAGTGTGTGTGTGAGTGTGTTTGTTTATTTGTGGGTGTTTTAGTTTATTTAGCATTGCCAACCAACCAACCAGCCAGCCAGCCCGCCAGAATAGTCAGCTAGGCCAGAGGATCTGACGTTCATTTAGCTGCTTTTGCAACCGATGTTGTTATTGTTGCCGGCGCTGTTGTTGCTGTTTCTGTTATTGTTGCGCTCACTGCTGTTGCCTTTTTGTTGTGCACTTATGCGATATCAGCCTTTTTACGCTGCTCGCCTGCCGCCCCGCCCCCATCCTCTATCAGTGCTCTTTCTGCTAGTTATTGTTGTTGACTTTTTTCTAGATATACATATAGATATATATATGAAGATATATATACATATACGTATACAAATGTATATCAGCAGCCGCCAATCTTCATCCGCAGCCAAAGAGCGTCACCAAATCCTGCAATTTGTATGCTCTAACTCTAAGCCGGGCGACATGAATATAGCAATTAATCTGTCTAAAACTTAAAAACTTATATTCAATATATAATATTGATTAATGTTGTAGATTCAGTTTCCGGATTCATATCCTGTTTCATATTTATTATTTATTATCTTATATTTGATTTTATTTTATGTTTTTATATTTTATGTTTTATATTTTATTTTTTATATTTTATATTTTATGTTTTATATTTTATATTTTAAACTTTATATTTTTATTTTATATTATATATTCCATATTATAGACTACATTTAATTAATTAGGTATATTTAATAAGTCTATCAAAATATCAGCTAGAAGAGCATTCAATCTTCGTTTTGTTTCAAGTTTCTTCCCCTGTTTTCATAAACAATTTATGTATTTTTTGTTGTTGCTGTTTTTAGTTAGTTTGCATATGCTGTTGTGGAGGAGTAGGCGAGTCTTTTGGCTGGTTGTGTGTCACCCATAAAGTGGCAGCCCGCATTTCCCCCACATTTCTGCAAACAGTTCCACTTCTTGTTCTTGCGCGTTTTCCGTTCGTGACTGCCGCGTTTCCTACGCGGCTTTCGCTATCCTTTGGCATTTTTTTCCTTCATCCTGGGGAGCTTGTCCCCCTTTATTTTTTATATTTTTGCCAGAGCATGTAGACTCATATGAACGCCCGCTAGTTTTATTTGCCATTTCGCTGTTGTTGTTCTTGTTTTTAACGTGATTTTAAATAACAAAACTGCGCAAAAAGCTGGCAGGGCTGCTGCTGTTTTATAACGGTTTCAATTTGTGGCACTCAACTTTCAGTGGGGGACGCCGCGCTGACGCAACTTACGGCTTAAGTAAAACTATTAAAGCATAAAATGCTGCGAGCGATCCAACAAAATTACATATACATGCATTCATCAACTTGGGGGCCAGGTCATAAAGCTGACGTGCAGCGCGCTGCAAGTGCCTCAGTTTTGGTTGGCTTTATGGGTCCACTAATTGAACGTAAAAATCTCAATGATTTCACTGATTTAGCTTTCGTTTAACTGCGCATTCCAGTTTAGCCTCAATTTTTATCAAATCTAAACATTAGTTTTAAGCTGCCCAAATAAAAAAAATTTGATGCCAACATTAATTCTAGTTTATGGCTTGAATCAAGTGATAATAAAAAGAGTTACGAAAGAAACTTAAATATTTTTTTTTTACTATTAATCTATTTATAGACTTTTGTTCCATTATTTTAGTCATCGCTCGTTTTATCTTTTAGAATAAACTATAATAATGTATATAATATAATATTAGCTGCAGCTACATCTTCCACGGATGTCTGCTTTTGTGCTTTTCTATTTGGATGTGTTCTAATTTTTACAGCGCTTGCATGCGGTTGGAACATCCATTAGAAAATACAACAACAACGATAAAAAAATAGCTACAGGAATTCCAGCAAGCTAGATACAGCAGCTAAATAAAAACAATTTTTTAAGCCAACTTAAGTGCGGTTGCGGTCAATGGTGGCAGCTACTCTGTTGGCCTCCCACTCGCTCCCTCTCTATCGCTCTCTGTCTCTCTCTTCTTGACATCTTCTCCTTCTCTCTTTTCTTTTACTTAACTTGTATATACTATAAAATTTGAGTTTTCAATTAATTTCCAATAGCTGCAGCTAGGGCTAAGAATGTTAACTGCATAGAGAAAGAGAGAGAAAAAAGAAGAGAAATACTAAGTATGTTTTCATAGGGCATGCTCGACTAGTATATGTCCCGTCTTCTTTATATATTAACTTTTGCCTTACTGATGTGATCTTCTAATACAAAAAATAAGTAAAATTATATATTATACCTCGTTGAGTTAGCTCTGTGTCAGGAGATCCACTTAACTTACTTATTAGCTGCAACATAAAGGGTATTAACAGCAGCTGATGTGAATAGTTTGGCAGCTTTCAGACTGACCAAGTTAGGAGGTTGGGCGGTTTGGAGGCTTCCGTTTTTATTGCCGTCTCGTGTTTAGAAAGTTTGCAAACATTTTCCGTTTTGTTGCATTCTTAAAAGCCCCAATAGCCAAGACGGCCGCGACAGACAAATGTGCCTGGTAATTGGCTACAAGTTGTGAGCGCGAGGGAGTGGGAACTGATGCTGATGCTGATGCTTTGTAGCTGGCGCTGAGGCTTGGGCTGGGGCTGGGGCGGAGGTAAGCTGGCAGTGTGGCAAACCACAATTAGCCTGAGCCAGCGTCGGGCCGGGCATTAGTGTCAGGGCAAGTTATCTGGCAAAAGTTTGGACGGCTGGACTGAGTTGGTTTTTTGTCTTGCAGCCTCGGAGTCGGTCAGTAAGCTCTTTCGTCAATCAAGCGGCCCCAAATCCACGCCGGCCAAGTTGCCGCCAACCACTGATAAATCGGATGCTGCATCGACGGCTTCGCTAACGCTCTCGTTGAGCTCGTTAGCCAGCAGCAGTGCGACCGGGCCGCAGGAGCGTCAGCCTTCAATAACAGAGACGCCCACACCGGTGGAGGAGACAACGGGCTCGGGCAGTGGCTCGTGCACGGCATCCACGGCGCTGCTGATGGATGCACCGGCTTCTGCTGCAGCTGCGGGGACGGCAGCAGCTGGCGGAGACACTGAAGTCGAGCCGCAGCTACGTCGGACGCCCAACGGTAAGCCATCTGCTGTCCATGTGCAGCAGACTAATTAGATTCTTTATCCTGGCAGCTAATCCCTTTCTGGCGGAGAGCTCACCGCTGAAGCAAACGGTATCGGGTCATGCGCTAATCAGCGTGAAAATTGGCAGCATTCTGGAGCAATCCCTGGTTTACTACACAGCGCGCCTGCTCGCTGCGCGCTTCCTGCTGAGCGGCCAGGCATCGGGTCTGCAGCCGGACACTGTAAGCCGCGTGTCCATCAAGAGTCTATCGCTGGCAGTGATTGCGCAATGCGTGCGATTGGCGCCGCGCGTGCTGCAGCTGCCGCTGGAGATCAGTGAGCAGGAGCTGCAGCTGCTCGTCCAACTCAGCGCGAACAGCACACAGGTGTCCAGTCCGCAGAGCAGCAACGAGTCGCAGCGCAGCACGGAGCTGTGCCAGTCCATGACAGGATCGCTGCTGGAGCCAGTCGTGGACAATGAGGACAATCAGCTGCTGCTGGACATCAAGGATGATCACTTTGGGCCCAGCACCTGCCCCGTTTATCTGCAGCAATCGCCGACGCTGAGTCGCAGTGCTGATGCCGCGCTGCTGCAGTCCCAGTTGGAGAAGAAGCGTCAGTCGCACCTGCGGCAGTCGGATGCATCCGACAGTCCGCTCTCCAGGTCGGAGATCATTGGCAATACGTATCACGTCACAGTTGCGGCAGAGGACGCGCCGCCCTTGGCGCTGCCGCCGGTGCCGCCCAAGCGCACCAAATCCATGCGCAGTCGCGCCAGCTACACGGCGCCGCCTACACGCACGAGCCCGCCCACAACAAGCGCTGGCGGGCAAGCGCTGGCGGATGTGCTGCTCTTCCACGGCCACTGTGATCCCATGTTGCGTGGCGGCGTGCAGCAGATAGTCGGCAGCTTTGTGCAGGCGAGCGGAGCGGGTCGCTGCCTGCAGCTGCAGCCGGGACTCGGCCTGGCGCATTTGCTGGCCATTTTGCTGAAGGTACGCAAGGATTACAGCACGCTGACAACAATAGTGTTGCCTGGCCGCAGGCGCGTTCTTTGATACCTCACTGATTGTCTGTGTGTGTGTGTGTGGATGTGGGTGTTGGTGCGAGTGGCTTATCTGCCGTGACTTAATGTGGCAAACGATGCTCCACATGCCGTTATCTATTCATATATGCTTGTATCTCTGCCCGTGCCACTTACACCTGCCCCTGCGCCGTGGCGAGCTTATGCATAACGCATACGCCGCGTTGTTTGTCCTTGCGTTGGCTTTTCGCCCGCTCCCACTCACTCCCGCTCCTGCTCCTGCTCCTGCTCCCTTCAACATTCTATAAATATGCACCTCCACCTTTTCGCTGCACGTCCTTTTTTTCCCTCTGTTAAACCAACAAGCTAACATATTTTAACACCCACACCCAGACACACACACACACACACTCACACACACACAGACACGTGTCCATATCAATGGCTGTTGGTGTCTGCTTTTGAATATTTTGCAGTGCTCGGCGCTGCAGTTGCCGCTGCAGTTGCAGCTAAGCCGGCGGCATTTCGTGCCGGGCTGTTTTTCATTTGAAAATAAGAAAGAAAATTCTTATCGCTTTAGCAATGTGCAAGTGCAAATGCCCCCAAGGCTAACAGCGCATCCGTTGCCAAGCCCCAACACCAACACCAACGCCAGCTCGCAAGCAAATGGAGAATGTGCGCATAACTTGCACATTGATTTCTCTCTTGAGAATTGTTAGCTGCGCATGCATGGATAGCGTGTGGGCAGGCGGCTGGATTGACTTGGGCTACTCTGGCAAGGCGGGGCTTCGGGGTTCGTTCTTCTTATTGAATTCAATAATTTAGTGGCCGGCCGAACATTTATATTGCAGTCGGCGCGCCCAAAAGCGCAATTTGATTATGCAATGTTGTTATGCAACGAGTTGCAAAGCGGCGCGAACGTGCCAGCTGGAAATCACATTAGATGCCTCTGCCCCAAATTCTAATGCCAGCAAATCCGTCTCAATGGCACTTGCCAAGCACACACACGCACACACACACACACATATATTTGTATATGTGTGTATATAAATATATATGGTATGCAGAGTGAGATCTTCCCTAGAGCAGGGCAACTGTGATAACAATAGCCCTTTGGCTAGGAAGAGCTTGTTAAGATTCGTTAAAAATGCACACACTCAGTAGACACACACACACACACACACACACACACACATACACTCACTCGCACACACACACACATGTGCTTGTGCAAAACTTTTTGCTTGTGCAAACAATAAAACACAAATTCGCTTAGCAGCGCAAACTGAGAGCCAGCAGAGCCCAAACGTCTGGACTCAGCTCGGTCTGTTCTTGAGGCCATCTATGAAGAAATTTTGACAAAAAAAAAAAAAGAAAATAAACTGAAAACTTTTTTCTGCTTTTGCACATTTGCAGGGCTTTGAGGACGAGATACACACAGTGGTCATACAAGCGTTGAATGCATTCGATAAGATATTTCCGCATGTGGTGTCCAAATATTTGACAGGGCCGCCATGTCATTATCATGCTCATCAGAAGCGACAGCAGTTGCAGCAGCCAAGTGGACAACAAAAGGGTCCCGGCCAGGCCCAAACATTTGGCCAACAAACTTTTCCAAAGAATCTGGATAATGCCTTAAGCAGTCAGCAGCAGCAGCAGCAGCATCAGCAGCAGGAGCAACAATGGCACTCTAACGATGACAACTCGAGGGCAGATGAGACCAGGATGTGTGCCAGGTCGTCAGCCACTGATAATGATGAGCTGCTAGCTGCTCTTTTGAATGATTTTCAATTGCAATCGAAACGCTTGCAGCAGCAGCAGCAGCAGCAGCAGCAGGAACAGGCCAACAACAGCAACAGCATTAGCCAATATAATGAGCCTGGCCCCTGCTGTGTGTTTGCCATTTCACCGAAATTGCTCTTGAACAAACTTCGATTGTGTCGTCACAATAAATACTGGTTGGTCCAGAATAAATATGCCGAAGTTATTTCCAATTTAAATTACGGGCTGCTGCGCTCCTACTACGCAAATTTCGATTGTGCCTTTGACAACAACAACAACAACAGCAGCAACGACATGGAATTGGAGTCGAAAAGTCAGTGTGCGGCTACAGCCGCTGCCTGTAACTGGGAAACGGCTGCCTGCAACAAGGACATTGTCTGCACTTATGAGGTAAGCAGCTAAATCGCCTTATTACAACAGCAGAAACAAAAAAGAAAAAAGACGCAGCTTCAAGCATATCTCTCTGGTCTGGCCAGCAGCTGTTTGGCTTGTTTATTGTGTAGATTATTATTTTTATTTCTATTTTTTTTGTTTGGTTCCGCACTCCTGGCAAATGCCTTCAAAAGCAATTGAAGTGAGCCCAAACGCTCCGCAGTTGCCCGTGGCCCCTTGCAGTGCCCCAGCCTGGCGTGGGCAACATCCTCTTATTGAACTTTTGTGCACTGAAGTGTGGCTCTTTGTGCATCTCTGCAGACTGCCCCCAATACGATCCGATCCGACTGACAGTTTGTTTTGCTTTTAGAGTATCTCGCAGCGTATTTATACACACACACGTATATATATATATGTGTGTATATGTATATATGTATAGATATGTATGCTTCGTATTTGTTGATTTATTATTTTGAGAAAGCCAAGCAATTTGCTAAATGGTAAAAAGGGACGTACTACGTACGTGTACACAGACTGAAGACTTAGCAAACAATTGTGCGCCGTATGGAGAGGGGGAGGTGGGGCGAGGGGGTCGAGGGAGGCACATGCATACGTCTGTGTGCTGCGATAAAAGAGGAAATGACACTTCGCCGGGGGAATGAAAAGCCTTTGATTGAATATCGCAGCGGCAAGCGAAATGCTTCACAAGAAATTAAAATAAATTAAATTGAAACTTAATAATGTAGACTATGAAATAAAGCGGAGTTAAAAGTTAAAGGATTATTTTTGAAAAATATTCAAAATGAAGTTACGTCTAAGATTTAATTGGAAAAGTAATTTATAAACGGCTAGAATAGAGGTAATTAACATTTGATATGCAATTGATGTGTTGATAAATAAATGATAGGTATAAATATTATATATATATTATATTATATTATATTATATTATAAAATCTAGTTCATCAAATATATCATAGAATGTATTCTAAGACCTAACTCACATGCTAATGCATTTTATCTGCAGTAGGGCGAACATAAATTTGCCATAAATATTGCTGAATTCTTGTGTTGCATATAAGATAGATTAGCGTAGGGCCAAGTTTTTGGGGAACATATTCGACAACATTTTCAATCAATAGTTTTTTTTCTGCTTGTTGGGTAGGCAAAGAGATGCGCTGGTAGTGGCCATATGAAAAGTTGAAAGTTGATAGAGTTGTTGCCTGGATGCAACCACAAAATTGCAGAGCAGCAGGTGGAAAGCGTGGGTGTTGTTGTAGCGGGAAACGGCATTATGAAAACTTGGCTCTGGTTTTTGATTTACAAGCTGCAGTCAACTAACTTGGAAACGCTTTTCGATCCCTGCAGGCTCAATTCCTGGACGAACTTATGCAGCTGCTGGGCGACGATGATGCGCGCGTAAGGGAGCAGGCCGCCCACAGTTTGTGCCGGTTTATAATGCAAACAGCGCGCCAACAGGAGCTAGCAACAACAACAGCAACAACAGCGGCAACAGCAACAACGATGCGAATCGAGGAAGGCAACATGAATGCTGAAACTCAACAAACTAATTTCAATTTGCTTTGGGATTTTTTCGACTATCGCATATTTGGCAGCATGTCCGTGACGTTGCGTAATTTATTCCGGGCTAGCTCAACGATTGCCTCGCCAATGGCAGCCCTGGATGCCGGAGAGCACGGTCACGGGCCGTATGCTGCCACCGCAGAGGCTGTTGTTGGTGTTGGCGTCGGCGGTGGCGGCACCACGATTGGTTTGGGCGGTTCTGCTGGCGGTGCAGCCGCTGCGGCGTCGGCCTACTTTGATGGCAGTTACGGTGACGGCCATGTTTTTGCCTTCGGACTTCCACGTCAAATTGCGCAAGAGGAAAAAGTTTTGGCCAAAGTTTTGTATCGCATGACAAATAAATTGATGACGCTCAATGATAAAAATTTGCAGGTAAATATTTGTGTGCGCTCAGCAATCGCTGGCAGCCAACCCGATTGAAACCCAACAACCTCTCTGCTCTCAATCCATTCGACAGTTTGGCATAATTAACGCGCTGCGGCTGCTGCTACAGCACTTCAATTTCGTCGACTATCAGCAGGCCTGGACCGAATTTAATTTCATTGAAATTTGCATGAGCTACGCGTATTACAACAGTGCAACAGCTGGCGACTTGAATTGCCAGAACGATTTGATTGATGTCATGGCCAAATTAATAGCAGGTAAGTGCCACGCCTGCAGCGCCCAAATTCAGAAATGGCTCTAAACACAGAATGGAATTTCGTCAACCATGAACCCACACAATTTGACATAATCTGCGACCTCAATTCAATTGCAACTAAAATGCATATTTTACAGCTAATTGTACAGATATCAGGTTACCCGACTATATAGATGTCTATAGATATGAATTTAGATGAGCTGATTAATAGATGTATGAAGATAACTTAATTAATAGATAAATAGAAATGGACGTAAATAAATATATATATAGATATACAGAGGTAAAGATACACAGAGAATTAATAATTAATAAAAATAGATATAAAGGTTCATAGATATACGTAGAAGAGATTTAAATCTTGCACTTTTGAATCAGCAAATCATGAATTGTGTTTTTCTTTTTTAAAGAGTTTAACATGCAATAATAGAGTATTTTAATTTTAATCTTTACATATTTATTCACATCCGTTCATTAAACTGTTTGGATCGCTTCGAGCGACTAAATAGTGAAAATAATGAAAAAATTGCATTGGAAATTTGTTTTTAATTGTATTGCATTGCAGTAAATGCCAAAGAAATAATCATATAAATCATTTTAATTAATTGTTTGTCATTAAATGAATTTACATAAATATTTTTATGCTATCCGTGGTACTTGGTGGCCCTGTATTCCAATACCTTTTATTCTTTACGTTTCTTCTCCCCTTTTGTGCATTATTTTAATTGTAATTTTAATGAAGCAAAAGCACAAATTAGCATAAATATTTTTAATTTTCTATAGGCATAATAATTCAATTTGTGTTCAATTTATTTATTTTTTCTTGCTTTACAAATGACTGAAGTAGTAAAAAAGCGATTGTTATTGTTAATGTGGCTAGACTAGGCTATATACTGAAATCGGAGATGGGAGACAGTCCAAATACGCTACAGCAGACAGCTTTATGTTTATAAAAATCATTTATAGAAATATATTTATATATGGCTGCTGCCCTTATCCTGTTTAATCAGTTATAATATAGACTCAATATTATCTCATCTCTGTCTCACCTGTGTTTTATATAAAATGTATACTTTTTTCTTTATCATTTGATTTATTATTCGATTTATTTGATATGCTTATTGCCAAACCAAGCGCTCATTGCTCTCAATAGTTGCACATTTAAATATTTGACGTCAAGTTGGTAGCGTGTAATTAAATAATTTTCAACAGTCCCATTAGCGGAGTGCTCGCTCCACGGCTTGCAGTCAAATGTGCCAACAACAATTAAATGCGGAAACAACAGCAACAGCAACAACAACAATGACAACCGATACGATTTGCAAGCTAATAAACATTTTAATTCAATTTACCAAATTGCATAAACCAGAAAACCAAACTTCAACTTAATTTCATTAATGGCTTTTTATGCGGCGCCCACGCGATAGCCACGCCCATTGTCAAACTGTTGTCGCTGTCAGCGACAAGGTTCGAGTTGTATATATATATTCCATAATGATTTTTATTTCAATTTTTTTTGCTTTTTGTTTTTGGTGTTTGTTGTTATGTTTGGCCCGTTTGTCAGCCGCGTATTTGCAATGCGCTAATGTAATCCACCATAATCAAAAAGTAATTAAATTATTAATAAACCATTAAATGTAAAATAGTTTTCGTGCCACTCGCACCATGTAGCCTGCACTCCATGCCGATGCCCTATGCCCCATGCCACTGGCAGCTGCCCCTCGCTTGTGCTTCGCGCTCACCGCAGCCAATGCAATTTGCATTTGTGCATTTTTGCATAAGCAAATAATTTAATTTTTAAGCCGTGAGCGCTTTCGCACCTCCAACTATGGCCCAGCCATGTAATATATAAATATTTATGCATGCATATGCGCCTGGCTATATGCTATGCTTGCGATGTGCGTGTGTGCGGACCTTATCTGAGCATCGATTTCAAAACAAAATCGCCAAATGCTTTACGGCCTTTTTTGGTGGGTGTTTTGTGATAAGTTTTGACAGTATGCAAATCATGTTGCTGACATGTGAGCGGCAGCGAAAAGTTCTATGAGTGAGGCATGCACAACTATGAGATATCCCAACTAATAGTAAAGGTATTTGAGATATATTATAGTTAGTTTCTATTTGAATGTCTAATGAGACTTATCTATGCATGTTAGCAATTAGAGAAAAAGTTCTATAAGTGAGGAATGCACGACTATGAGTTACCCTAACGAGCAGACTATAATAAAAGTATTTAAATATAGTTAGGTTAAAATTAATTGAATGTTTATTGAGACTGATTTATACAGTCTGGAAATTAGAGAAAACGTTCTATGAGTGAGGAATACACGACTATGAGTTACCCTAACGAGCAGACTATAGTGAAGGTACTGGAAATATAGTTAGGTTAAATTAATTGAATGTTTAATGACCAGCGTCAGTGTCACTCAAATATTATGAGCGCATATGATAATAACTTCATATATCTTTGCCATAAAGAAAGGCCTGTTCTCCTTTAACAATTGTCAATTTTTCATTTATAAAGCCAACCAAAACTTACTTTAAGTTCAGAAAACTATATGCAATTAAAGCTTAACAAGTTAAAGAGCCAACAGCCAATAGCTGATATCTTCTCGGCGCAGTTCGCACAGTCATTTTATTTATGCGCAAATTGTAATGCGACGCATTATGAGTGGAATTAATGCAGTCGTTTTCAGTGCGGCGCGAGCTCATTTGCGAAATGTTCAATTAAAATGAGAATATGCCGGATTGATTGTCTATAAATGCCTGACTGATAGCCCAAGTGTATATCAAATTGACAGCAACTGACGGCGTGCGTCCTGCCACTACTTGTCTCCGCTGAGCTGGGTCGTGCGGCGGTCTCCAGGCATTAATAAAAATAATATTACGCATACGCACAGTGTGTCGGTGGCGCATAATAAGTATGCATTTATTTATTGTTCAGCAGTACTCTCGCGCTCGCTCTCCCACTCTTTCTTTCTCTCTCTGTTTGTCTCTTTAATTTACACACATTTTAAAGACAAGTTGCAATTTCGCTTGTTGGCAGAATTCTTGAACGAAATCGAACTATTGTTCTGTATTCCGGCTGCACGTGAATATAAATAAATATAAATTAGCAACAGAATTGTGGCATCGTCTCATTATGCGCAATTTTCAATTAATTAGTTAATGTAATGCAAACTCCAGAGCCTGCTCCGCGGCTCCACCTGTGCTGGCACCGCATTGTCTGCTGCTGTTGTTGTTGCTGTTGGTTTTAATGGCTCCCCGAACACTTAATTTTTATAAATATTTATGCGAATACAATTTAATTTATTTGTGCAAAAAATCATAATAATAATAATAATAAAAGTTTGCCTCCATTTTCTTTGCGCGAACAAATAAAAATGTATTTAGTATTTGCTGGCGCTGCAATATTGACACATAAATTGAAATGCCTCCACACACTCACACACACACACACACACCCACTCACACACCCACCCACATACACCACTAACTGAATGCATATAAATCATGTCGTAGTTTGAAGCGCTTTCCGCTTGTTACCTACGCAATGTTTGCTTTAATTTAACATTATTTGTTTGCCTCCGATATTTATATAATTGTGTGGAATATCTCTGCCATCTCCCATGCCCACCCCCCCATTCCTGCCGTGTGTATTCATTAAATGGCTTTTTAATTTACCGCGCTGCAATAGCGCGGCATTTGTGCATTTTAAAGTATCTGCTCAGCATTTAAACACAATTGGCTGGCTTAATTTGTCATTAATATGCTGGCTCCTTTCAGGTGGCATGTTGAGCTCGGGCGAGGCGCCGCCCGCTGGCCAGCTGGAGTTTCTGCTGCGTCACTGCGGCAAGCTGCTCAACATTTACTATCATCTGGTGGGCAATCAGCGCCCAGTGCAGCCGAGCGGCAGCAGCAGTGGAAGTGGAGGCGGCAGCGGTGGAGGCGGGGGCAGCGGCGGCGCTGGAGGTGGCAGCCACGCCGGCAAGCTACCCAAGGCGGGCAAGAGCGAGCTCTTCTCGCTGAGCGGCGGCGGCAGGGAGACGCTGGCGACGCTGCAAGCGATGGGTTACTTTGCCAGCGATTACGTTTACATGAAACTTTACAACATTTTAAGAGGTGCTAATGACAGCTACAAGGTAAGTCAAAGCCTCGGGTGAAGACAGCGCCCCGGCGGGGGCGTGGCGCCATTAAGTTGCGGCTGCTGTTGGCGCAGTAAATGGCAAAAGTTCTTGGGACACGTGCACCGAGATTTACCAATTCCTCCAGTTTGCTGTGCTGCGCTGCACTGTGCTGTGCGCGGCTCCAATTGCACGTTGCACGTACAACGCAATGCGCCGTTTTATATGCAACACTTTTGGGGCAACGCAGGCGCCACGCAATGAGTTGTAAAAAATGAAATGCTGGCAGCGTACTCGACTCTTGGCTTCAACTTTTTGACTTGCCACCTTTCGCCTGCCTTTTGCCGCGACTGGCATTAGGGCGTGGCCAATAAAACGCCAAGGCTCTTAGCGGCTTGTGCTAACCCACTCTCGGTCTTACCCTTGTCTCTTTGCTTGCAGATAACCATAAATCAGGATGCTGGCGGCTTATTAATTTGCCTGCTGAAGAGCTGCCTCAACGCGCTTAGTCTCTGCCTGGAGGCATCGATGCTACCGCCGCCGCCGCCGCCGGCGAGTGCAGCCTCGAATGCGCCCGGTCTGAAATTAATTGAAGAAATACTACAGTATTTGACCAAGCTCATAAATTATGCGCCCGGCGAGTGTGTTGCCTGTCTGCGGCAACTGTTAAAATATTTATTTGGCCAAAATTATGCAAGCCAAGTGCAGCAGCAGCAGCCGCCTCACGGATACCATGCCACATTTGTGCGTCCCTACTTTGTGGCCAAGCACTGTGCCAGCGGCCCTTCCACATTGTTGCCACCAGCTGCTGTAGGCTCGACAGCAGCAACAACAACAACGACGACGACAGCAACAACAACAACAACAGAAGCTGCTGCAACAATGCAACAACTAACTGCAACGCAGTCGGCGCTGGGCTCCCTTTTCATGCGGGGCATGCAGCCGGATACTCCGCCGTCGGCCGACTGCGTCCGGCTTATAAAGCTGTTCGAGCCGCTGGTCATCTACTGTTTGACGGTGAGTGGCGGATTGCTAATTAATTTTAGTAGTTGCCAATTTGTTTGATTAAAAATGCGCCGACACAAAAGCCACCTGCTACAGGTGCATGCCGCACGCATGCCTCCCCAGCGTGTGCGTGGCATGCATTCATATTTTATTTATGGCAAACATTTGCGTTGCACTCGTATTCAATGCATTTCCGCCCGCCCACAGCTCTTCCTGAAGTCCAATGCGCTGATACAGGCGCCCATATTGAAGCTCCTATCGCAGCTGCTGGACCTAAATGTTACCTACAGCATTCTCGACTCAAAGAGCGTTATTTTTGAGCAAATACTAAACAATTTGGACCTAATTGAAAATGGCATCGACAGGTGAGTGCGCCTGGCTAGCCCCTAGCCCCATAGCGTATATTGTATGCCCTGAAATTCATATTAGAAATTCAAATTATGTGATTGCTTTCATGGCAAACGTAATGTAATTGAAGTTGGTGTAAATAAAACTCTCGATAGCGGCAAATGGAAGGAGGCGAGCTAATGTTTTTAAAATACATCCTATATTGAGGTCAATTGTGCCTTTGGTTGGTTTGTTTATTAGACTGTTTGAATAAGCGGCGATATTTAGAATTGATTTTGGAGTGAAGTTTATTTATTTCTAGATTCAAGCTGATAAGAACTTTTTATACCCATCAAAAATAAGAATTTAGAGTACATAATTTTGTGAAAATTTAACTGACGGGCAAAAAGAGGCATACCACGCTCCATAAGGTATATATATATTGATAAAGAGGTCTAGCTGAGTTGATCTAGCCATGCTTGTCCGTCCGTCTTTCCGTGTTAATTGAGCAACCTTATAAACCACAATAGCTTGAAATTTTAAAGGTGTGATTGTATAGATGAATAACTTAAAATTAGACACTATATTTACTTTAATGAATATACACACATATGTGGTATATTTCGGATTTTGGATACCTCCCATTCTTCCCCCAAATTTGGAAAACAAAGGTCTTTGATATCCAAAAAGTTATTTTGCTTGGGGAAAAAGCCATATATGAATATCATTATCTCACTCTTAGTCAAGCAGTCTTAAATAGAGCAGTCTTACTTGTTCAGTATATCCTATTCTTATACCTCAATTATTCTAGCTAGCGATATACATTCAAAGTTACAGCCATATCTTTACATAAAAGAAACTTTGATTGAATACCCTAAAACTTAAACTATATATCGTACACATCTTTAGATGCAGTGTCTTGAAGGTCATTTTAAATATTATAAAAATATATATAATTTATAGCCTATATACCAGAGCCAATATCTATCTATCTTGATCTATTTAACTCTAATTGCAAATAGAAAACATTTGTCAATGTTAGTTTGTCTCCATTTATCCTCTGCACAGAAATGCGGGCATCATAGTGCCAGTGATGCTGAAGTTTCTCATGCAGCTGACCCACAAGAGCGACCGTCCATTGATTACCATACCGAAGATCATAAGCGTGACCAACAATCTGCTGGCCAATGGCGCGGTGCGGGATGTGGCGCTGCTGGCGCTGAAAACGCTCAGTTACGAATTGTTCTTTATGCACAGCCCACTCGATGGGGCGCTGGAGGACGAACAACAGCAGCAGCAGCAGAGAGGCAGCTGCCAGAGTCCGTTAACGGCGGTGGCTACGCTGGACACAAAGGAGGCGCTGTTGGCGCAGCGGCGCGAGATGGACACACAGAAGGAAGTTGTGCTGGGCATGCTGGAGAAGTTTGTTGATGCGCGAGCCGTGCAACAATTGCTGGCGCTGTTGCTGCTGTACGAGCGGAGCTTGCAACAGCTGGACGCGCCAAAATATCTAAGCGCACAGGATGCGAATGTCGTTTATGGCCTGGTCTGTCGCTCGCTGGCCACCGGACAGCTGCGACTGCACACATTCGTTGATCTGCGGCTGCTGGAGAGCTGCTTTCGCAACAATGGCAACTATGTTCTGGCTGACAGCAAGGAATTTCTGCAATTGTTGCAGCTCTTCATTGAACAGGTGAGCACAATGCCAGAAAGTTCACATGCGGCGAGTGAATGAATTTCGAATGAATGAAGCGCAGCGGAGGTCCTTAAAGTCCTGCGGTCACGGCACTTCTTTCGCTCATAAATATGCGCCCCTCTAATGCCCTCTTAAGCACTTGCAGCGTCAAAATCTCTTGAAATATTGATAGAACACAACAACAACAGCATCACATTCTGCTGCCCCGCTGTGTGCTCACATTAAAATGCATTTGTGCCCGGACTTCATTGCTTAATATTGCCCCACACACTAGGCTAACAGCATGAATTGAGTGATATTATCTTTCGTCGCAGGCATTCGAATCCCCATTTACAAAATATGCTGCTCGGCATTAAATTTCTGTTTGTGCTCGTCCAATCAAGCTCAAAGCACAGGGCGTCGTGTCCATGGTTTCCTTCTATTTATATGGCCTACAGCTGGCAATTTATATCACAGTTATCAATTACTCAAGTATGCACTTTAGGAGCGAGCAGACAGCCAAATAAATTGAATAATTGACATGCATTGTCAAATTAAGCAAATTTCTAATTTCTAATGTACTCTAGCAGCAGCACAAATTACAGACTTTAAACTGTCAGCTCTTAAGCCGATTAAAATTCGTAATCATCAAATGACAAGTTCTGGCACATACTTGAGAATGCTTTTAGCAAGCAAAGTATAGAGGGTATATGTATAATGTGTTATACATTATATAATGCACATTAAAGATCAAGTAAATTAGGCGAAATCCGATTTGAAGTGCTATAAATATCATAAGTCTGATTAGTGTATAAAGTAGGAAGAGCGAAAAGATGGAAAAGCTAAGGTGAAGATGAAATTCTTTGGTTTGATTATAATGTAATGTATATAGTAAGGGAAAAGAAGAAGTAGAAATTTAACATATTTGTATTGAGATAATATTCTTGTTGATAATAAGTGTTATTGAGAGCCAGAGACAGAATCAATAAATACTAAAACTGATACCTAGTATAAATCCGATTATTGTCTAAAGTAGGGGAAAGCCGAGGGGAAAAAGTTAAGATGAAGATTTTTCAGTGATTTAATATCAATTATTTACATTTGATACATATACTGCTCTTATTTAGGATAGCTTCATCTTTGAACTGAATTGATAGTTCTACAATGTTTAAACATTAAAGAAAGTTTAATAATAATAAAAACATTATGTTAGAAAAAAGTACAAAAAAAAAAAAAACACTCTGATAATATGGACATCTCTATAACGCCATCTGCGATAATTTTTATTTATTTGTTGTTTTTTTTTTTTTTAAAGCAATTGATTTATTTAATGCGTATATTTAAAATATGATATATTTTTAAATTATTGTAAAACCAACTAAAAAATGTTGAAGATTCGATAGATCCTGAAACTGATCTGATCTATAAATGCACACGTATCAGCTTCTCTCTATTCGAGCTTGCCATAAAATGCTGTGCATAAGCCTTAACACGCTTCACATTTCACACAGATATGCCAGACACTCGATATGCCATGTAAAGTATTGTTATTATTAACATTTGAGGGAATTCAATTGATGTATTTATGCGAAGGCCTCCTAACGGTATCGGGTGATGCGTTGTGTGTAAATTTAATTGTCAGCTGCTTTAGAAGTTTGTTGCGCTCCGCCGTGCTTATTTCACCTGTTTGCCACGCGGTGTTGCACGTAAAGTAGGCACTGCAAATGGTTCATTTAACACTCGTGCATCAGTTGGCCTCGTGTGGCCTGTGGCTGGCACTGGAGCCGTAGGTAGGCAGCATGGGCGGTGGGGGGGGGCTGGCTGTTGGCGTGTGGGTTCATCAGCGATTTGTCATTGCCCCTCCTCCTTTCGCCTGTCCGGCAGTGCGCTTGCTTATTTGCATTTACATGCACACGAATGCACTTTGTTGCTCTTGCCGCATATATATATATATATATATATATATATCTATATATACTTACACATATATGTCTATATGTGGAGTTTTTTCGCCTCTGGCGCTGTTGTTGTTGCATGTGGCGCCGTAGTTAATGTGGCACATGTCGTATACGTGACATTTTTAATACCTACGCTTCAACGCCGCACATTTTCAACTATTAATGCGCATTTAAGCTACACATGCATTAACTGTCGCCCTGCCAAGACCTGTCAGACCAGCTCCCAGACCCAGCTCCTGCTCCTGCTGCTGCTGCTGCCCTCGGCCATACCGTGAGTTGTGCCCGGAGCAAGAGCCAGCCAGAGCCTGTTGTGCTGTTCGCAACTTAATTACATAGCAAATGCACTTGTGTATATATATATCTGAGAGAGTGTGTGTGTGTACGTGGACACTTACTTACATATGTAGCGACTTGTCCAGCTCGTGCACGGCTCATGGCCTCTTATACATTGAGGCAAATGCATCTAGCGTCTAACGTTCGGAACTAAACCGTTAACTTTCGAGCCACGGGCCATTGATAAATATTTTGATGGCTCCGACTCCACTCGACTTCATTTTATTAACGCAATTAAACAGCAAGGCTGTAAAACTTGAACCAATTACAGTTTATTTAATTACATGATGAGCCGACAAAAAAAATGTAGTAAGCACGTAACTGTGAGTGGAGCGTGACTGACTGAGTTGTACCTCGCCTATAAATATGAGAACTATTAACTAAGCAAGGAGTCGAAGCTCTAATGATGTAGGTATTAAAACTGAAATACTTTACGATAGACTTGGATCTAGCTATAAAATTAGGTCTATACACGTTACAGTCGGGAGTAATTGACTAGGTTGTACCTTACGAAAACTATTAGATGAACAAGGGATCAAATATGTAATGAAATCGGTATATAGAGTTCAGCATTTCCACTAAGACTTGGATTTAATTGGATCTATCTATAAAATATAGTCTAAACGGGCTCTTTGTCTATCAGTTGGGTTCATGTATGTATTTCCAGGGTATTTAATAGGTATCCAACCACGCACTTTTTGCCAGCCAGGTAGGCATGAGTAATTAAGTCGGGCAATGAGCGCATAAGTCAATGCACGACTGGCTGAGCAACAGCTTTACGCACACATAGCTCCACACACACACACTGTGCGTGTGTGTGGGTTGGCAAAACTTTATAGCATAAACATTTTAATTGAAATTGAAAATGCGCCACAACTTAAATAACTTTTTGCGTGTAAATATTAAAAATGCAACCAGGAGGCGGGCCGAACCAAAAGAGAGAAAAAAAAATGCCTATTCGAAAATTAAAAGCTAGCAAATTTAATTGCATTGCAGGCACACTAGAGGTGTGTGTGGGTGTGTGTGTGTGTGAGGGTGTGGGGGAGTATCCCTTCTAATTACTGCCGGAAAATATGTTGATGTTGTCGCTGGCAACTTTGTTACTGCAATTTATGCAAAGTTTCACACTTTGCCGCCCCGTCGACCGTGGGGCGTGGCAGCCCCATGTTGGCTTCGCTCAACTAACGCTTATCCCTTTCTTTCTCCTGCAGGACGTTGCTAACTTTGGTGATTTAGCGCTGGCAATGATTACGCTGGCAAATGTAATTCTGAAAACCGAAGAAATTTATCTGGTGAATCACATAAAACTTTATTTGAAAAATAATCCTCAGGCCGAGCAGGCCGCAGCAGCAGCAACGACAACAGCAGCAACAACAACAACCACTCATTGGCAGGATGAAGCACCTTCGACATCTTCGGCAGCTGCCGCAGCCAGAGCCAACGCCGCTGCCGCCACACGAGGCCCGCCTCGTCCCGCCATAAGCGAAATTAACTACTTTGCCAAAGTTTTGAGCGAGAAGCTGCTGGGCTGCCTGGATGCGCTGCTGGCGCTGGGCACTGGCTGCGATCTGGGCGCGAGTCCGGCCGGCCACGCCTACTGCCAGCTGGCTGGGCGCTTCGTTAATGCGCTGCACAATGTTTGCTGTCGCTCACGGCACAAGGATGCGCTGCAATCAGTTTTTCGTTTGGTTTTGGCCGAGTCCGAGTTCCTCTGCAAATACTACAACCTACTCCTGATGAGTGCCGCCGGCGGCGATGCCCTGGAGCCCGTGCTGCTCGCCTGCCAGCAGCTGATGCTGTCCATGCGGCTGCTGGAGCCGATGGTGCTGCTGGGCCAGGCAGCCGAGCTGCCGCTAAAGTGGAGCCTGCAGCGCGCCATGTTGCACGAAGTTTGCCGTGCCACTGCGGTAAGTAGCGGAGCACAAAGGAAGAAGGGTTTGGCTGCGACGGCACAGCTGGTCGCACATTAGTTTAATTTGAATTTGACAGCTGATTCGGCCACTGGCTGTGCCAGTGCCACAAGAGCGGAGCGAGTCCAGCTGACAGTTGTCGTGCTCGTAATTTTGCGGTTCACCGCGCCGGGTTCGGTTTCCGGCTGGCACTCCGGTCATTTAAGCGGTCTGGCTGGGCTTTAAGCTGCGCTCAGTGCCGCGCATTATTTTAATAGATTCCCACTCGAACATGCGCCACTTGTCGCTCACTAATGGCTCAGCTGGGCCCCGCCCAGACTCGTGGGGCCGGGCTGGGCTACAAGCGAATCACAACCATCTAATTGCAGGCACTGGATTGGAGTCCGCAACAAGTGCGTCGCCTGTGCGCCGGCAAGTATCTGAATTTCCTAATTGCTGACCACTTGGAATTCCTTTGCGAGCTCTGCCAAGTGCGTCCCGAGTGCGGCTCATTACTGCTGGCGGCGCTGATCCGTCAGGCGCACGACTTGAACAAAGTGAGTGGAAATCCTTATATTTTACATTACAATGAATTCATTACCCACTCCACTCCACGAATGCCTTTGTTCGCTGCATTCTTTGGTCTCTGTTCTCCGCCTCTCCGCCAGCACTCGATACGCAGCATCTTGCGCCTGTTGAACTACATTTGCGTGCCGCAGGTGGATGTGGATGCGGATGTGGATGTGGATGTGGATGTGGCGGCAACCACGCTGCAGTCCCTACAGCTGCTTAGTCGACTACATCAGCTACACGACGGCCAGCGCGCACTGCAGCTGCCCATGGAGCGTCTGGCGCGGCGGCTGGCGGCGCAGAGCAGCGCGGCCACCAGGAGCAGCATCTACGAGCAGCTGCTGCAGGGCGAGCTGGCTGGAGCCGATGACCAGGACGAGCTGCGCACCATGCTGTGAGTAAAGGACCCCGACTCTTGACAACTATTTAAATTAATTTGGGAACACAATTTGGCCAGAGAAACAAATAGACGAAAGCAAATCTGAGCAATATTCGATTCAAGTTACTTAGCAGAACTTTCCAATTTTCCAATCTTGTGGAAATGACAATTGACAATTGCAAAGCAAATCGAATTAGGGGAAAAATCACAAATGTAAAATGCAAGGCAAATCCCATTTAGGGCTAAGCCCACACCCAGAGAGAGAGAGAAATGTAATTGAAGGGAAAATGCATTTGAGGGAAATTTGCAATAATTTTCTGCAAGTGTATTTGGAGTTCGATGCTTTGTGCCCTGGTTTGAGTTGCTTGTTTTACATATTTTTATTTGATGGCAGGCTGAAGGACCTGGAGTGCCCGCAGGACAATGGCCCAGCTGCTGCAGCGCCGCGCATAATTGATGAGAGCTGGCTCTTTGGCCAGGTAAGTGCTTGCTCTACTTGGCTTTGCGTTTGGCTAATTTATGAGGCCCTCCTCACCTCACCTCGCCTTACTCCTCGTACTACTTGGTCCATTTTGCTTTGTGCCTCCGCAGCTAATCAAATTTGCCACGCAGCACGCAGATGCGCCGCAGCAGCAACAGCAGCTGATGCGGCTGCTGCTCGAGATTCAATCGGAGGCGAAGCTGCAGCGCCTGCTGCGCAGCCTGGGCCCCGCACAGGAGGCGCGCCTGCTGCGCCATGCCCTCGACGGCGCTCTCTCCTCCATGCTGGCCACCTTCAGGCAGCAGTGCATCCAGCATGCGCCCCACATCAACTACATGCAGTTGCCGCCTTTGGCGCGTGTGGCCTGTGCATCGCTGATGACGCGCTTGGCTCAGTCGCCGTCGCCGTCGCCGTCGCAGTCGCAGTCGCAGTCGCTGCTGGCTGTGGGCAGTGCAGAGCAATTGGATGTGGCTCGGGCGCTGACCACGTTGCTGGTGTCCATTCGGCGCCTGGAGCAAACGGCGCTCATTTACATCGATGCCAAGCACATTGAAAAGTTTGTGGCCGAGCACTTGCTGCGCCCCGAGCAGCTGCCCGTGCTGCTGGCCTATGGGCGTGGCTTGGCCAGCGCAGCCCTGCAACTACTGGAAGCTGTCAGCGATCCGGCTGATGGCCTGGGCGTAGCGCTGGCCTGCCTGGACGCCCTGCTGCAGCAGCCACGCATCTGGTGGGCGCTCAATGCGAGTGCAAATGAGCTGCGTGCGGAGCTGCTGCAAGTGCCGGTGCGCGCCGCCTGCCACATGCTGCAGGATACAATTTTCTATCAACGGCATCGTCTGCACAGCACGCAGCCGGCACCGCAAGCCATTTTCCTAGCCAAATTGATTGAAACGCAAATTGATATGGAATCCATGCCGCAGGCCGAATCCGAAAATGTGCGCCTGCCCTTCGCCGGCCACGAGCTGGCGCCGCTCCAAGTGCCGCTGGTAAGTGACAAACCCGACTCGCCAGCTCGACCACTACTAACACATCTCGCACACTTTGTAGCCGCTTATCGCCTCCATCGGCGCCTCGCTGCTGCGCACACATCAGTTTTACGCCTACGCCGTGACGCCTTACGAGCTGGTCCAGCAGCAGCAGCAGACGACGACGACAACTGCTGGCAGTGGGAGTGGCAAGCTGCCCACCATACCTGTGGATAGCCTGAGTGATGTGGATGTGCTGCGTCAGTTCGTGAAGCGGTGAGTAGAGCTGCTAATTAACTGCTTAGATTGCCGCCTGTTGCTGTTGCTGGGGCTTACCTGGGGCCACTTCGCTTATGACTTTCTTGAAGACTTCAGCTGCTCTGCACGAGTGACCAGCAGCAGCAGCAGCAGCAGCAGTACAATTATTGTGTGCGACGACGACAATTGTTGCTGACAATGCTCTGACAGGCGCTTGGCAGCAACATGCAGCGCTGACGACAATGTGAAATGTGGATAAGGACAGCAGTGGCTAAACTGCGACTGCCAACAACAGTATCCTGTATTAGATGCAGTTTGCATGTGTGTGAGTGATGTGTGTGTGTGTTTGTGTGTCTAAGTTGTCATTGTCATCAGAGTACTTATGTCCGCTGTCCGTCGCTTTGTCCTTGACTGAGCGTTGCTTGTTTGCCTCGTCCTTGTCGAATGACAGCTTCCACATCGCTGCCGTTGCCGTTGCCATTGCCGTTGCTGTTGCTTCTTCTGTTCTTGTCATTGTTAGCAGTCTCGTCATCATTACGCTGTCAGCATTTGGATTGTCATCAGGCAGAGATTGAGTCAGTGCGTCTGACCAGCCTAAAAGTTGCAGGCATCGCAGCTCCGCCTTTAAAGTATCATGCGCGCAAACCATTTTTCGTAGCATGCCAAAAGCGCAGACATCAAAACCACATCAGCGGCATCAGCAAAGGAGCCACCCAGCACCACACCGCACCACACCACACCGCACCACACACACGCTGTACAACAGCAGCCGCACAACAAGCGCCCAGCCCTCGGCAACGACAAAATCCCCCAAAGGGCTGCCAGAGCGGAACATCAACAGCTCTATTAGATGAAGCTGTGACGACGTAGATGCTGCTGTGACAGCCAGGGACAGAACATGCCAGCGCCGCGTGGGGCGGAGGGCGTGCGGGCGGGATAGGGCACTCGCGTATAGACAAGCACTTTGGACTCGAAGGCAAGCACTGCGGGCTGGGATTTCAGTTTATATGTGGGCAGGAGGGCAAGCAGAAAGATACAGCAGCAGCAGCAACAGCGCGCAACGGAGGCAGCCAGCGATATAAACAAATTATGAGCAGCAAAGTGAGATAAATGCATGTGTGCGTGTCGGGGACAAAGCGCGTGCGAGCGAGAGGCAAAAATCAGCAGCGAAAGGGCGCCTCATGTGAGGATTCGGTTCGTTGCTGTTGGCTCACATAGTTGCTAATTGTGCACAAACCGCTGAACGCAGCCAGCAGCAGTGGCAGCAGCAGCAGCGGCAACTTTTGTCAAACAGCAAATGGGCGTGGCAACGTTGCATATTTGAGAAGTAAGCACGTTGCTTGGCAGAAAGTTAGACGCTTGAAGCGTAACAAAACTAATCAATGGCTAATTGAGATTTTTGGCCTGCTAAATATTTGAGAAGCTCAACTAATTGAATTAAATTTGCAAGGCCTTTGTTGACAACAAACCAATTTATATTTGTGTGCGTGCAACGCCCCCTCCCCTCTCTCTCTATGCTCTGGACATATTTTTGCATTTCATTTATTATTGAAGATGTCTAATGCAGTTTCTTTGCCATATTTGCCACAGGCTCTCCATATTTGGCTACACGACACGGCAGCAGTTCGAGGAGTACTTCATGACATTCCTGCTGCTGATCAACAAGGAGTACGACGAGCACATGGTCGATCAGCAGGAGCAGTTCCAGATCAAGCAGGTCTGCCTGCAGGCCATCATGGAGCTGCTGTCCACGTACAAAACTTTCCCCATCGCCGGCCATGGCAACAGCCAGTTCTATCACACGACACGCTGGCGGCGCATCAATTGTGACAGCATTAGGTGAGTGTGGCGAATGCTTTTCAAAAATCTGCAAATGAGCAAAACTCAAATTAATATTCAGCAAGTGGGCGCCAAAGTTTTTAATGTGCAAATAACCAAAAAGCATAAATTAGAAGCGACCATTAAAAGTTACTGCCCACAGCAGTTGTGCGTGTGTGTGTGTGTGTGTGTGTGTGTGTGTGTGTTTTTTTGTGCTCCAAGAGCCGTGCCACCCATACGTACGTGTATCGTGTCCCCTGACGCATATTATTTTTTAGCAATTACCAAAACTCTGCTCAACTTTAAAAGCACAACTAATTTGTTAACATGCAATCCCTAAAACAATTTGGCCAACAACTTTTCTTTTCTCTTTTTTTTCTGTTTTTTTGAAAGCCAGATTTTTGCAAAAGCAAGTACTTGCCTGTAGTTGCATACATATATATAGCACATTATATATATGTACAAATATCTCTCATATTTATTTAAAATACCTTCTGCAAAGTTTTAGTAGCTTGTTAGCAGCAAGCAGAAATAGTTGATAATTATTATTTAACATCACAATATGTATTTGTTGTTCTTGAAGTTTGCAAAACGAGAGAGCGACAAGCTATAAAACACAATTTATCTGCTGCAGGTTATATTTTCGTGTAGCATAGGGTAGAGCGTGATAGGACTTTTAATTAAAAATCCACTCAAAAGCAAATAAATTTAGTTTAAATTGAGCTTATCGAATTTCAGATACCCTGTAGATAGATATAGGTGCTGGTAGATATAGAGAGGTATATAGGAGTATGCATAAAAGACTCTGTCAGGTTGATAAATATAACTTTTGATATAGTTTATGCTTTATTTCTCGAACTAGAGATACCCTGTAAATAAATAAATAAATATTAGTTATATATAGATAGATAGAGAGAGGTTTGCATCAAATGTTACTTAAGGATTATTTTATACTCAAACTACAGTAAAGCTTTCTCGAGTTGTAGATGTGCTATAGATAGGTATAGGTAGTTAAATATGGATAGATAAGCAAATATAGAATATAGATGGTTGAAGAATTAAGACTTTAGACTTTATTTTTAACTTTTTTAGACTTCATGTAGCGTTTGTTTTCCTTTTCCTTGTGATATCCCTTAATGCAGGATTTTGGCTTATACCTTGATAAGTCATTTTTTATTGTATTTTTTTTTTATAATATAAAAAATAAATATAATAGTGTGAGCTTTAAACACTGGTGTTATTATTATGTCTGTGCTAATAAAGTCTAGTGAAGGAAGTGTATTAATGTTACAATTAGTGTGAGAATAGAGTAGAGTAAAAGAGTTTTACTAACAGTATAATTGCCTTATACTAATAAGCAGTCAATCCTTGATTTTCTTTTAGACAACATACTCTCCTATACTCTTAACTACACCTTAATATGAAAACAGGTTGCATGGATTCGGGCGCTTGTTTTGCTTTTGGCGGCCATAAAAATTATAAAAATAATTTTGAACGTTAACAAGTGGCCAGAGTTTATATATATATATATATATGTATATATATAATATATATATATATATATATATGTATATATATAGTCAGAGATATTTGTGTGCACTTTATAAAATTGAGTTGCCGGCGGGGGGCAGCAGCTAAAAATGGCCAAACAAAACGGAAAATGTTGCAAGTTCTTGCAGTGGCCGCGGGTCAACAAAACAACAAATGACTCGACTAGTTAGCGGGCAAATGTTTACTTTTAATTTGCATGTGTGTGTGTGTGTGTATGGGTGTGTGTGTTGGCCATGTGTTGTTGCTGTTATTAGCCTGTGCTGTGCTCTTTGTCATGTCGACACGCAAACAACTTGCAGCGTTTCCCATGCATTTGTCAGCTTAAAATGTTTCATTGCATTGCTCGTTTCGCAGCTTGAAGAAGTTGCACAAGGTGCAGCTGCTGGTCGATGCGACGTGCAACGTCTTCTATCTGGCCAATCTGGAGCGGCAGCCGAGGGTGGACAATGTGATTGGCACACGCAACTTTGCGGCCAATCAATGCGATCTCAATTTCAGCTGGGCTCTAATGGAGGCGTACGCACAGTCGCCCCCGTACGGCGGCGATGCGCCTGGTGACGAGACGGACGTGGCCGGCACTGAGCTGGCCAAGCAACGCTTATCGACGTGGAACAACAACAGCGTGACGGACATCCAGTGGCGCAACTATCGGCATTTTGTGCAACTGTCGGGCATCGACATTCGGAGCAGCACCCAGCTGGTCTTTGACGTCCTGCAGCAGATGATCGAGGTAAGTTCGATGCCGCAACTGCAGATGCCGGCTGCATAAATGTCACTCACATGCAGCAGCATAATTTCATTAGAGCAACTAGCTTAACATGCCACTCAATTTGATTGATTCTTTGAAGTGCGCGATGCGCCAGCATCGCAACGTATTGGCTTGTCAGCTTGGCTAATTGGAAATGTCTCAATGCAATTTAACTTTCGTCCTTAGCTAAATCACGTCCTGGTGCTGCCCAACCTGGTCAAGTTCTGTGAAATTTGCGAGAGTCGTGATCAAATCAAGTGGATTAGGGACCGCACGCTGCGACTGCAGGACCAAATCGCCATGGATGACACCATATCGCATGAGGTGGGTGAGCAAAGCCAAGCAAAGCAAAAAAAAAAAAAAGAAGAGAAACTAAATATAAATAGCAAAGTGTGGAATATGTAGAGAGTGGAAGTGTTGGACTACATAAACTATGTGTAGTAGTGCTGTTTAGTAACAGCTTTTTGTGATATCAGCTACAGCTAATAGAAGAAGTAAGTGTGCTCTAGTCGAGTCGTCTTGACTAGAAAATACCCGGAACTCTTCGAAGAGCAGATATTACAACCATTCCACGCTTCTTTTTTTCACAAAATAAAGTCAAATTATCGATATTTATCGTCAATAATGAATAGTGATTATCGAATAAAAAAGAGATTACTTCGTTCTGCGTATGGTATATTTTTTATTATTATTATTTATCTGCTAGCTTCACTAAAGCTGTCCTTTATATATTTCATAATTATACTTTAATATGTTCATCGTAGAAGCTCTTCGATCAGCTATCGTCAGAGATCTTTGCAGATCTGGTCTTCTCAGGGGCAAACAGCAAAGCCGGATCTGTTCTCACAGCTAACAGAAAAAAACTTTAATTGATTATACAAGAAACTCTTTTATTTCCCACATATCTCAACAAAATCTTGCATTCATATAAGTTTTATTATTATCCCTCAATATCCCTCATCGGGTTACTATAATGTGTAGTTGCAATAGAGACGATTTATCAAATCTTTAGTTGTCGTATCAGCAATTTATGTGCGTTCCCCATGATATCCGAATGCAAGTTGTAATTTGTAATCCGACTGTCGATTACGCCCTTCACATCAGTTGCGTAGTTATGAAATGGAAGATAATTAAACTCGAACATCATCGCTCTTTGTGCTTCGGTTTCTCACTTCATCTTCTTGTTCTTGTTTTTGTTGCAGCACATCATCTACTTGCTGTGCCGCACGCAGGCCCTGCTGATACCGAGCCATGGCGAGCTGCAGCACTTGGCAGCGCTGATTGGGAACGTCTATTTGAAGAGCTCGCATTGCTTCATACGGATTGCGGCCCTCCAGGGACTGCTTTGTCTGCTCGAATGCTGCAGTCGCACCAACACGGCAATGGGCAAGCTTAGTGATGAACTTGCATTGCTGCGTGACTTAATTGTTGGCTACATCAATCGTCATGGAATCATTGATGAGAGGTAAAACACGCACACACACACACGCACACACACGCACGCACACACGCACACTCATACAAATTCTGTTTTTGGCCAAACCTCAAGTTTGTATGTAGCGAATTGCGCTGCATGTTAACCAGCTGGCATTAGGCAACAGTTGCCACACGCTATCCTTGTTGCCACATCTTGGCTGCAACCGCAGATAATAGCAACAACAACGACAACAACAACAAGCTGCAAAGCAACTGTTGGCTCTATTTACGATGTGCATTAGTTGGGCTGTAGCCAACATTCGGTCGCTCCTCTCGCCCATCCAATAATGGCAAAAGTTCGCATTTTGCATTACGAACAGTTTTGGCTGCAGCGCTGCGGATCTACCTGGCTGCCTGGCTGCCTGGCCGCCTACCTTTTGTGGCGTTATCAAAAAGTTTTCAAGGACTGCGTCGGTTGCAGCGTCTTTCCTTCCCTTTTGCTGGCAAAAGTCGAAGTTCTAATAACTCGACGTGGCTTCCAATAAACTTTCTCCCTCTCTCTCACCTCTTCCTCTCTCTCTCTCTCTCTCTCGGCTGTCGATATATTTTACCAGCTCAAGCGGAATGGCTGATCGATGACACTGCCAGGACTTCTGCTGCTGCCGTTGCCGTTGCTGCTGCCGTAGCCAAATTGTAATTATTGGCACTGCAGCTGCTGCTGCCTCTGCTGCTGTTGCCTGGTTGCTGGCAAGTTTTGGTTTAGCCACTTGCTGTGCGGCCATTGATGAAATTTCATATGCCAGCACTTCAGTTGCTCTGCTGCAGCAAAGTTTGTTTGCTGTTTACTGCTGGCAACCTTGAAACTGTTGCAGCTGCCGCTGGAGACGTCGCCCGTTGGCAACATTGAAAATTATTAAATTGAAATCGAGGCAAAATTGTGCGAGCGCAGCGCAGCGTGCGGCCACAATGCAAACGAGGCCCAAACTCCGCTTCGCTGCGGCCGCAACAATAATTAGCGGCTTTCAGGGCAGCGAAAATCTAATCAGTGCTCAGATAGCAGCCAAGGCCTAATTATTTTGTAATTTAACGCGCGTAGCTGCAACACAAAATTCTAATTAATTTAGAGAGAAGGCAACAACAGCAACAACAACAACTGCAAAAAATTGCATCTGTTGACAACGAGTCAGAGCTGGTGTTAACGTCCAATGTGCATTTTGTGCATTGATTGATTGGCTGGTGTCTGCGGCCAGACTGAGCTTGTAATCCAGTTTGATTTTTGCATTTTATACGTATTTCTATTTCGTTTTTTGTCTCTTTTTCTTCTCATCTCCCTGGACAGCCCGCTGCAGTTCAGCGATGCACACACGAAGCTGGTCTGGACGCTCAATTACAGCCTGATCGAGTGGACGTCGAAATTTGTGCCGCAATGCCATTTGCTGTCGAATACAATTATTGCGGCCAATAATTTTCTGAAGAAGACACACAATGAGGAGCTCTATCTGTGTGTCCTGCATGTGAGTAGAACTAGTCATATACATACGCCCCAACCACACCTGTGCCGTGCCGTCGCCGTAGCCGGCAATCGCTTCTATTGATGGCCCTAAACGCTCAGCCCATTGCCCCAACCAAATCTAGTGGCCAACTTCAGCTCAGACAGCGTCCACGTCGCGCTTAATTGGTTTTTTGATTGACAATTTTCAAGAGGCATCCAACCAGCCAGACAGCCAGGCAGCCAGCTAGCCAGCTAGCCAACTGCAGTGGCATTTGCTATAGAAAAAGTAGAATGTATACACGCGCTCATAACTGGCAGACGCGGAAAAAATGCGAAGGCAACAACAAAATGTTTATTGGCCCCAAAACACAGCGTCAAAACAGCACAAGTCGCACACAGGCCAGTGGGGGCATGCGTGTTGCGTGTGTGTGTGTGGGCATGTCCTGAACCAAAGTCCAATATAATGAAATTGTTGCTCAAACATTGTGCACACATCGCTTATGTGTGCCCTTGCAGCAGAGACAACATCAATAACAAATTTCTCAGTCAGTGCGCATAATTTGGCCATTTAATAATCGACTAGCTGGGCTTTTAATTGCCTTTGGTAACATCGAGAGTATGCCAGTTGACAAACAAATTGCACACACTGGCTCCGACAGTAATTAACAAATAGCAATTCCAATAGTTGGGTATGCATGACTAACAGACGCACTGTAGAGGAATTTGGGCTAGAGTTACTCGTTGAGGTGAAGTCATCTAAAGGAATTGGTGTTTCAGTGATTGATTTATGAATGAATTGACATCTTGATGAAGTGGATATATTGAGTCAGTTATTGATTAATGGAGAAATAGACATATATCATTGGCTAGGAGTGTTATATTGATATTGGATTAGATAGTTTGTTGGATGAATGAATAAATTAATGCATAAGAAATTTATTGAGCAATGAATCGACATGTTAAAGGTGTAATAGGAGCAGAGTAATATATTACTGTAGCTAGGGCTTGATTGATATGTATAGTATAATATGTATAGTATATTATAATAATGTCTAGATTTTGTGAGTCATTGATGTCGCTGTGAATGATGCATCTGTTTATCAATTTTAGCTAAATTTTTTTAAGAGAAACATTTGAATATGTATAAAAAAATATTTTTAGTGAATACAAAGCAGAAATTGGCTTTTATGGCGCATTAAAAACAAAATATATTTGCAAATATTTATATAAAATATATAAAAAATATATAAAATATATTAAATACTTTTTTGAGTCAATATTTATAAAAACAAATTTATTATATTTATACCAAAAATAAAAGAAAATAAATTCAGCAATGTAAATTCAAGCAAACGATGGCTTATAGAGTGAAATAAAAAAATATATAGCAGGCTACTAATGCTCTTTTTTGTGTACATTTTAATAAAGCAAAATGAATATTTATGTAAGAAAATTAAAATTAATTTCAACTAAATATATAGCAAATTTTTTGACATTAAAAAATATCTATAACAGACTATTAAATATCCTTTTTTTTTAAATTTTTTTTTCAAACAATACTTTGCATATTTTTGCCTAAAAACATAAAAAAAGATATGTAAATATATAGCCCAAGTTGGATTATATTGTGTATATAAATTATATATATATCATATATATATCAGCCTATTAAATACCCTCTTTTGTGCCTAAGAGTTTACATAACGATTCTGTTCAGTGCACACTTCCGGTCATTGGGCATTTTTGCTGGCAGTCAAATTAAATTCAACTTTTGAAGCAATTTATGAAATTTGCACGCAATTCAATTGTTTCATTGTTGTTGTTGTTGTTGTTGTCGTTGCTGCTTGTGCTTTGATGGTGCACAACAGGACACACAGAGAGAGAGAGAAAGAGACAGTCACAGACAGAAACTGAACTAAAAAGCAAAAGTGGCTGCTCAGTGGTTGGCTGCGTGGGTGGGTGGGGCTGGTCGGGGTCGCCCAATGGCGCGCAGCGACAACTGCGGCCAATAACAATAACAATTTGCCACTCAATTAGCGTGGTCATTACTGAGAAATCCACTTAAGTATGCAATGATAAAAATTCAAAAGCGAATCGTTCGCCCCCGAAAATGCCGTTGCTCCATGGGCCGCATACAGTTTTCTGCCTTTTGCTTGCATATATACGCCGTTATCTGTGTGTATAGAGAAGCTCTGTTAAGTTTGATATTTTTTGCCATTGCAACTATACATATTTACGTTTGTGTTTACATATTTATCTGCAGGGTCTCGAGCGCATCGTGGTGCTCAGCGGCTGTGCGAGTGCAGCGCCTACCGCAGCGGAGGCCGGCGGAAGTGGTGCGAGCGGGGGCGGCGCTGCTGCAGCTGGCGGCGAAGCTGGTGCTGGAGCTGGAGCTGTGGTCACACCGCAGTTGCGACATAAAATTGAAAAACTTGCGCTCGAATTGCTGAAAATGGAAAATGAGAAATTTTCAATTCCAGCATTGAAATTGCTTTTGTCCTGCATGTATGTGGGTGAGTACGAAAACAAAACAAAAATAACCACTCGAGGAAGAGGAAGTAATGTAAGAAAGAGAAAGCGCAAAAGAAGCTGTCACAATACCTCTACAAAGGCAAACAAAGCAAGAACCAGATGTGCGTAAGATGTAAGAAAACAGTCGAAAATATTTTGTTATTTTATTTAACAGCTGAGAAACCAAAAGAAAAAGAAACAGAAACAGGGACAGAAAAGGAGAAAAAGAAAAGGAACAAAGACAACTGCAAACAATTGTTGTCTTTGTCAGCGGGTCAGCTGGGAATCTCCAGCTGAGCGAATATCCTCGGACCATTCGGGCCAGCTTTAAGCCATGTCCAGAGCAGAACTTAATCATATGCATTTAACATATAGCCCACTTGCATTTAGTCTCAGGTCAACTGGTTGACTCTTCCGCTGCCCGAAAGTTAATGTGGCGTGCGTCCGTTTGTCCGTTTGTTTGTTGGCCATGGCCAGCGAAGGGTCAACAGCTCGTGCTGTTGTTGTTGTCGGCCATTTCGCCCATGACTGCGTGTGTGTATGTGTGTGTGTGCCTGTGCAACTACATGCTTGGGTAATTGCTATCAATGCTATATGCTGGCCTTGGCTGGCCAGCTGACCAGTTTGGCCAATTGGCCAGTTGGCTAGTTGGCCAGTTGGCTGACAAGCCAACAATTATTTCTCTGGCTGCCGTTATTACCGCAATTTCGGGCCAATTATTAGCGTCGAGAAGTGCTTGACACTCGAACACATGCGGCCACAATGCGCACTCACTCACTGCCGCTGATACCCTCACTGTGATACACTACTCAAAAAAAGAGAGAGAGCTGCTAATAGGGTATATTTGTGCATGTGTTAATAACAGGTGGAAGAATTTCCTAGAGAAATAGAATAAATGCTGTTAGGTCTTATCCAGGATGTTTGCCTTTAGGAATTTGCAAATTTTATTTTATTTGCATTTAAGAAATCGATAAATATCGATAGACGATAAAAAGCTGTAGGAATATGTAGCTTAAATAGTAGACTAATACCACAAACATGTCAGAGTAGCTTATGCTTATATGTATACTCATTGCTGTCTTCCACTTTTTTTAACTAAAGGGTATTATATAGTCGCTGACTCCATTTTTTAATGCTGAAACATTTACCCATGTAATCTTTGGGCAACTATTCGAACATTGGCCCTTGTCGTATGTTCATTAGGCGTTTCATGAGCTGCAACTGCTACAACAAACAGATATCGATTCGATATAGATATATATATATATATTCACAGACATAGTCCCATTCCACTCTCGCTTAAGACTTGTTGATCCAGCCAATTGACTAAGCTGAAAGCCATTTTAACACTCATTTAATGGAGTCTACTCTGCGCCACTCTACTTCGGCGTCTGCACATTGTATTTTTGCACTTTAAACTTGAAGTTTGGCTTTGCCGCCGGAACGTACATATGTGCAGCAGCATTTTGGCCAAAACGTTGGCAGCAATGGGCATAAATATGGCACCAGGATGCGATGCGATGCGATGCGCGCACGCAGCTTCATGTATTTTTCTTGCACTTTGTCAGACACACGATGCGAGCGATGTGCAGTGCAGTGCGTGGTGCCATTCGCTTTTAGGTCCTTGGCAAATGCGCGCAGCATGCAAATCCTTTGAAAAATGTCAATGTTTGCGCTAGCTGCGCGCCACGCCCCCTTCGCGCCGCGCCCAAACGAGCGTTTTGCCAGCAAATGGCAGCAGCTTCGGCGATTTTTAGGCTCTCGCAGCCAGGCCAGAACAAAGTGCAGCTAAGCGGAAGTTGGCCATAGCGCGGCCGTTCGTTAGCCTGGTTTATTAAAGTGTTTGGCGGCGCAACACAAAAAAAAATAAAAAGGCGCAAATAAATCGAGTCCCAGGCGGCGCAAGACGACAATGCACGCCCACAAAAGTACAGCAACAAAAAAGGCAGCAGCCTAAAAAGTGGCATACCGCCCCCCGCCCCCTCTCTCTACCACCCCGCCCCAGCTCTGCCCCGCCTTCATCGGGCAGTACGCAATAATAAATATTTGCGGCTATATTGGGCGTCCTTCAAGGACCAGCACAGCGAAACACAACCTTTTTTGCCTGGCCAACGTTTTTGTAGCTGCTCGTGCTTGTTGTTGTTTCGCCTCTTGTTTTTTTCGTGTCTTAAACGAATTTTACAGTTTGTTAGCTATTTTTTTCCCCCTTGTCTTGTTGTGCTTTCCAGCGCTAACGGCATTTGTGGTGCGCATAATTGTGGCCAACAGCAGAGGCAGCAGCAGCAGCACCACCACCATCACCCCCAGTCCAGCTCCTGGCCACGCAGCAGCAACAACAATAGCCAAATTGGCAACAGCCAGCAAGAATGTTAAGCTGCTAAAAGCAAAAGCAAAAGCAACGGCAACGGCAAAGGCCAAAGTTGGCGCTGGCCAAGCGCGCGCGCGTTGTTAATAATTCGCGCGCGCCAAAGCTAAATGCAGCCACACATGAAGCAGCGAAGGCTTAATGCCTCCAAACGCCCCACCACAGCAGCAACAGCAGCCAACTACAACAAGTTGTGTCGACAGCTTTTGGCTTTACTAAAACATTTCTAGCCTCTGTTCGAAAAGTCACGCCCACTAATTCGCACAGCTTAAACAGATTCTATACATAAATAACTCATTTGCAGCATCTACGTTAGCGCTTATCGAAGGCAGCAATAAAAATATAGGAGTCGATGGAACGAACTAAGAGTCCTTTATGATTGGGTCTGATTTTGTTAGTGGGAAGTTTTGAAGATAATTATTTAAGACTTTGGGAATTTTGGAGTCTTTTTAAAACACTCGGGAACACTTATTATACTTTTTCGAATAACTGGTAGATAGCATTTGCTAAAATTATATGTATATATAATACATAAAAAGTCATAAATATTATAAGTCAAAGAAATTTTTAGCACAGAAAAAATATTTAAGCTTAATAGCCTACAGCTTTCTCCTAAAAATATTTGTTATTCATTAGCATTGTCTCTTACTGCTTATAATTGAATCCCAAGCGATTTTCTTATCTCCCTGAATTCGATGATTTTTATTTAAAAAATGGTAGTTTCGAATAGTAGAACATTTGTATTTGGTAAAAGTATATACATATATATTTAAATATATATTTAGGAAATTTTTAATCTAAGAAAATAAGTTCAATTTGAATGAGCGATCTAAGCAAAACTGATCGTAACCTTTTATTTGAAATTTTAATCTCACATGCATATTGTTCTTACAAATATACACTATTACCATTTTCCTATAATCTGTATTAACATAGCGCTTTCCCATTGGCCTGTTCTTCAATTTTGAGATCACAAGCGCTTTTCTTATCTGCTCCCACTTTAAATTTATATGTTGAGAATAGTCATAATAGTTCATGCCTAAGTAATGTTTTTACTCATAACTGAGCATCAACTGATTATAGGTGGTTTTGAATTGACCACAATTTGTAGCTTTTGGAATTACTCAAATCATTCCATATTGGTCTACAAAACATATATTGAACTTGACTCGTTTTGCTGTGGTGCTCGTAAATAAACAAATCAACTTTGGTAAACATAAACGTTCGCAAAATATAAGCAGACACGCCTATACACAGAGAGAGATAGAGATAGAGAGAGACAGAAACAGAGAGAAAGAGTGTAGAAGCATCAAGTTATCTGGTTGTAAATAGGTTTTTGCTCTCAGACAAAAGAACAACAGAAACAAAGACAAAATTGTGAATGTAAATTTATGTGTTGTCTCCTGGAGTATGTAGAAACAAACATTGAGGTAGGTAGGTGGGTTGCTAGGGGGTTGGGGGATAGAGCTTTGCTAATTGTAAAACTTTTGACGTGCAACACGTTCTCTGCTAATATCGCTCTGTTCTCTGTCCCCTTCTAGGTTCCTCCACTCAGCTGGAGAACACGGAGCTGTCGAATGGCATTGTGCAGGATGATCCAGAGATAATCGCGCTGCAAAGCGATAAAGTCGATATACTTTTGCATTGTATTAAATCATCGAGTCGAGACGCCGCCTGGATTTATGGACAAGTGCTGTGCCAAATTATACGTGATTTAGTGCCACCGAATGAAATATTGACGAAGGTCATAAAGGAGTTCCTGGCCATAAATCAGCCGCATGGCGATGTTATTGCCACGATTGTGTATCAGGTGAGTAGCAGCCAAATCTGCTGGCCAACAGCTCAGCAGGTCTGCCGGCCAGCTCAGCTCAGCTGGCAAAGGTAAAGACGTAGCAATCTACTGCGCTAGCCACTCGTGCGTGTCTCGCCGGGAGTTGTGTGTGTGTGTGTGTGAATCTTTGAGGTGGTCCATTTTGCTTGGAGTAGCTTTATGGGCCTCTGTGTCTTGAGACTGGACTGGAGCGAAGCAAATGCACCGCTAATATCTGGCCTGAGCACCCGGTGAAAGGGTGAAATAGTTGCCTCCAGTTGTCAGATGCCGACCTGAGAGTGTGTGTGCGTGTGTGTGTGTGCCTGTGTGTGTGTGGAATTTGTTGGCAGCTTGAAAATTAATGGAATTCATGGCTAGGGCTTGGCCCCTGACCAGCCGAAAACGTACGCAACTATGTGGGTCAGTGCGAGGCAGCTGCCACTGTGGTGCCATAAAATTTTTTTCATTAGGTTCAAGGTTGCCCAGTGGGCGTGCCATGCATATGTGTGTAGCTCACTCCCCATGTGTGTCTGTGTGTGTGCATGGAAATTAATAAAAGGGAAAAAAGAAGCGGAGCAGCCTTGGACTTGGCTGGCCACCTGGCTTAGAGCGCAAATTGCACCGTCATTGGGGCCAGGCTAACTAACTGTGGCAAGCAGCGAAATTTCATTAGAGCCATCCTCAGCTGCCTCACCAAGCCGCCACGCCGCCAAGCCGCCACGCCACCTCCTTGTTGCACTCGTTTAATCAAGCATTTCTGTTGCCTTTTGTGCTCCTGCCGGGCGCCAAATTCTGAAAGAAAACTAATGTATTTCTGTTTCTTTTTTGGTCTCTTTTCCCGCTCTTTGTTTCATTTCGTGTCTACGTGCTTTTTCAGGTGTTTCGCTCGGCTATTGACTCGTCGTTTCTGCAAATGCTGCAGGACTGGCTGATCTGCACGCTGCCAACGTTCCTGGCCCAGCCGGAGCAGCAAGGTGTCTGGGGTCTAAGCGTCATCTTTTTATCCGCTTCCATAAATCTGCATTTGATTAAACTATTTCCGCTGGTGCTCGGCAACGGGGCATCTGCAACTGCCGCTCCCGCTGCCATCGCCAGCCCCGGACCAGGACCAGGACCCCGACCCGGATCCGGACCCGGACCCGGACCTGGGCCCGCAGCCACATCCGCCTGCGGCAGCGTCTGGATGCCACCACGGAAATTGGGTCAACACGAAATTGCATTGTTCGTGACAGCTGCACAAGATTTCCATGCGAAATTGAGTGCCGAGCAGAAGTTGCGCTTTCGCGAGGCCTTCAGGAACTATGAGCGGAGCCAGGTCTATGCCTCCATGTTGCAGCGCCTCTGATAGCGTTCAAATCGGCATGGAGCCCCCAAGGATTTTGCAGCGGATTTCACCGAAAAATAAATAAGTAAAAGACGAAGATGAAAACGAAGACGAGGACGAGGATGAGGACGAGGAGCAGGAGCAAGAGGCTGGCAAACTTACGCCCAGGACAAGCGCAAGCGTGAATAACTAATTGCTCTGCTCAGCGCTTACAAAGTTCAGACGGATGTCCTCCAACGCCGCCGCCGCCGCTGCGCCGCTCGCCCACGCAAAACTTCTTTAATAGTTTGCGAATTCGAAATTAATTTATGGTTTACATTATGTGTAACTAATATTTAAATTATTTTCTTCCCTCCTCCAAACTCTAACGACCCGCAATTAATTTCTGAGCTACAGCGCTCTCCCTTTCCCTCTCTCTCTCTATCTCTTTTCTTTTAGTATATTGTGTTTTCTTCGAAAGTTTTGTATTAGTATGCAGCTTAATCAATTGCTAGTTAATTTGTTAACAAATTCCATTATGCGTAAAGTCTAAACCACGATCAACTGAAACTACAAGTCAACTGTATTGTTCCAAGTCTATAAGAATGTATATTTAATAAAACTCAATCTTATGAAAATCTTTGTCTTTAACTTGGGTCTGTCTGAGCAGAGTCTATTAGAGCTGCTCTTAAGCTACTTTATAGAGTTTCTGATGTTGTATTCTTTTGCCATTTAAACTGTGCTACGAATCTGTTTTCAACTTTTGCACTCTTACCTGTTTGTCGATGTCGTCTTCTTCTTCTTCTTGCTCCACTGCTAGTGCTGAGCCTTGTAACTGCGGATTTTTGAGTTGCAGCTAAGCGCATTAAAATTGACAAAATGCCACTCAAAAAGTATTGCAAAACTTGTTTTTACCAAAAAGAAAAATGTAGGTTTTATTCTTAAAATAAAACTGACTAAGAGATACTCTGCAAACTCGAAAGTCGCAAAAGATGGAATATAAATCAAATGCAGCTGCCTGACAATTAGATGAAACTAATAAATATATATACACTGCGCGTCATCTTTAATTTTTCCTTAAAAAATGAAAGAATATTTTTTCCTAAATTAAACTTGGTTTTAACGAAGATCATATTTATGACCTATAAAAAAAATTTGGTAACTCTAGTTGCCAAATTGAGCGAGATATCAACGATTGAATTTAAATGCTCTATCCTGATGACGAACTTTTAGCAACCGGTTTTTGTAAGCTTTTTTTCAAAGAATTTTTCAAAATATTTCCTGTAATTTTTCAGAGCTCAATTTCTTTCAATTTAAAGAGAATAAAACGGATAAAAAAATTAGAACGATATAGAAAATATTCAACATTAACGATGAAAATTAAGGGTGCTCTATCCTGATGACGCACAGTGTATATATATAAATAAATATATAATTTATTATTCTCTTAAACAGGTGTACAATCATATAAAGCTTCTTGATACAACTTTTTTAATATTTACAGAGTTTAAATAAATCATTTATATTTTAGTAAATTAGATTAAAAAAAAAAACTCAGATATCTGTTCACAATCTGTATCTCAATCTTAGTATAAATATAAATCATTTGCATGTCTATCAATAGCAGTCTCTGCCAGCTAATATACCTGCCACACACACTTCAAACTCCACAGTATTCATAAGAAGATTCTTTGCCATTTTGTGACTTACAGAAGTTGCACAAACACTGTCAAGCCGGAGCAGCCCATTGGCTGTATTTGCGAGCAAAAATTGACAGATCAACTTTTTTTCCCCTTGCTACATGTGTTGGGTCCGCCCCCACTCCGGTCGCTGTGTGCGCCGGAAATTCGCCAGCGAGCGCAAATGGAGAAAGCAACGCTTCAGAATGAAGTGTAAAGTTGTTGCACGTCGTTACTATTTTTTCAGTTAGTCGGCGCCTTATGCAACCGACTGTGTGTCAGTGTGTGTGTGTGTGGGTCTGAGTGGGTGAGTGTGTAAAGACAATGTCCTTTTGCTGTGGCCATCGCTGCGATGATGCGACACGGCAAGAGGCAATTTGGCTTTCGCTCTGGTCATAAACTGCAACATTTCGGCTATCAGCATTTGGTTACGGTTCATTTGGCCAAATAGCCATAACGACGGGGCCCGGGCACAGATTGTCGCTGCCCGCTGCTTGCGCGCCGCTCGTCGCTCGCCGCTGCCAATTTATGTGGCGCAGCGAGCGACGTGCCACAAGCACTGATTCAGGTGTGCCAGACACCATGACCTGCGCCTTCGTGCAGCTGCGGCTCGTGTTCCAAATGCCACACGTTGCGCTCTCTGTGCCGTGCCGTGGCTCGTGCCCAAGCAGCCGGCGTGGGGCTCTCTTCGGCGCTGTTAACAGTTGGCCAAGCCGAAATTCACCACCTTTCGGAGTCGCGCTCTTTGCCAATTCGTGCTCTTAAATGTGCCTTTCTCTCTCTCTCTCTGTTTTACTGTCATGAGTGGGTCAGTAGTGCGAGCTGTTCCATGCCATGCCGTTCCGCCTGCTTGGTATGCAGGCCAGCACGAAAGTATGCTACAGTTTCTAAGCGCTCACACACACACCGACGCGCGCGCCACGACAAATGTTACACTTACAGTTATGATTATGATTATTGTTATGATGATAACATTGTTGCTATTGATATTGTTGTCGTTGTTGTTGTTGCTGGTGTTGTTGCTACCGTTATTGTTTAGCTATTTGCTTGGGCGCCACAATGACTTAAGACCCCGGCAAATGTGTCCAGTGTAGCATGAGCCATTAGCCGTGCGCCATTGAACAAGCACACACACACACACACACACACACACATACACACACACACTAGTAGTAGACACACGTGTAGGCAGTTAGTGCGCGAGCTGCCACAATGTTATCTAATAAACAACACCTGCTTTTCGCTCACCTGCAACAGCTTTGATCAGCTAATTTGAAATTTTAATTACATTGGCAGAGGCGATGAAGTGATGCCTGTCAGCAACTGATACGCCTTAATTACGCCACCTTCGCAGAACAGCAAGTCAAGCTAAGGTACGCCCACGCCCATGACTACGCCCACACCTACGGCCAGGTCTACGACAAGAGCCACGCCCTCGTCACGTGTAAAAATCAACGCGCGCCCCACAGTCCGTGCCAGTCCTTGGCGGCGCTTCACAGGAGGCGAGCTCGCTTATTAAAACTGAATAAATTATGCAAAACTGTGAGCAGCTCGATTTCCTTTTGCCCAATAACCGGAGCCAATACACGAAACACAAGACGAACGCTGCATAATTAATTCAGCCCCATGTCCGGCGGCTCTGAGTGCAATCAAAATGCGTGCACAACTTGGCCGAGTCGCAGCCAGCGCCCCGAGAAGTCGACTTGAGCCACGCCTATCTATGAGGCGGCTGCCCGCTGCCAGCTGCCAGCTGCCAGCGTCGTCTTCTCGCCCAGGGCAGATCGTCGCAGGCATTTCAATTTCGTGTTATTCCACCTCGCTTGAGAAACAATTTCCACATTTTTCAGCCACTTGGAAATAGTTTCGACCGGCTGATTGGAAAATACCAAAGGCGAACAAAAAACACTATAAATGAAACAAAATATCTTGTTTATTTGCTTTATTGTTTACATTGAATTAGCTGCAAAGCTGTGCAATTAACGGTTTTGTTTACGCGCGGCAGCGGCGCGTGGCTCACGCGAAGCGTTAATTCATAGACAGTTGGCATTAGCCTAAATACGACTTTATCTAGATCTAAGTACGAATACAGATACGGATACATGTATATATTTAAGCTATATTTATATATATTTTATGGGAGTTTTGCTTGTTTGTTGTTTCCATTTATAAGTTTGGTCCTGTTTGGTTTTCTTTTTGCTTTTCCTTTTCCTCTTCTGTTGGGCTCTGGTCGTTAATTAACGGCACATCCTCGGCCCCTTAATTGGCCGCATTTAGCCGGTTGGCCGCGCTCCAGCGTCGCACGAAGCAATCAATCTGCCACCTGCTCACGCTCCTCTGTCGCCTGCTCCCACTCCTGCTCCTGCTGGCTGTCGGTCAATCACTTTTCGATATATACATATAGAGATATTTGAAGCTGTCGCCGATTTTTGGCCGCTTACAGGCCCGTCGTGGAGGTCCTGCCGCAGGACGTCTTGCGCGGCGGCGGCAAGTCAGATGTGTAATTCTGGTAACGATTCGAACAGTTAATGGCCTACAGAGAGACAGAGAGGCATAAGTTAATGCTAAAAATACATCAGATGACGACAGTGAATCGCTGCCACAAAATGTTTGATTAATGATGTGTTGCTCACTGCACGGAAGCCCCTACTCCCCACCCGCCCACAGGCGCCCCAAGCGCAGCGAGCGCTGTGGCTTTGCATTTGAATGATTAGATTTGATTCAATATTCAATTATTTAACTGGTTTGAGGTGTTGAAATGCCCACAGTTTAACTGTCGGCCCAGCCCACTCCCAGCTCCCACTCCCAGCCTACTCCCACTCCCAGCTCCCACTCCCAGCTAGGCAGGCGGATAGGCAGCTCGGGCCCTGCTCAGTCTCTGCCGTCCCGTTGGGCGTTTGCATATAAATGATTTATGAATTTGCGCTCTGATTGAATCGTCCGAAATTGTTGATTAGTGCGCCGTCATAGAAACAACAACAACAGCAGCCGCAGCAACAACAACAACAATGGCAACAACAATCGCATAGACTTTGGGTATTTCCATGCAATCGCTCAAGGGAAATAAGTTACGATTTTCGAGCCCCATTGACTGCAAACCATATTCAAATGCATTATGTATATGTGTGTGTGTGGGTGTGTGAGTGTGTGGGTGTGTGGTGCGTGAGTGTGTCTGTGCCTGTGCCTATACCTGTGCTGGGCTGTGATTTGATTACGGCCCATGTTTGGCAGCGGAACCCAATAGACAGCCTTTGGAATGCTGACCAAATGCTGGCATAGACCAGCTGTAAAATCTTTAATCAAATATCTCTTTAAATTGATATAAATTATGCAAGCGATAAATATATATTAATGATGTGCGGTTTAAGGTTGCAGCTTAAATCAAAATATAAAACTATCTTGGATCGAAAATCAGACCAAAATGGGATTCTTTTGAAGCGAAATTCCAAAGGAGTTTCCTTTAGAGTTAGAGGAAGAGTGAATAATTGGCTTCACTGCCTTTATATCTCAACTCTCTTCTTATGTTTATTTCAATTAATATGAATTTCATTCCATTATTGTATAAAACTTGGTATCATGTCTTTGAATTATATTTAGTCAAAGCGAAAGAGAGTCAAGAGTGGAATTCTCAAGCCAAGTAAGTTTTGAATCAAAGCTTTAAGGACTCAGAGTGAAAACAAGGTAAAGAATTTGATAAAAAGGCAGCATCTTCCAAATCATTCTGAATAGAAACTAGTCCTTTATGAAAGTTCCAAGTCTCAAGAGTGAAAATCTGGCTAAGAAAGCAACATCCTATGAATCTCTCAAGCCCCTTTACCTTTAAATCAAAAACTTTTATTATTTTCATTTAAAAGAATACAAATTTCGTTGCACTATAGTATCAGACTTGATCTCTTGTCTCGGAATCAAAGCTGGACTTCTATGAAAGCAAAGTTCCAAGTGCCAGAATTCTTCATTCTGGCTCAGAAAGAATCAACCCAAAACTCTCTCAAAGCCCCCTCCATTGTAGATCTCATTTTTCTTATTTTTCCTTCAAGTAACATGCATTTCATTGCAACATTTATAATTAGTTTTAATGAGTATATATTTTTTCGAGTTGAAACAAAATTCATTTTAAACGACTTTCGTTTCAGCGCGTCTCTTCAGCTCCACAAAAGGCAAATAATTATATGATTAAAAATAATTGTAAATATTTAAAACAAATAAAAGTGATTTTTGATATTTTATTGGCCGCAAAAGCAAATATCAAATAACGTTAACTTTAATTAAGAGAGTAAAGTAAATACGCCGACGAGCAGCGCCGCCGGCGTTTGTAAATAAATTATATTAAATTTTTAATCTGGCCCGCGGATATAGGGGCGCCGACTGAGGGGGCACGGGGCAGGCAGTTGACCCCATGCATTGGTTGAATTTAATTGATTTTGCGACACATGAGTCCACACGAGTCTTTAAAAAACGACGAGATGAGATGCGATTCTATTGACAGATTGCATAATGGACGGGCCGTCAGCCGAGCAATTAGCCAGCTTGATGGGCTAATACGTGTGCTCGATACCTGGCCGAGCGGGCACAGAAAGCGTATTGGGAAAAAGTGCGCACAATTTGCCAAAACAATAGCCAGCAATTTAATTAATGTAATTAATCTAATTTAATGACTTGACAAACACATCAATTAGCGCCGGACGACGGGCGGAGAATGGAGGGGCACGGGGCACGGGCCTTGGCCAGGCTCAATTTAAATGCAAAGTGCCGGAGCAGGACTTTGCGCGAAATGGAAAAGCTGCTGCTGCGCAGCAACAAAAACAAAACAAATTAAAATATTAAAATTAGGCCACAAAATGATTGAAAGGAAATGTTGCAGACGGCTTTGCCATCGACGCGCACTCGAGACGCCGCTCTCGCCCATCTGTCCGTCCCTAAAGTAATTAAAAGTAGGTAAGGCATAGTCATAGTCCAGCCCGCACCGGCCCCCTGTGGAATGTAACCAATTTTGGTTTTATTTTGAGTCCTCCCCCGCGCTCCGTACTTATGTAAATGGCCAAAAAGAATTAATGCGTTCGGCTAGTGACTTGAATGGGAATGCGCAGAGATGAGATGCGATGAGCTAAGATGATTTGTGTGTTGCGGTCTCTCTGTCTCGGCAATTTGCATAAAGTGCTTTACCAACTAACAGCTTCAGCTGCACTGAGCGTATTGTTTAAATTCCATAATTCAATATTTCGCTGTGCAAGATAATTCCAAATATTTATCTCGCACAAATGCCAAAAATAGCGCGGATTTGATTTAATTTGATTGGCAAGCCCCGCCTCTGCCCCTGCCTCTGTCTCTGCCTCAGATTGTTTCACAATTTTGCTGTAAAATGTTGGTATTTATAACGCAATTATTGGGCGCATCCCACGCGGCGTATGCGCGTTTTTCGCACTCAACTCATTAAGGCCCCCAAACGCTTGCTGGCAAATGTTTGAGCATTGCGCGCGTTTTTCCAATATTATTTTATCTGAATTTTTCGCCCCCTCAACCTGTCTACCCCCTCTCCCTGCTCTGCGTAAATAGTTTAATTGTATTATCGACGGAAACATTTGAAAGAATTAAACGCACATTTGGAATCGCATCGAGTGACTGACGTTTTTACAGCTGCATGGAAAATAACACCAGTCGAAGCGAAACCACTTTATCAAACCGAACAAAAAGGCAGCCCGCAAACTGGGTCGAGAGCCACCAGCCAGTGCGGCATGAAGCCACATGCGAATCGTTTGACAATGAAAAACAACACGCAAACGATTCAATTGGCGACAAGGAAGCACTCGATGGAACAATAGCCCCCGGGCAGGTCTTTGTCGGGCCGCACACTCACCTTGTAGAAGGCCTTGCGAAAGTTGTCCGAGAGGAAGGCGTAGAGCAGCGGGTTGATGCAGGAGCTGGTGTAGGCCATCGTATGGGCCACTATCTGCAGTATGACGCTGAACATGCTGTTCGTCTCGTACATGTCCAAGGCCTTCAGCAAGAGGATGAGCTGCAAGCATCAATGGAACGTTAGAGAGGAACGTTAGTAAGGAGTAAGAGACTCGAGCTCACCTGCACGGGCAGCCAGAGCGAGGCGAAGGCGATGACGACGACCACGACCAGGCGCGTGACCCGCTTGCGTCCGCGCTGCGACTCCTTGGACATGCGCACGCCGTTGCCCTGGCGCCAGAGGCGCATGATCATGCGCACGTAGAGCCCGCTGATGACCATCAGCGGCAGCAGGTAGGAGCTGATGAAGAAGCTCACCTGGAAGGTGCTCTGGTCCAGCACGTCGTTGTCGATGAAGCGGCACATGGCGTAGGTGACGTTCGTCTGGTTATCATAGTCCACCTGCACGAGCCAAAAGGAGTCGCTATAAAACCCAAATATTACGCATACGTCATGTAGCCTGACACTTTCATGACTTTGCTGTTCATAAATAAGCCAAAGCCAGGCAACAATGACAGCGGCAACAATGACATGTAAAACTAAACACGTGCAAAGCCGCATCTGCCAGGAGGACTGGAGGACTGCCTGTGACAGGTTGATAACATACATATTCGACTCTTCACATGACGCACTCACGGAGCACACTGAGCGGCGCCCCGCTGACCCGCTGTCTGGCCCGTTGGGTCATAAACTAGCAATAAGTCGTAAACAATATATATCGATCCGCACGGCCAACTTGCTTTGTTTACAGTTTTGTTTACAGCACAGTCGCAGCGCGCGCTGTGTTCATATAAAATACGATTAAAAACTCTAGAGAGATGCATATTTGTGGAATCTTTTGTGAGCAGAAAAGTTGGCCAAGGCGAGGCGCTGGCCTCTGGCAGCGAAAGGTTAAGTGCGGCCTCATTTGACATTTAATTAGTTCGAATTAAATGGATTTTCGTGTTTCACTGAAACGAAATGTGAGTGGGGCGAAGGGAGAGAGGGAGAGGTAAGGGTAGAGTGAGTGAGAGAGAGAGGCTAATACTGACCCAACTCAAGTGGCTGTGAAAGAATCCATAAACAGCTGTCAATCAATGCCACAATAGATCTATATTTAATGCAGATATTACGACAGGCATATGCCCCGTTTTATGGCTATATTATGCCTATACGTATATATATACACATACGTATAGATATAGATAGAGTTGTTGATGTGCAGCGACTAGTGAGCTGTTCGCATCTGTTATTGTTACAACTATTTGTAAATATTGTTTCTTTTTTGTTTTGCCTTGCTTTGTTTTGCTTTGTGTCGACAATAGATAACAGTATGTAATATGAATATAATTAATAGCTAACTGTTAATTAACATGTTGATCAAACATGAGTTAATTATGCCTTTTTATCGCACGCTTTGCCTTTGTTTGCATGCGCAAGGAGAGAGGAAGTGTGTGTGTGTGAGTGAGTGTGTGTATGTGTGTGTGTGTGAGTGAGTGTGTGTATGTGTGTGTGTGTTATCGATACACACACACAGGCATAAATATTCAATTTGGCCAGCTTAATCCTATGGCACGGCAAAGCAAACAAAAACAAAGAGCAACAAAAGCCGAGGCGTGAAAAAAGAGCGTGAAATGCCATTTAATAAAATATCAAGTTACAACAACAACACAAACAACAACAACAACAGCAACATCAATAAGTACACAGCAAATGGTCCATTTCATTGATAAAGACGCCAACGGCGATAAGATACGTTTAATTACGGGCGACTATTCGATTATGAATAGGGCAACCACACACCGCACCGCACCGCACCGCACCGCACCGCACACTCCTGCGTGCGAAAAACAAAATCTAGGTCCAACCACACACACTCGCACACCCACCCCTCCACACACACACACTCGCACACACCCTCCTTAGTTTCCCTGGAGAATTCTATTGAAACGTGTCTCAAGAAAATTTGCGTTGTATTTGGCTAATGAACTTGGCTCGAGTATTGAGCGAAAAGCTATTAAGAGTTCACAGCTGCAGCTGGCAGTTCCAGCTAATAAGCTGATTAGCTGCCTTACGACGAGACATTGTTCACACATTAAAGACAGCCAAATCGAATGCGCATAGTATTTGAATAATATTTAAGTGGCCAGCAAAGCCTTTGTGTTCTATAAACATTGAACTTTCTTTCAAATTTGTTTATACTCAAATATGTTTATACGATAACAAATAAGTAAAGACTGTTTATGCTGGCCATTATGTGCACAACTTAATCGATTTGTGACTCGAGTCACGCGTTTCGAACTGATTTTTAAGTAAAATTATAACAATATCTAAAATATAATAGGCTTGAAATTATATCGAATAAAGATTTAAATTCCTTTTTTTTTCAACATTTAAAAAAAATATATATATATTAATTATATTAATAGTTATAATTATTTTTTTTTTATTTAATAAATATTTTTCTTTTATATGGGTTTCATAAAATATGATATATAATAAATCCCACATTTAATAAAAATTAGAAAACATCGATTTTAGTTTAAATTTGACGAAATTTTATAAAAATTTCATGAAAAATATATATTTATAAATTCACTATATTATTAAATATTAAATTTAAAAAAATACGAAATTAAATAATCATTTATCCACTTTTAATAACAATTTTCCTTGATTTTTTAAGTGCTTAACGAAACATACATATTCTATATAAATCTATCTGCTCTTTAATTCTCTTCTTCCAATAAATACAACAATTACTCTAAATCTTTTTTTACCGAATTTATAAACATAATTTCCATAAATCCAAAATTAAACAAAATTCCTATTTGTAATCAAAAATTTCCAAGATTCTTTACGGAAAATTTTGCAATTTAAAAAAGATAAAAAGCATTGACCTAAATTGAAACAATGAACCGACTCTTAATACGTAAATATATTTTAAGATAACCGAAAATAATTTCTATACATTGAAAATGCATAAATTAAATAAATTAAAAAACAAACTTCTTAAATTCCATTGTGAAATGATTGATAAACATTTTCCTGCAATTCCAGCAGGAAATTACGAAGAAAAGCAACAGAGCTGAATTCGTTTCAAATAAATATGTTTTTAATTATTTTGATTGCTGGTTCATAAAAGTTGTACTCCGCCGCCGAGCTAAACAAACTCTTGTTGGTTTTTTCTAGTTTGGCCGCGTTTATGAAACAATTAACTTGTTCTTCGCACTCGACGCATTGAGCCGTGAAGCATTAGCGCCTTTATGGCGAATGGATAAACGATATCGAGGCCTGGCAGCGTTTGCTGCGCACTCCGTCGATAGCATCAAGGTCAGCGATTTATCATGCGCCCAGGCAGCAGCTCTATCTATCTATCAGTCCGCCCGGCTGTCTGCTCGCCTGTGATCAATGATCCATTAGTTCCGCCGAACAAAAACACTGATATGCATATTGTAAATGATGATGCGCATATGAGTTGGAAATGCTATTTTCCATATGACCAGCAACACCTCTATATATATATATATATGTGTGTGTATTTGTCTGTATTGTATATCAGCTCTATAATTAAAATTTATGCATTTAAAATAGCAAATTAGTAACAAAAACAGAACAGGCGCCCGCATCTAGCCAATTCTCAATGTAAACACGTAAATGCGAAACAAAGAATAAACTTAAATATAATTAAAAGCAACAACAACAGCAACAACAACAATGCCAAAATGAAAATGTGGGCAGCTAGAGGCCAGAGCCAGCCAGAGCAAAAGTATTTCACCCACTGACGCGGAGCAGCAGCTCGAGACATCTAACGAGGTGCCGATGATGCGAAGCAATAAATTTTAGCTGGCCTCTGTTATTCGCAGCACATTCGGGCACAGCAGGCAGCTAGCCCTGAGGCTGGACTCTACAAACACAAGCACACCCACGCACACACTTACCACCACATCGTGAGCGAAGGTGACCGGCATGGAGACGGTCAGCACGACAGTCCAGAGCGTGAATATGGCAATCTTGGTGATGTGCTCGGTGCGCAGCATGCGCGAGCGTATGGGATGCACGACGGCGAGGAAGCGGTCGATGGACATCAGCACGAGCGTGTAGATGGAGGCGTAGGCGGTGACCACTATCAGGTACTGGACGCTGCGGCACCAGATCTTGCCGAAGGGCCAGTGCTGCGTCACGTAGTCAACGGCTGTGAAGGGCACGCAGAAGATGACGAACAGCAGGTCGGCGGCGGCCAGGTTAACGATCAGCAGGTTCGTCGTCGAGTGCATGTTCTTGTTCAGCAGCACCACCAGGATGACCAACAGGTTGCCAAAGAAGCCCGAGACGGCGATGATGCCAAAGAAAATGGGCACCAGCCAGCGCACGGTGGCCCGAATGGCCTCCGCCTCGGATTGCATTGTCGTCGAGTTGTTGTCCGGGCTGCTGGTGTTCAGGCCCAGGCTGCTTGTGGTCAGCTCCAGCTGCGCGGCCAGCGACATTGTTATGTTGCCAAGTTCCATGCTGGGGCGTTTTGGCTACTCTATTGATTTTTAATTGGCCCAGCGCTCATTACATTTCCCTTTGTTGGCGCACACAATGCGCGCAGCATTTTCTCTCTGCCCCTCCCTCTCTCTCCTCTCCTCGCTCCGTTGTATTGTCACAGCTCGTCGGGCTCAAATAACAAATTTCCAATTAAACGATTTTGGCCAAGAGTCTAAAGGAATCGCTGCTGCTGCTGTTGCTGTTGCTCCACTTTTTCAATTATCATGCGCAATAATCCAGTGGGAGCAGCTGCGGACACATTGTCTAAGCCCGAGCGTAATTCACGGACTACAACACGTAGCGGTCCCAAAGACAATTTGGAGACACACCAATGAACACACACACACACTACACACCTGCACACCCACACTCGAACAGTCCAGGATAATTGTAACAAGGTAAGACAACAATACAGGAGTCCACAAAAAAATGACGCCACGTGCAGCGGCCGTGTCACGCCCTGGCTAACGGTTATCCCTTTGTGGCAGCTGCACCCACATGCCATAAATGGCTTACAAGGACTTCGTAAATTTCTTATTGACAGACCGACCGGCGTCGCCTTTATAGCTGCTGCTGCTGCTCCTGTCACATACACTCGCCCACTCGCTCACTCACTCGCCAGCAAATCGCATCACTTCTGCTTGGCTTGCGCTTAAATTTGATTATAATTTTCTTGAATGTTGTTAACGAAATTATGTTCTTATTTTTTTTGTTTCGTTTCTTTTTTTTTGGCTTTTTTCGAGAATTCCAAAATTCAAACTGCACGCGTTGGTTACCAGCTCGCAACTGATGGCTGATGGCTGTGCCTCAACAGATTCGCAGTCTACGTCGACGGCAGCGCCGGCAGCAGCACCAATAACAACAGCAGCTGGGGCTGGGTGTGTGCGTGTGCTGTGTGTGAGTGTGGCGCAGCCAATGCCTGGCCAGCGCTAGCTGTTTGCTTAGCCAGACGGCAAGCGCGTCAGCCAAAACAGTTGGGCACAACAATAGCCGGCCGGTCACCGGGGTGACAGCTGGCTGTGCCGCGCAGCTGGATATGGTCGCTGGATGGTGCTTAACTCCACTGATTAACTGTTGCGTCCGGCGGCAGAAATCAGCTAGCAGTCGAAATAAACACAAATTCAGTCCGACAATGGCACGCGCGGCGTTACCCATTCGCCTCGCCCGCTGCCCCCAGCCCGATGCGCCCCGTTTTATTGTCTGGAAGGTCGCTTATCGCAACAGTTTTATCGCACACCTTCGGAGCGCTGCGCTGTGGCGCACCGCAGCACGGCGCTGGAGTGGAGTGGATGGAGTGGTGGGGCAGCTGGTGCTGTTGTTGCTCCTCATGCTGCCTGGGCTAAGCCCGGCAACGACAGCCCATTTTACATGCCTATCATTGGCAGCGTCTGGGCCATTCACCTGTCACAGCCAGCTTGACGAGTTGACGTTGCCGCTGCCGCTGCCGCTGACGTTGACGGCGATGCCGACGCCGACGCCGACGCAGCGTTACAGCTGCGGCTTCATTGTCGCACAGCATTTGCGCCGGCCACGCCTCAGTGGGCCGTCGTCGAGCACAACAACAAATTGACGAGATTAAACACGAATTAAGCAGCGCCTGAAAAAACACAGCGCGAGAGCAAGCCAAATAAACACGAGCAACATCAAATCAAATCATATATATATTTAATGCGAAACACGGCGCGTTTTTAATGAAGTCCTCAATCTTTAATGATTGTTGTCTGGCAGCAAATAGACATCCATTTGATGCTTGCCTTTTCTATTATAGAAAAGTCCTTTTGCCATGTTTTACTCTTATTGCAATCTCACTCTATCAAGCTAACAAAGCTGACGCCGGGACTCCTTTATCATCCATCGAAATGTGCAGACAAACTCTAGCCCATCTAGCCTATCCCAGGCGAAGGCAAATGAAATTTCTGTTGCCAATATGTGCTGCATACCTTGAGGCGCATCGAATTTAATAAGATCTCAGGCATTTCCATTTGTATAGCGCAGATCTCTGGGCATGCTGATTACTATTTGCAATGTGCTCGATATCGGAGTAGGTATGCAGAAATCATATATATCTTGGTCTGCTCTCTCGTTTGTTATTGAAATTCCGTGTTGAAGCTGAATCAATTTTGCTCTCCTCTATATATAAATTTGAATTTGGGCTCCGATTTAATGACGGTCGTCGCTGTGCTCCAAAATCACAATTAGCATTAAGTCAAATACACAAACTACTCAAATCTGTGAGGCCTTCACATGACTACCTATATATATACCTATATATATATATATATTTCAGGGTAATATGTGCTACCAAAAACAACAACAACAACAACGAGCCACGTAATATGTTTGTTAAGCCTAAAATGAAAAGCGAGCATTTCAAATAAATTAACATGTGAATGAATGACAGCCAAACACACACTTCATACACACACCACACACTCACACACACACAGCAGGCTTTTGAGCCGCATAACATTTACTGCCTGGCTCACTTTTAGCCCAATTTCTGGCTGTTATAAAAAGTTAAGCAAACAATTTTGTTATGCCAAAACTTTCGATGTGATTGAAATGTTTTTAAACGAGCTACAATAAGAGCATACACATACATACTCACATAAACATACACACATACATACGTATATATACATATATATGAAAAATGCTTTGCCATGTTGTCGGGTCGAGCATTTTCATTTTTTTTTTTTGGCTTAATCATGTGCAATACCTTATATTTTACACTGATATTTAAGGCTAGTGCTAATAGCACAACAACAGTGGGCACAATAAACAAAATATTTAATAAAAGAAAGGCAAATCGAAATGAAAGAGGAATATGTTTTATCAAAAGTCTAATCAATCATCTCCATATTTTCTTCAATTTCATTTGAATTTAAATGTATTTTTGACTGCAAAAATTCGCATTTGGCCCATGGTGGGCCGACTGAATTCTATTGTCATTCTGCAGACACTTGATGCTCAAAATGATGGATTATCGTCTTTTCCGTGTCGTCGTAATATTTTCATATTACATTATTTTGAGTCCGCATCCATTATGTCGGGCTGTGCTGCGGGCTGCGGCGGCGGCGGCGGTGGCAGTGGAGCGGACCAGAACAGAACAGAACAGAATTAATAAATGTAAATCGGCAGGAAACTGTGCAGAAAGCGAGGCGAGTCCTTAAACAGCACTAACAGCCGCATTAATCGGCATTTCTTGGAAAAAAGGGTTCGGCCGTGCACAGCTTTTGCTATTTAATCATTCAAATTGACTTTCTTGCCTGATGGCCGTTAATTTTGAAATCCCTTTCTCAAAACGCTACTCTCATTTTCCGGGCTTTCCTTTCTTGCCTGGCCCGCAACTTTGTTTTCCGCTTGAGGCTTATAAGTTTATACCCGCCTCAGTCCTCAGTCCATTTTTATCATCTGCTTCCACGTCTTCATCCTTTTCTTCTACTACTTTCCCTGGGCTTGTTCCATTTTCGCGAATTTTTTCTTTTGTCTCTCGCGCTGAGTTTGCATTTGGCTTTCCTTTTAGCATTTTTCACATCCTTTTTTTTTAAGTTTTTAATCAAGATGTTTTAAATGCGGTTCGCCGCTGAATGATGGATTTTTTCGCTCTCCCTCTCCCCATGGCTCTATCTCTTTTTTCCGCTTTTTTTCTGCGAAAAGTAAACAGAAAGTTGGCGGTGTGTTTGGCAAAGATTTATGCAGATAATAAAATGAGTCTTCAAATGTTTAATCAAGTTTTGAACGGCAAACCCCTTTAGCTGCTTCCGTCCCGTTTTCAGTTTTCAGCTTTCGGCTTTCGGCTTTCAGCTTTCGGTTTTCAGCTTGCAGTTTGTGCTTCATAATTAAGGCTCGTCGTCCTTGGCTAAAATCTATTCACTGCAAGAGCAACTTTTCAAAAGCAATATAAGCCTGGGGCAGAAACATGTCAAGGACTGCGTCCATTCAGTGCACATTAAAGCCAATGCGCAGACACGATGGCCATAAGATCGCCGTTTCAACAATTAGCTCCACGACTTTTCCAGCGCTTCAAAATATTTTTCCGCAGCCAAGTACCATTCAGGTTGGCAACAGCAACAGCCAGTGCAGCAAATCCTATTTACTATAGACGGGGCTCAGGTGCCCCGTGCGTCACAATGAAATGTCTCAAACAATGGCCCGACGTAGTCATAACTGGCAAGAAACTAAAGTAAACCAAACTTAACTAAACTAAATGCTGCTTCCGCACGGACAAACAGCTGCAACTTGTTAGACGTCTGGCTGTCGTTGCTTTTATTCGAGTACCCTGGGCGAATGCTAGGACAGGCATGATATGCTGACCATGTAGTAGACTAGCAGAGCGAGTAGATAGATAATGGACCTCATGTTCTATGCAAAAGGATTGAATTGAAAAATAAAACAATAAAATATTTACAATTGGGGCACTTTCGGGTGGGCCAATCGTTGTGACCAAAACACATTATATTCAATCAGCTCAAGGATGCTGATGAGTAAATTGGATATTTTAATTTCTCAAAAACATAAGCAGTACCTATATAATCTATTACAGCTGACATTTTGAACTAGGCAGTTTATCATAAATAATTAAAAACAGAAAGTGAGGGCTTTCCATTTCCAATAAAGTCAACACTAATCAAGCCGTCAATCAGGAATTTTTTTTTTATAGATTTATAATTATAGATTTAAATTGTGTATGACTCAAAGATATATGTAACTCTAACTATAACTATAACTATAACAAAATTGTGAATACATCAAGGATTTAGATACAAGAAAAAGACATAGCCACAACAAAGTATGCAGCTTTCTATATATCATAAGACATCATAATCAATCAAATGTTAGGCAGCCTCTTTGCTGAAACAAACTTTAGCAATTACTTTCATGCAACATAAGAACTATTGTATATATAATGATATAATACATTTTATTTCTTTTATTCCCATTTTACTGTTCCGTCATGTAAAAAATCATAGAATTCATTAGCTTTTGTATTATATCAATGAATTCCAATGCCATTTATAGTTATTTCCTGATATAAATGCATATAAAGAAACAAAGAAAAAACAAATCCAAAAAAATCTAATATGTTTTATAACTTCATGCTTCAATGTTAATAACAAATAAGAACTAGTTAACACTTAAGTCTAAATATAGTAAGGTCTTACACCTAAAAAAAATTAACAGCGTATCCAAACCAACTAACGTCTAACAACGGACGAAAGCGAATTGGATGAAATTGAAATACAGCAGAATAGAATAGAGAAGAATTAGAAATCATTAAGTCTAGATTTTAGTTATAGATTTCAGTTGTACTTTCAGTTATACTGTCTTATACAGCCCACACAACAATTCAGCTCTAGAACCAAATACGTTTTAGAGTCTTATAAGTCAATATAAAGCCGTAACGCTAACTGAACTGAAGTCAAGTAGAGTAAAGTGTGTAAGTCAAGTCTTTTATAGGGCGTATCGGCGCCCATCATTTAGCAGGTTTCTTGTTTTGTATAAGCTGCCATGAAAAATATGATTTTACGCGCTGTTCGGTAGTCGTCGTCGCCGCCAAGTTAACCGCCGCCGCCGCTGCCGTCGCCGCTGACGTTGCCGCATCTGCGCCGCCTCCGCGGCTACGCCGTTTGCCAGATTTGCGGGCGTAGCCGGCAGCGCCTGTTGCCGTGATACCGTAAAATAAATGTTGCTGCCCCACAATTGCAGCAATTGCTGGCGGCGCACAGTTGCCGTCATATTGTCAACTTGGGCCATTGTGTTGTGTTTTTTCTCCCCCTCTTCCTCTGCCACGCTCTCTCCCTCTCTTTCCCTCTCTCCCTGTCACGTTTGTGTGCAACAAAATTAGCTTTTACGCTTTATTACCGCAAAGATGACCAAAGAAAACAATACTCGAGTGGAAATTCGTTCGGCCTGCAGTCCAACAGTCGCACGACGTACCGCCTGCCCGGCTACCGGCTCCTCGGCTGTCCGACAGTCAGTCAGATCTCACTGCATTTTGCATTCTTTGGGTTTTATTGTGTTGCCGCCGCTTTTTTGTCGTCAGCATCCGGAGGCCATCAAAGTTGCCGGAAGCTCGCCGGGCAGTCATCAACTCAATTACATTTGTGACCCGCGCGGCGACTTTGATGTTGCCCCCCAAGCCCAGCACACACACCCACACCCACAACAACAACGACAAGGACAACAAGGACGGCGAGGACGGCGAGGACGAGGACAACTGCAAGCGCGTCGCATTGTTCGAGCAGTTGACTGATGCCGTAGACTTCTAAACAATACGCGGCCCGTTGTTGTCTTTTATCTGTCTGCAGCTCCATTGTGTCCTGTCGCGTGTGACGGATGCGACAGGAAGCGTGCGAAGTCTTGATACCAAAACGTAGACTGTACAAAAACACTCACCCCCTCTGCCTGTCGGCCCATTATTTAAAGCTTCCTCTGGCGATAAACTACGGCGACTGGGGCGACGGAAATATTTCACAGAGATTAGCACAACAAGCCAACATTTTGATTAGTTGCCAACGGTTGCCCGGCGGGGACATTAACGGGCTGAGCCTTGCGCCTCCATTTCCAATGCAAATTGAAACGATTGGGAGACCGCATGTGGTCGGCATTGGCTCAGCAGCAGCTGATCCTTGAGCGGATTATCCAGGCAAAGATGCGTCCAAGCATGCTGCAGCTGGGTGTTGCGCCGCAGCCACTGCTGCCCGCTCTGGCCGGCTCGACACGGCTCCAAGCTCAGCTGCGGTTGCATCGCTGCAGCCAGCGAGTCGACCGCCAGGCAGAGCCTCTGCTCCGTGCTCAGCTGTCCGCTGTCCAGATGCAAATGCCACTGCGTGACTTGCAGGCTGTGGCAGCTGGTCAGCTGCAGCTGCAGCTGCGGCAAGGCGCCTGCCACATGCAGGCAGCGGTCGGCGTTGCGCAAGGTGCCCAGGGCGCTGAGGTTAGCGTGCTGCAGCCTGGCGCAGAGGAGCAACAAGTGAGATTTGATTGATAGAGCCGTCAATATATAGTCAATATAATAATACAGTTAGGCAATGGAATGAATTGAATTCCCACATTAGTTGCATGGGCAGGACCTACCTCAGCTCCGGACTGACATGCCGCATGAGCCAGTCGAAGGGCCGGCACTTGAGGTCAGCCTTTATCTGTGCCGGGTCGTAGCTGGCGTCTGGGCGATTCAGGAGATTCAATGGAATTTGCCGGGCCGACGGTTTGAGGGCGTAGAACAAATATTTGTACTCGTCCAGCCAGGACTCGGCTATGATTTTTGAGTTGCTGCAGAGTGCGGAATATAAGCGGAGCGGAGCGGTCAGTATGTAAGCAATCGCATTGCGTGCTGGGAATGTTTATATTAAAAGGTGCCCGGCGGAGGCGCACAGGCGTCTGGCAGAAATAAATTGAAAAATACCAAAGGCCACCGCGCTTTTCACACCTAAGCTAGTCGTTGGCCGAACAACAAAAACAAAAACAAAAGCAAAAAAAAGAAAAGCGAAGCGAAGAGAAAACCTTTCGACGGGTCACTTCAACCTACCGCAAATATGTCGCCTGTGCGCTGTCCAGTGGCTTCTCCCGCTGCTGCTCCTGGTCGAACTGAGGCGGAAACTCAAAGGCATGGGCTGGTCGGAAAATATGTCCAATTCGACTGCAGGGCACGATCTCAATTTGTCCGCCGCAAAGCCACAACTTAATGGCCAGCTCAATGGACTCGCCGCCCCAAATCTACGGACGAAAAGGAAACGAGATGTTGCTCTGCTCTCTTCAGTCTCTCTCATCGATTCGCCCAGCTCCCAGAGTTGTGTGTCATGGCTTGACATAAGCAATTAGCACACACCTGCCGCAAGCACAAGTTAATTAGGCGCTGGCGCTTACCTCCAGGTGCGGATTGAAGCCGTGCAGCCGCTGGAACGAGTCGCGCGAGATCATCAAGATGCCGCCCGCAAAGGCAGGACTGGCATATGGCTGCGCCGGCGTCTCCTTGTCGGCCAGCGCCCGGGGCAGCCAGTGGAAGTGCAGGCTCCAGTCGAAGCCGCCTTTCAACAACTCATTCCCGGCCGTGTAGCTCAAGGTCTCCGGCTCAATGGGGTCCAGCAGCGGGCTGACCGCAAGCCGTGAGTTCAGCGCCAGCCTCTCCAGCAGGGGCTCCAGCCAGCCTGCGTTGACCTCGCAGTGACTGTCCAGAAACAACAAGTAATGGCCACTGGCCAGCCGTGCGCCCTCGTTGCGTGACCAAATCAGGCCCTTGCGGCTCACATTGCGTCGAAGATGAGTGTGGGGCGCCCACGCTGGGCTATAGCTGCACTCATGTGCCGCTCGAGACTCGCCAGCAGGCCGACTGCGAATGGAGAGAGCTAAGTGAATGAGAGCCAATGGAGCAGCTTGCCAAGCTCACCGTCTTCGCTGCCGTCGTCTATGACAATGAGCTCGTGCAGATATTGCTCCGGCGTGCGACTGATCAGCGTCAAGATCGTGCGCAGCAGCATGGAGCGCGCCTCGTTGTGAAAGCAAATCACGACGCTCAGCTTGGCGCGACTGGCATGGGGCAGCGCATAGCGACGCGTGTTGCAACTGCAAGTTGAGATAAATAATTAAAGAACAAGTTTGATGTTTGTGAATGGACGGTGACTGACTACTAGATACCTTATAGATTACAGTTTAAGATAATATTGAATATAAATATGGTTCCTAATGAGTGGCTTACTGTCGTATGCAATTGGGTTAACAGTAAGAGTGCTCTAGTCGAGAATGCTCGACTTAGCAATACCCTGAAACCTTCAAAGCGGTCATATTCGTACCATTGAAAATGGGAAATCAGGTTATATGGTGTATATATACTTGTATAACCTGAACTCCACTTTCAAGACGTCCGTCCAAGGTATAATGAAAAGTAGTCAAATCGCTCTACACACAGTCCGTTAGTTGTATATGATATTAGATATATCCACAAGTTGCTTGGGTTTCTACAGACAGAAGACTTGACTATCTTAGCTAATGGAAAGCAGTCAAGTTACTCCAACGCACCTCTCATGTCGCGTCGCTGGCAGCAGACGCACTGCAGCTAACTTGTCGCTCAGCTGTCGATTGTATTGGTAGAGTGCGTGCGGCTGATCGGGCGTATACGCAATAAACTCGCGCCATTCGAGTTGATGCAGATTCAGCTGTTGCTGCTGCAACAGCAACTGGAAAATGAACACAGAGATAAAATTTGTAGTCCAAATGATAGATTCGTGGTGAGCACTCACCCGGCGGCTGATTAATTCATCGATAAGGCCAAGGCGCACCACCAGAACGACAATCACGAGCTGCATGGCCAGCAGAGCCAAGATGCCGAGCAGGCAGCAGCGCAGCCGGCGATGCAGGCGGCCGGACATCGCGGCGTTGGCGACCGACTGTATGCCACATGCTGGCCGCAGACGCGAAAACCCGTAGCGCCGCGCGCCTCGGCACTGAATGCGCATTGTAATCGGGTCTCTGGGCAAATAAATATCAGCTGAAAGCTGATAGTTCAGGTGTGTGTTTGTTTACCTCTACTCAGCCACGCTCGTGTCGTCATAAAAAGCTCAAAATTGAAAACTAACTTGAAACTAGCTTCGTATAGGTCTCTCCCTCTACCTCTCTCTCTCTCTTCGTCCATCGCCCTCTCACTCGTTCTCGCTGTCTGGGCTGGCTGTCAAACTTGTTGCTGATAAACCGTTCGATAAGTTTGGCAAATATTTGTGTGCGGCTCGCAAGGTGTTAATTATGCCACATGAAATCTATATATTACCTGTCATGCCTGTCAGCTAGTGGGCGTACACACACACAGGTATGCATTGTATATATACACACATATATTAATATATTATGTGTTATCACTTGTAATCAGTGCGAAGTTAACACAGCTTGCTATTTCAATTACATAAACCGAAAGCACTTGACAGCGTTTTTTGTGAGGATTAGTTTGGACAGGGATGGATTAGACAATGTCTGCTGGCAGTTTTTGGTAAAATAACATTTCATGTTATTTATAAACTGGTAAAATAATAAATTTAGCAACATCATTTGTCGTTTATTTAATTAATCAAAATTATTTAAATAAATTTCATTTCATTGACAAAATTATATTTATATATATAATAATAAAGCCAGCATGCCTAAATGAAAATGTAAATATATTTAGACATACAGATATTATAATAGATAAGACTTACATACATACAAACTAATTAATTAAAGATTTATAAGACGTTACTTTTTCTATCAATTTTTCAAACTACTCTCTATGGACAGATATTGCAAATTGTCACTTGAATAAATTGCAAGTAAACTAGTCTAGATCTACATCATAATGTAAATATTGAATATTAAGTTAACAGTTCGATCGATTAAATAAAAATAGTCAAAACAGATAAAGAAGAAGAATGACGACTGAAACTTGCCTATATATTTTTTTTACGAAAACTATTTCACATACATATCATAAACATAACAGAAAAGACAATAAAAAAAATTGTAAAAATATTATTATATTAATGTGAATAAAAAAAAGAAAATATCATACAAAATATAAGCACACATTTTTACTAAAAAGAACAGAGTGGTATGCATAAAATAAACATTCCCGAATATTCGTATCTTCACAACTTTAAAACTTAAAAAAAACCTGTATTAGCTCCATTCATTTTCCATTAAGCCAAAATTTATTATCAAATGTTTATCTACTAAGTCTTTTTTAGCTTAAATGCGGCAATTCTAAATAAATAAATAATTGGTTAAAATAAATATTTATGGCTTTAGCAGCATAAATAAATTGAAAGCGAAGCATGGCCTAAACAATAATCAGTCGGCTTAGTCATACTTGGATATCGATTTCAAGCCCCCTTCGCAGTGCAGACAGATGATATGGGTGAGCGGGCGCTTGGCATTTGAGCTTTATGCTTTTTCTGATGTGATTTGATTTGAAATTGTTTAGCAAAGCGGAAGTAACTCATTCACTTAGCAACAAAATCGGATGCCACACACACTCACTCAGTCACACACCAAGCAGGTAAATTGAAGTGTTACTTCCGCATTGCATTAAGGTACAGATGCTACGTGTTGCTGTTGCTGCTGGCTGCTCCTGCTGCTGTTACTGCCACTGCCAGCGCTGTCCAGCTGCTGATTGACTTACGTGTGCCTCGTTTTAGTTTTCGGTTTGTCGTTGTAAATTTGTTGCCAGGTTTTACGTGCGGCGGAAATGCATTTTCCTAGTCACGTTCAAGTGCCAGACCCAAGCCAGACCCCGAGCCAGACAACGTCCGCCGACCGACGTCCAGTTGTAGTTGTTGCTGCTGTTGCTGTTGCTGCCACAGCTGCTGTTGCTGTCCGCAGGTTAGCTAAGAAATATAACCGAATGGCGCAACAGCGACTGCCACAGATTCAGATTCATGTATTTCTCTCTTTGCATTTTTTATACACAGCTCTAGTCCTTTTATTATTTTCCCTGTTCGCTCGCCACGCCAATTTATTAGATGGCGCGTGATCCATGTTTGCGTCCATGCTCCATAGATTAAAGTGCTTTTTAATGAATGCAGCGGCAGAGGCAGCAGAGGCAGCCAGCTCTAATTGTATGCAGCGTCGCGTGCGCAGCTTCATAATTAAATAGGCGCTGCGCTGAGGACGACCAGGAGTTTTTCGTCGGCGGCAAATTCAATATTCAATATGGTTTTTTTTTTTTTCAATTTGCCATTGTTGGCTCCATGGGCGTGGCAATCGCATCAAAGGCGAACGCAAATGCCGTCAAGCAAATAAAAATAAAACGAAATTATGTCAATAAATGAATTATAAGGCGCACGCACAACGCCGCGTATACGCAATGCCCAACAGCTCAGCTAGTCGGAGCGGCAAACAGACAGCGCAGCGCCTAATGGGCATGTAAATGTGCGTGTCTCCCCCTTCCACTCTCCACCCACTCTCTCCTAGCTCTATGTGTGTGTGTGTGTCGCCATGATTATTATTATATTGCCACTTACACATGCGTGGGCCGCAGTGTGTGTTATGATAATGTTAACAGCCGAGCTTCTAAAATTTTATTAGCCGTCGACTTATGGAACTTGGAAAATAATAACAACAGCAGAGAAAGTGTTTTACCCATACTCACAACTCTTCTCACCCTCTCCTTCTCTCTCCTTCTCTCTCTCTTTCTCTCTCTCTCTCTCTTCCAGCTCTTACTTTTCGAGCATAAAGAATATTGAGGAAATTGCTTTCTTTGCACTCACGGCTCAGCATTGAGGCAGCCAGGACTTGCCAGGACCTGCCACGACGGGGCGCACTCATTTCGAAATTGTTGCGTATTATCGTAAAATTTTATATATACACACGCACACACACACACACGCACACTCAGGACGTGCACACTCATACAAATGCTTTGGCGATTTGCTTTGCTTTGTATTTTTTTTTCTTCATTTTTTTTTTGCCAGAATTTTTCGTAAATATTTCCACTGAGGTTTGGGTTTGTGTTTCTGGTTGTTTTTTTTTTTTTTTTGTATTTTGCATATTTGGCTTCGCAATACATATGAAACTATTTTGCAAAATATTTGTCTAAATACAAATTAGTTGAATTATTTCCTCTTTTCTCTCTAGCTTAAATTTCGAGTAAAAATATTTGATTTGATGGCAAGCATTAACGCTCTAAAATTTCAGTTCCTGACAAAAACTCAAAGAATGAAGAAAAAAAAAGATAAAGAAATGAGCATAGGAAAAGAAGCAAAAAATCGTATAATTTGAATGATTTCCCATTTGCAGTTGGCATGAAAGAGAAACATTTTAATGATGTTTACACAGTTTTCATGCGCCATTCCATTTAGCGGCGGCGCAGGGCCGTCTGTTTCACAGTATTATGTGCTTTATTTCGATTGACTAGAACTTTTCACTATGCCCGGCGGAGTACTTTAGTTGATGACATTATCGCTACAATACAAAAGCTTTCTTTTGCCATCCGCCCGGCGACTGCCGCCGTCCTTGTTGTTGGTCTTGCGAGGCTGCTGCTGCCACTTCATTTCTGAGTTTACAAAGTTTTTTGTTGATGAAACAAACACCGTGAGCGAGCACAGACAGAGACGGGCAGACAGAGAGACAGACAGACAGACTGTCAGACGGTCCATTGAATGGATGTGACATGATTCATGAAACCAGCAAATGTGAGTATCGCCGTGCTTACATTTTAGCCAACTGCCAACAATTTGACAGCGGAAATTTGTCATTAATTTAATTGCACAGTTAAATTTCAGACAGTATATACATATATATATATATATATATATCTATATATATATATATTTATTGAATATGTCAAATGTCAGTAAAGGTTTAACATACTTTTACATTTTACATATTTGGTTAGGTAAGCGTGCTATCCAAGTTGGTATTCAGGATTACCTGGAGATTTCTGCTTATAAGCCTTTTCACTCGCAGCAGCCGCACGTAGACATCGACTCCAGTTTTCTTGGGGCAATTGTGACCCAAGAGGTTCATGCCGCAGAAGGCGCCATTCCACACGTAGGGCAGTCCGAAGGTTTTCATGCATTTCTTTGACACCTGGGTGTTCTCCAGGCAGCTCATGGCGGAGGTCACCACCGTCCCATTAGGATCGCCGAGGATATCCCTGCAGGCCAGGAGTGACACTTGATCGACGAGCCGCTTATCCGGCTTTTCCTTATTTTTATACTTGCTCCATTGCTCAACTTGGACCTTGCTGCCCGCACTTTTCAGACAAATGGGCGGCGACTTATCGTACGCCTTGCCCAGCGTCTTTTCCAGATGCAAGAACGCCAACAGGTGCTCAGTACCAGGCATCGAGAAGTCCGTGGAGTCCTCGCTACTATTCACCTTAAGCAATGAGTAATCGCTCATTTGCACAGAGATATTGGACAACGGCACGTTCTCCAGGCAGGATTTGACGGTGAGCACGGTGCGATTGCTGATCACAATTCCGCTGCAGAAGACCCTATCATTGCGCAGCAGACTCACCAGATAAGCATTCATGGCCTCGCTGTGCGCAGTCAGGTTCTGCCTCCTGTGACGATGATGTATGGACCAGTGGGCAGGAACGTAACCGAAATGCGGACGCCAGTCATCAAACTTATACTTCATTTTAATCCGTTTAAAGCCCCCAATTGGTGTCTGAAGGTCAGGTACTTCAATCGGAGGCTCGTCATTCCTGGCTGGTTTCCATCGCGCCCCTACAAAGCAGACAAGCATCGGCAATAGGGCCCACCTTAAGACTTTTGACAGCATTCCAGAGTTCCGTGCAGCATATGCGGCTGTCCTGTGACTCAATGTCAATGTCAAAGCTAAACTAAACTGGAAAATCGTTATGCATGCATTCATTTTGTTACACCTGATGAAGGTCGGAATTATAAATTTGATGTGGCCCCATGACTTGCATCGAATCGATCGATCGAGTCGAATCGATCTGCCATGTGAGGAGTGTGAATATTGGCTTTCGCTTATTTTCGAATACTAAGAAGGCTCAAGTTGAATTTACTTTAATTATAATTGGGCAAAGGTATACAAAACATGATTAAAACAATTCTGTTTCGCTGTCCACTTGCTCAGGTAAGCGCCTGATCGATGCGTGCGTGGACGATTCGTTTTATGACATTCTTCTCCCATGCGTCTACATCCATAAATAAGCTATACAGATCGAAGTGCCCATTGTCGATGCATCGATGGCCCGATAAGTTGATGCCACATAAGCGATCCAGGTAAATGAGGGGGCTGCCATGGTTGTGCTCGCAAGCCAACGCTTTCTTCTCATTTTTGAGGCAAAACAAGTTTGTGTCAGTCTTGGCGTCAATAGGGAGACAAAGTTGTTGCTTCACTACTTCGCCCACTTCATGGAACACGTGATTCTCACGGTGCATGTATATGTTCTGATACCCCTTCGAGCCAAGCTTCAGCCTGCCGGAGCACATCAGGGGCGTCAGCCCTTCATCTATCACGGGCTCTTCAAGGTCCAGTTTGGCGAGCTTGAATATAGCGTATTCGTCGTAGTCCACTGATTTTATTCTAACGACCTTATTGTTCAAGTTCTTTACCATCAGGTTGCTTGAAAGCATGGTTTTGACGCAATTGGCGGCGGATATCACAGACGTGTTGGCAATAATCGTGCCTATGCAAACGTAATCTTTGTCATCATAGAGGCGCACCATCAGATTTTTTACGTGTGTTTTATTGCCGTTCTTAACACTGACTTCCACGTCATCGGGAGCAGCATCGATGTAGTCGTCTGGCGGATAGGTGGGCCTCTTAACTGGCTTATAGTCTTTTTGCAATTTGTGACTGTGCTGCGGCCTATAATCGCTCAGCATATAACGGTGATAATGTAATGAGTTCCCTGCATATACTACGCACACTGCGATGCAGATCGATAACAGCGTCGGCATCGTTGAAAGCTCTCTCTTGACTGTCTGGCATTCGATCTTTACATGGCTTAACCTCTTCACGGTCCTAGCGCAATTTGTCACACACACTTCGGACATGCCTCACCCTATTTGTCGAGCTAATATTTTAGTAAATGCATCAATTTCACAGCGCAACGGACACTTGCACTGGTTTGGTAAATTTTATGAAGACGGTTGACTGGGAAATTCCGTAACGGACTTTTCGCAAGCATCGGGAAGCCGACCAAGAATTTTTCGTAAGGCAGTCTAACAATTTGCATTCTGCCTAAGAGTAGGGTTTATAAATTTTCCATAACAGACATAATAGATTGCAAAATAGATCAATTGTATTATTTTTATTTTTATTTTTATTAATTCTGCTTAATTGCAAAGGACCTGCCAGGACATTATGACGGCGGCTGCGCTGCTGGAGTTTATGCGGGTGCTACCGTTGCTGCGGGTGCTACCGTTTCTGCGGGTGCTACCGTTTCTGCGGGTGCTACCGTTTCTGCGGGTGCTACCGTTTCTGCGGGTGCTACCGTTTCTGCGGGTGCTACCGTTGCTGCGGGTGCTACCGTTTCTGCGGGTGCTACCGTTTCTGCGGGTGCTACCGTTTCTGCGGGTGCTACCGTTTCTGCGGGTGCTACCGTTTCTGCGGGTGCTACCGTTGCTGCGGGTGCTACCGTTTCTGCGGGTGCTACCGTTTCTGCGGGTTCTGGCGTTTCTTCGGGTGCTGGCGTTTCTGGTCCATCCGGCGGGGTTTCAGTTGTCTCAACGAGCTTCTCTGGAGTTGTTTCCTCTATAATCGGCTCCTTGGTTGGATCAGTAGACAAATCTAACGGTGTGGTTTCGGTTTTTGGATATAGCTCATGTCGCCTTGTTACCAACGAACTATTGTATGGTCCCGTGCCTGTTAAGGCCCTAAGCATATCCGTAGCATCTTGCTGAATTCTTACCGCGTACCGAATTACATAGTAAACGTCGACTGCGTGGCTGCCCTCCAACTCGTCACAGTGCTCACCGTAGACATTGATGCCGACCAGCGTGTCGTTAATGATCAGCGGATCTCCAGGGCGTGTGCTGCAGTCGCCTTTCTTCTTGTTCTTCACACAGATGTATTTAGGTGAAAAATTTGAGAATGCTCGGCCAATTTTCGCGAAGGACTCTGTGCAGCGTTCTTGCTCCACTACCTTGGTCTTAAGCAAGGTTATTTGGCGAGTGAAATGATCCACATATGACATCATAACAGGAGTCTTCGCCGTTGGCACCATTCGGTTCAGCGGAATATAGCGATACGTTCCCTTCTCCAACTTTGTTTGCAATGCCAAAAATGCTACCAGGTGTACATCTTTATACTTTGTTGAGCCGGCGGGCAGAAAGAAGGCTATCACAGGATAGACTTGACGCTCGGATTCTCCGATATGGTTGCCAGGCAGTATGGTCATCTCTCTGGCCTTGAATTCTTGCGACGGCTCCAGCTCGTTGGCCAGAAAACAACGGGTCGACGTGATGATCATCCGGCGTGTGACCAGGGCTCCGCCACAAATCACCGAACCCTTGTACAGAACACTCACGTAGTAGCTCAAGTGCGTCTTGACTTCGAATGGTGGCAGAGTCGGCTTCACAGTTGGCTGCCTATAGTCTCGTGCCTCCAGTGCCTCCCGATTGTAGTCAATGTGCTGTGAGCTCCTGTGCGCCCTATTATTGTACGTGGGACGGTGGTAGTTCTCTTCGTAGCGCTTTATCCATTTCCCAGCGGCAATCTCCACGCCGATCATCACCAAGAGAATCGCAAACCTCTGCTTATGCTGCTGCATCTTTATTGATACTGAGGGCGACACATCGAAGTGTTACACTAAATAACCTTAGACACGCCACGGCGAAAGCCGTTTAAAGCAAAGCAATGCCAATTAGACTCGAATCAAAAGTAATCTAACTTTATGTAAGGAAACGCTTTAGATGCAAGATTTGGGCTGTCTGCTTGTCGGACTCATGCAACAGGTGTGAGGGGTATATCAATACACTCCCCTCGATATGCCCAAGTCAGGATGTCAAAGACTATAAATATCAAGCAGGAAATTAAATATTTTTTCAGCTGATGCTAATTGCCGCAACGACTTCATCCCATCGACTGTGTGTGCGGCAGGCAGGCGACATGTTTCAAATTAAAAAAGAAAAGAGAGAAAAACTGATCATCACTGTCGGAATGTCCGGAGTGTGCGGAAGCTACCAAAGAACTATGTAACGAAGGTTATAGATAATTAATTTACGTTGATTAAAGTTGCCGCAGCCACGGCACAGCCGGCAAAGGCAACGGAGGAGGAGGCTGTTGGCAAAGTGCAGCCTGTTGCCCGGACAGCCGGAAATTGGAGTGTTTGTAATATGTGCGCTGGCCAGTTGGAGCTCCTGCCCAGGCATAGGTATTTCCTACTGCCGGCGACAGCGTCTAATTGATGGGCTGCAGTCAAAGAATTTTTTATGCAAATGCTCTAAAGTTGGCAGCCAACTGACTGTCGTCGGACGTCTGTCGGCTCCGGGTCGTGCTCACTCATCAATTATTTAGAATATGTTACACTTGACACATAACTTCACAGACATATGCTTACTAGGCTGTAAGTCGAGTCAGCTGCGCAGTCAGCTCTCCGGCCGTAATTGCCGGTCATTATGCTTAAGGGATAAGGTACTTCAAGAGCTGGCCCCAGCAAAAGGTATCTGCTTCAAATGGAGCCTGACTCTGCCACGCACCAACTCCTACACCTTCAGCAGGCAGTGAACTCGCGAGTGCCTTCAAATGACCAGCTGCGAGGTGCCCTGTAACCACTTAGAGATCTTTCAATACCAATCATTTCTGTGTTTATATTTTTCCGGGAATCTGATTATAGATTTCCTGAATTTTTACCTTCATTTTAGACAAAGTTCGAGGTGTTTAGGCAAACACAATCTATCCTTTCTCCTCCCTCATTCATTTACTTCCGCATAGCACACCCCTTTGTTAGCCCCATGTTGTGCAGGGTATTGAAAAAAGGCCACGCTGGTATGTGGCCCATATACATGGCGTTCGGCTTACACGTGTTTTAGGTCCTCACTTGACGCATCGCGCTGAAATTTATGCGTACGTGCTCAGCTGAAAAACGCTGCCGACGACAACCCCGGGTCATTTATTATTAGCTGCGAAACGCGTGCCCGAATACGGACATCGGGCAAGGCCCGGGCTTTTACGGCCTGCCTGGGATATAACTTTTGGGTTAACCAAGAACAAGAAACTCGCCCCAATATATACACCATTTTTATTTGCATACTTTAAGCGGGCGACGACAGAGGGCGACCGAATTCAATCCACACCCAGAAGGATTTTCAGCACGGAATTTAAGAGAAATATTGGTAAATTGAAATTATATTTATCGAGTTGGCAAGTAAATTGGGATTTCAATTAATTATGCGACGAAATGAAGTTACATTAAGGTTTCCGCCCACGCACACACACACACACACACGAGCACGCGAGCTGGATTTGATGTGCTCCTGATGACTGCAAATTAAATGTCACTCATACGCCATGGGCGCCTGGATATAAACGTAAATACTTGCCGGGCTGCTGCTGCCGCTCCCGCTGCTGCCGCTGCTGCTGCTGTTTTACAGCTCATTATGCAACATGACGCAATCCTTTAGAAAAGTAGAGGGAAAAAAGTGCATTATATATATATGACGTCTTGCTGCTAGCTGCATATGCAGTTGGCAAAGCTGCCTGATTTTCTGTTAAGTGTGCAGCAGAAGAACAAATTCAATTTGGCCATCAAAAGTAAAATGCTTTAAAATGTTAACAGCAGTAAAATCAAAGCCAGTTGCATGCAGCTCAGTTACAGCTTTTGCTCCAGGGTCAGTTGCCAGTGTGCTAAGTGAGCATGTGTGTGTGTGCAAGTGTGTGTGTGCGAGTGTGTGTGTGTGTGCTTGTCGGCATGCTTGTGCATTTGTCTTAAGCTGTTTGGACATGAATTCAAGGAAAGAGAGAGAGAGCGAGTAAGAGAGAGTAAGCGCTCGCATTGCAATGAGCGTTAACTGCTAGAGGCAGCGGCATCTTCTTTGATTGCACCACTCGAATGTGCCCGGCAAGCAGCGCCAACCCGGCCTGAGCTCCTGTCCCGAGCTGCTTTAGCAAGAGCTACTGCCCCGACGAGCGAGCGAGCTAGCGTTGTCTTCTACTCAAACACAGTTCGTTGCACATTTGAACATGCCCTCAGAAAATAAATGCAAATTTAGCAATGGCAAACACCCATACCAGAAGACCAACAATACACACACACACCCCACACACACACACCTCACACACACATAGATCTCACATACGTTGGCAATAGAAACGGCGCTGCTCCTTTTGTAGCCGCTGCACATTTCCTGAACGCGTTTGCCACGTTGTCGCCGGCATTCTCCTAGCTCTCTCCCTCTCGCTCTCTCTCTCGCTCGCCATCTCTCTCTGCCTCCTTCTCAATATATTATTTGTATAAATTTTCGATTTTCTGCTTCAACAGTCTGTCTGGCGCTGCAGCTCGCTCGCTCGCATCTCTTCACTTTATTTATTTCTCAAGAATTCAGTTTGTTCCTTTTCTGTTTTTTTCTCTCTCTTTTTTTGCTCATTTTTCCTTTTGTTTTTCTACAAACTATTTTCCCCATTCTGGTTATTTTTTTCTCTTCTCTTCACTCCCACACGCTTTGTTGTTGGCGTTCCCATGGTTGTTTTTCATCCTGTTCTATATAAGCATTATAGGTAAAGGATTCGCACATTCGCTATTGACTCGAGTGCATTGTCTTTTCTTTACATTTTGTGCTCTCTGTGTGTGCTTGGGACTTTGCTTTAACAAAAGGAGTAGTAAGCTAGTTTTTCGTTGGCCCCTTTGAAATTTGATTGCAGCAAAAACCCAAATCAGGCCAAATAACGAACGAAGGATAATACTCAGCTGCGACGCTCTATCAATGTGAAACATAATGCTCAAAGTTAAGGCTGCTTTAATTTACTTTTTATTTTCACATTATGTTAGCTCATTAAGTTTTATTGCATTTTCATAGTTCCACGCCAAGCCAGACACACACACACTCCCACACACACAGCCACATATCACTCAAGCAGCTTTGCTTGCCTGGCATCTGCTCTTAAACGTTGACTACTGCCTGGCGGCTGATGCTACTTAATGGCTAATTAGAAGTATAATTTACACCTTAATGACCCTAGAACAATGCTCGGGCTCGGGCTCTGCACGGCCTGGCTGCTCTACACGAGCAGCCGTGGCTCCTGGTTTACACCTTCTCTACTACACCCACACACACATACACACACACATGCACTCACAGCCAGCCACACACTCGCTTGCTAGACGCAAAGCTTTATGTGAAAATCAGCGTCCATTAATAAAGACAGCAAGCGAAATGTTACGCATACGCCATGTACGCGCGCTGAGCATTAATCACAGCGGCAATATGCATATAGCATATATATAAAAGGATAAATATAAATTTGTGCGTGGGTTTATATGTGTGTGTGGCGTATTAATTTCATCGCAAATGCCTTTTTGCAGTGTGAGCACATATATATATATATGTGAGCCGTTTTTAGACAGTTTGATTTATGGCCCCGACTAGAGTGATTCTAGCATTTTGCTAAATTTGCTTGGCCTAGCTTGGCTGCCTTAAAGCGCGATTGAAATGTACCGAGCCAGTTTGACAGCCAGCAATATGATTATCTGTACTTATCAGCCAAATGCATAGCGCAACAATTTGGCTCAATAATAAGAGAGAGCATGCTGTAACAGAATATTGTATGGCTGGGGCCATGACCATGGCTATGGCTATGGCAACTGCCAGCTGCCAACTGGCTGAATGAGTTGCATGCAAAGGGAATATTTTGTCACGCACACGAAATCATGCGAGGCGTCAAAAATGCTGTCACCTAACAGGGATAACATGGTTATCCGGCATAGTTATTCGGTGCCTGGCACACACCTGACCGGGGCTACAGTTGACTGTTGACTGTTGCCTGTTGGCTTCTGGATGTTCTGGGTGTTGGCTTCTGCTGGCTGTTGGCAGTTGGCAATACAATTTGCGAGTCGCCATTCAGCTGCTATTCAATTGTGTGACATATTTTAATTTAATAAACTGCCAGCTTGGCATTATCACAGCCAGCAAATTGCCAAATGGCAGCTGTTGAAAACTTCCAGCTCAACTTGTACGGCTGACACGTTGCTCCGCTGTGCGCTGACATCAGCGCAAGATTTAAGGGGCCCTCGGCTAGCGAAATGCCATAAACTTTAAGTGCAAGAGCTCCGAGCTGCAGATTAAAGATCAATTACCTTTTACGCAGGGGCATAAATCCCCTTTAAAGCCGCCAAATCTAGACTGCGCCCTCCAACAAATAAAACGTGCTAGTTGCTAACGTATCAAATTTTTTACTCTCCCATTTCTTCTTCTCTTTTTTTTATTTATGGCCGCTAAAAATTCAAAATGTACGGCTATATAAACGGCCAAACGCACCGCGACAAGGACAATCGTCAAGGCATTAAAAAAAAAAGTAAAAATAAAAAAAAGCGAAAATAAAGAAAAGCAGAAAAAATATTACAACATTTTAATAGCGAAAATGAAGATTTATTGCCCGCAACGTAAACGCGACCAAAATGTGCCACAAAAACTGAAGCTCAACTAAAAAGCGCGTTCTAACAAAGCCCAACAACAGCGCGCGAACTGCTAAATTCAATTATTAGACTAGCCGAATACCCTGCGCGCCAAAGAGTATTTTCAAAAATCTCAATAAAATAAGCTATACAAGTTTTGGCTCAAATCAAGGCAGACACTCACTGAGTCAACTTACTTTGGCCTATCCCAGCCACATACATACCCTATTAGCTTCAACTCCAGGGTGTTTGGCAACAACAACAACAACAGTTGACGCGTCAGGAGCACAAAAATGTGCAAAGTGTAAAAATCGTTGCCACGTCACGTCAGCCGGATGATAGGCCAGTCCCAAGTCCCAAGTCCAGCCAAACCAGCCAGCCAGCCAACCGGCGAGTGGGCGGCAAACAATGGGAGTGACCAGCTCGAGGCTTTAGCTCGCTTATCGGCCCGATTGTATCCTTTGTTGTTGTTGTTGTCCTTGCTGCTGCTGTTGTTGTTGTTGAACCTAGCGCACGTCGCAGTTTGTTAGCCGCATGCCAAAACCGGCCAAAAATCGTTGGTGTTGGCTTTGGCATTGGCAGCGGCATCGGCTTCTGCTTGGGCATCGGCATCGGCATCAGGAACGGCCACGGCAACGGCATTGACTGCCTTATTGTTTGCTCGCCCACTAGCCCCAATGCCGAAGTGGGCGTGTCCAATCAAAATATGCAAATGTTTTACCCGTAAAACGTCGCTTTGATGAAATTTCTGCACATTTTGTTCGCCGTTGTTTGTGTTGTTGTTGTTGTTCTTCCCATTTTGCTGTTGTTGTTGTTGTCGTTGTTGTTTCTGTGTTGTTTGGTTTGGTTTGGCTTGTTTTGGTTATTTGGGGGTTTTTATCGCTGTCGCCGCTGCCCCATCCAAATTAGCAGTAGTTGCCTGGTCAGGCTCACGTCAATCAGCGCCAGTTTGCATGGCCAAAGGTTTGGAGGTTCCTTTTTTTCCTATTCCTTTCCGCCTCCTCCACCTCCTCTCGCTCCGCCCTTAAACTGTCCGCCGTACTCCTGATTTATATGCATATATTTTGCGTGTGGTTTGCGCCATTTTATGACGCTTTAATTTAATGCTGTCAACATTTGCGCGTCATTTTCTGGTCAACCATTTCGGGCCGCCTTTCTTCCTAGTCATTGTTTCGTCATGGGGGCGTGGCAGCTGCAAGAAAAAAACCTCATTATGGCAAGCGTAATGGACTGAATTAGGAGCAACTCAGGCCGGCTTCTTTTTGCATATCATTAGCCAGTTGCTGGACTGGATTTTGAGTCCTTTGAGTTGAATGTGGACAGGGTATATATGGCCTAAAGAAGAGATTTACTTTTAGATAATCTCAAAATATATTAAAAATAATTAGCAGAAATTTTTCGTTATTTTTTTCGTTCTTTAAAAATATTTTAGAATATTAAAAAAAATCTAATTGACAAATGTAAGTAAATCGTAATCAATAATTAAATTTAATCAACGATTCGCAGCTCGTTGGCAACAAAGAATCGAATAATGAATAAACAATGAAGCAACAACTTTTCGTTGTATGAGCGTAATTTCCATTGTCACATCATTAAGAGTACAGTAAAGCCAACATGGGCACGGACTTACACGTTTGGCATAAATGCAATTTATAATGACAGCTACACTGTGCCCAGCAAAATCAACAAAATTAAATAAAACAAAACGAAATAGAACTGCAAAACAAACTGCAAAAGCCTCGGCTTACAATTATGGCCAAAAAGTTGGAAGTCGCTGGCCAAATATAATCAGCCATGCCGAGAGAGGAGAGAGGCGGGCACTATATATATATATAGTATATGTTTATGTCACTGAACGATGTCTGTTTATTTTAATTAAAATTTGCAGCCCATGAACCGGCCTCTTGCTGTTGTTGTGCATGTGCTTTATTTTTTTTTGTGCATAATTTATAATCAATTTTCAAATAAATTACAAACAAAAGCATTTAGCTTAAGCCCAGCTGCAGACAATGGTCAATCGCAGTAATAAACATGAGTAAAATTTTAATGAAGCTTTTAGAAGTCATAACTAAAGAGCAAAAGCAAAAACAAAATAAAGTAAACAACAGAGCTTGGCCTTTCGCATCAAAAAAGCTGCCAAACTAATAATAATAGAAGTAAGCTAAAGACTTTTTAGTTTCGAGAGCTTTAGTTAAGCTTTATTCATGTTTATAGTTTGACTAGAGCGCGTGAGATAGAGGAAAGTTTTGCTTAGCTTTTAATTAAGTTCAATCTATATAAATATTGTGTTTAAAGTACGGAACTGCATATTTAATCATTTTTAAAAATGTAGCCAAAGTCGAACATGAATCTGAGAAAAGTTAAGTTTTTCCCATTTTAGTAAATTTTGTTAAAAGTTATAAAAATTGAGAAAGTTTTGATTGGCTTTTAATTAACTTCAGTTTATATAAATATTGTATTTAAAGTACGGAATTGCATATTTACAAGTTTTTTTAATTTAAGTTAAAACTGAATACGAATCTGATATAACTCAATAATTTTTAACCCTTTCACTAAATTAAATATATATATATATATTTATGTAAAATATTTGAATTGGATTTCTATGCTTTGATAAACAACAGGCAAGCTGAGTATTTTTGGTTAAAATAAGAGAAAATCTACGAACATCCACAGGCGTAGGCTTGAGAGATTACAACCCCTGGCTTGTCTGAAAAACTGATAAAATTGAAAATGGAATCATAGAATAGATTAGAATAGATTCAGTTAAGTCTATATTTAAGACTTGTGTACTGGCATTAAGATCATTTCGTTAGTTAAGGCTTATAGAGTCTAATGCCAAAAAGCTGCAAGAAATAAAATAAATAATCAAAAATATATTTAAGGTTATCTAGTAAAAAATATTAAATTAAAATTATTAATTTTAAAATTAATATATTAAATACATAGTTTATTTATTAAAAATATATAATTATATATAATCTATGCTTCTATATAAGTAGTCTAAGCTACCATGAACATCCTACATCCAACAATATTGAAAGTCTTTTTTCTAGTTTCTTAACTGAAATGAAATATAGTTAAAAAATCAACATAAAATATATATTATACAATTGATTATATATAAGTAATAGCACTCTAAATTCAACAATATTCAGTCAATTTTTGTCATTAAACTTTTCGTTTTGACCATATTTCGTTAATGGACGTCCAGGCTTACGTTTTTGCAGTCTTTGGCCGCAATGTGGCTGCATGTTGGCAGACAAAACAATGCATGACCACGATAATAATGCTATAATTGTGTAAGCCATTTAAGCATAACACACACACAACACATGCAAACCGAGACGACTTTTAGTATTCAAAACAAAAAATTAGGCTTGACATTCGTTGATCCACAACTTTTGGCCCAGGCTAACCAACGTGTGTGTTCGTGTGTGTGTGCGTGTGTGACAAGACTGTGATATGTGGTTGGCTTTGATATTGGTTTTCCATGTCTGTGGCCAGAATTGTGGACTTGCCCGGTCTAAGCCGGCGCGACGCTTCAACACAAATAGAAGCGGCAAAGCGCATCTATTTGCCCAGCACTCAGGTGGGCTGGACAGGTGAGGGCGGCAGCAACAACTTAAAGCTCAAGTGTCAAATTGCAATGAACTTAAACTTACACCCCAAAAAGTTGCAACAGCCTCGGCTCAGCTGCTCCTCAATATTAACTCTTACTTAAAAATGTACACAACTCGCGCGGTTGCCAATTAAGCTAAAGTGTGCTGCTTAGCCGAGCTGCCCCAACCGCCGGTAGCCACTCGCCGCACGGAAAGAACTTCAAAACTGTAGCTGGATAGATAAACAGTTGGCTAAGTTGTTGGCAGCCCTGCGCTGCTGCCCGCCCACGCACACACAGGCGCAAATATTGATTGTCTAACAAAAAAAACAAAAAAGAAAAAAAAGGGAAAAAGAAACGCCTAAGCCCCAACCTCGGCTGGAGCAGCCAACAAACCAGCAGCGCGCGCAGCGCTGAGTCAATTTTCACTCAAGTCGACGTTAGTTAAAAAGTTAGCAAAGCCAAAAACTAAAAAATAAAAAAAAAACGAAACGAAACGAAAAACAAGCAGCCGAAACGTAAATTTTTATAGAGAGCGCAAAAAGGTTTCGAGTGCAAAATAAAGTTACTTTGGCAATGCGATGCATCAAACCGCAAAACAAGATAATTTCAACGGTAAATAAATCACGACTGCCTCGCCAGGGAGATGGAGAGGGCGGGGCGGTGTGAGGCGGGGCAGGGCAGGGCACTGCACGGCTGGCTGGGGCGGGGCAGCCGCTGAGTTAGTGCAACTCCCAAAAGTAGGCAACGAACTTTGAGTGCCTCAGTGCATCGAACGTAACTGAAGCCAAAGTGCTGGCATTAACACCTCGTGTGCGCATTGTTAAAGGCTTATTAGATGCACACACACACACACACACAGACACACACCACACACACACATACACAACAAACAAGCGCGAGAATATTGCATTTGCATTGTTGCCAAACAACGAAACGAAACGAAACGAGTTTCGGGGCTCTCGGCAGCCGGCTTGAATGGCATTCACAGTGGCTGCTTTTTATGTTCGGACGTCAAGGGATTAACGTGGCTGGAATTTGTCAGAATTTACAGTTACTCAGCATTGTTTGTTCTGCCGGCTGTGGCAGGCTTACAAGCACCACACCAACTGCTCGGATCAGCGTTGCACAAATATCGGCTTAAAGCAAATGAGAGCTATCCCAGAGTTTCCGATCGTGGACCTACTTATAGAAAGGAGAGAAAGTAAGGAAAAAAAAGTACAATAAAAAAATTAATAAATAAATAAATAAAATAATATAAGCTATTCGAACACAGTAATTCAACAAACCTTGCCAACTCCTTGTAGGAGTTAGAGCGAAACTTTCCTTAAGAAAAGTATTCCATTTCCTCATCAAATCAATCTATCTAGGAAATTTCAATGGAATCCTTATACAAAAGAGCTTCACTTGAGTATATTACTACCATTTTACTGCTAACCCCATATAACATTCTAGACTTCTCTCTAATAGTACATCACCTCTAAATTACCTTTACAATTACCAAAAACCAAAGCTAAAATGCAAAGTGTTTAAGCAGTCGTTGCCTTGCAACCGTTCACAATTGTCAAGCTCATGGGAATAATAAATAAAATGGCCTTGTTGCCAAGGTGTCAGTGGCTGCGTCTTAGCCAGGCGCCCTTCCGCCCCCGCCCTCGCCCCCGCCTCTTCCACAGCGCAACTGGAGCTTAAATAAGCCAAAGCCAAACTTTAAGCAGGTGGATGGCACCTTAAGTCGCTGCAGCTGCTGCAGCTAGCAGAGCCGGGGCAGGAGCCAAGCCTAATACCAAAGCTCCAACTCGAGCTCCCCCACTCGCACTCGTATTCCTTTGGCTCGTATTGACTGTGAACAAAAAGCGAGCAAAACTTTTCCATTATTTTTATCTGCTTCACATTTTCAAGTAGCAAAAACTTTGATGCTGCATGCAAAAAAAAAAAAATAAGAAGAAAAAAAAGTCCGAAAAAAGTCGAAAAAATACGAACAAAAATTAAGTAACAATTTTTGCATGCCAAGCAAAAGTTGATTTTCATATAGCCCAGTTGCCATCGTCCCCACTCTAATCGTTATTGTTGTTGCGGTTGTTGTTCCCGCTGTTCTCGTTGTTCTCGGCTCCGCCCACCGAACTGCCCCCCAGCTGATATCTTTGGCATTTTATTTAGTTTGTTATTTGTTCATACTTAAGTGTGTCGGCTGCATTGGTTTTATTGGCAAACTTGTCGCCTGTCGTCTTCCAATCGAAGCCAGTCAGCAATGCCCAGGACAATACTGAGCTCACACACACACACACACCTCATACACTCACACACACACACATACACACGCCCACTGTCACTAACGAAAGTAAGTTGTTGAGCAGATTAGGTTTTTGTAGTGCTCGGCTAGCATTGTCTTTAAGTTTTTGTTGTCTTGGTCCTTTAGTCCTTTATGGTCCGTCAGAGTCCCCAGTGACCCTGTAAACTTCAAATTGCTACAACTGCCAGGGCTCCCACACAGCCCCAACGCCCCCTCACACACACACATTGAGTCTCGACCCATGGTCAGGTGGAAACATCGCCTTTCTCGCCCAGCCAAGCCAAGCCAAGCCAAGTTAATGTTTTTTGGCTGTTTTCAATGTCGACTGCCTGCGGCAAGGCACGAAATAAATTTTACATTGCCTTGCCAAATTTGCTGGCAACTCTCAAGTGATTCGGCGAGTGAGTGAGTGACGCATACAATTAAAGCATGTTAACTGAAACGAAAGCATCGACATAACACGATGATGTCCTTGAGCCAACTGATTAAGTTATTAGTGAGGAAATTGAGTTTGGATATTAGTGTTTCTGCTTTTATCATTAACACTATTACTATAAATATTGTTAGAGTCTCAGGCGAAACAAGTTTATAAAAGGATTTGCAAAAGTAGAATATCCTTCCTGAAAGTTAAGTGGTCTAAATGCATGGACTGTGAGAATCAACTGCAATCTATGGCAGTGACTAGCGCTAAAGCACGATGAGACGTCGTTTTATTGGAAGCAAATACTCTATGGTCATGTTTATTTTAAGATGAGTATATAAAATGCAATAATCGTTCTGTCCAGCTAGATCTACTGCTAGAATGCACTGGACGACGCATACTTTTTCAGCTGCAAAAGTTGGATAGAAGAACAGACCGGACCGATCCAGTAGAGAATATTGGTGAAGTCAATGTAGAGATCATAATCAAGCAAATAATCAAAGATAACGATTCCTGGAAAGCAGTCAATAACTTTGCCAAAAAGGTAATGCCTTGTAAAAAAGTGAAGCCTGAACGCAGGAACAATGACGACAAAGCTCAGTTGGGGCATACATTAGGAGAGTTGGAAAGTTAATACAGAATAAAGCCCAGCTTCAAGATAGAAAGCAAACTAAGCAATAGAAAAGATTCATAAATCGATTACCAGCAAATGCAAACTGACAACCTGGCTGAAGCTGCATAAAGCAACAACAAAAATAAAATAATGTTTAATATTTATATAAGAAATATTATTACTATATTTTTTTATGCTTTTCTGGAGCATTTACTGCTTTTTAAATATCAATTGTTCAAGCATGATTGTAGTATTGATGGCCACCTTAATGAGCCTGCGGTAAAGCATTAGAATTTACGATCATAAGCAAAGCTTAAGCGATTAGGCATGGGGATATACGAAACACATTTGCCGTAGGAAACCATGGCCACAAACGTAAATTATTAAATAGGAATTTTAAGAAAAAGACGTCACACTTCGGAGTTACATTAGACATTAGTTATTGTAACTCATCCTTCAATAGCTATATATATATAAAGTACAGGGCATCTTACAGTCTATCAAAGAGCTCCCTCATACTTGTGCGTAAGCTAATATGAACTACCATGAATTATGTCAAAAGTTCTATGCTTAAATATTTTAAGCTAAAACTACATTTCAGAATATTTAAAATTACCAAAGTTGGCTAAAACCAAAATTAAACTTCTGCTAAGCTTCAAATCTCACAGAACATTCCAAATAAGTATTGTAATTAATCAAAAGCAAGGCCTTAAGCCGAACAAATATGAGTGTGAATATATATTTAGAAATGCATATATATATAAATATATGTATATACTTGTATGATTATATCCATATATACTCCCAAGTATGCAATTTCATAATTTCAGATTTGTTTGGAGCAGCTAAATACATTTCCATGTAGGTTTCATGGTCTGTTGCATCTCTAAAAGGTACTTCTAAATATATATGTATATAACATATATATACACTCACATTCCTTAAATGCATTTTCATATGATATTGCGTACAGAGCCGAGTCGAGTCCTTGCATCACAGGGCTCCGCAGCTGGCTATTGAAAGCGTATTTGGTGGCACATTCAGCTAAGTAATTCAGTAAAATGTTAATTTAATTAAAATATGAATACGAAATTTGCGATGCCACTGAGAGGGTAGGCGGGGCGGGCGGGCGAAAGGGCTTCCGTTATGAATGGCCCTCAAAACCGACGCGACTCAGCTAAACAAATTCATTTATCACAACTGCTGCTCCAACTGGGAGTCCATGTGTGAGCCTAGCATTCAATAATGGGCACCCGGTGGACGCCTGGCGGCTGCCGACTGTCGACGTCGACTGATGGAACGAGTCTGGCGACTGGGCCAGCGCCACATGTTGATTTTGGCAACGGAAATTATATGGTTAATGCATTGCAATGGCCAACAAATACACGGCACGGCCGGCATACATGGCTGCATAAATAAGCCGAAATGCGAAGAAAACAACATCATAAAACTCGAGTCTGGGACAAACAAGCCAAATGTGTGTCGGTCGCATTTCCAAAAAACCGTCCAACATTTTATCAGCTTCAGCTCCATGCACAACATCAACAGATCTACTTACGTGTGCGTGTGTGTGTGTGTGTGCGTGGGGCTTGTGGCCGATAGCAGCAAAATTTAAAATTATTAAAAACCAAATGTCCAACCGCATTATGAACATGCAGCAGAAGTAATGAACCAACTGACGGCGCCGCCTCTTAGTCAGCAAATGCGAATTTTCGCATGCACCGACCACGTTCGACCAGAGAGCGTGAGCCAGCAATTTGACAAATGGCGCTGGCTCTTAATGAAGATTGCATTTTAGAGCGGGAATGCCCAAAATATTCGTTTCGTATTCAGTGTGCTGTATAGAACACGAACTAGTTCACAAGTGATGCCCAGCAGGCAGCAAAAACCGTTGAGCTTTGGCTAAATTATGTGCGTTTTTGCTACAATCGATAACAAATTTGATGAAACAAATTTTTTTGAGTTTGATAATGTTATCGAAAAATCGAATTTACCTTTGATAAATTTATGTAAGTATGAAGTAAGGAATTCGGGACTTTGGAGGGCATTTTAGGAGCGAAGCTCTTTGAGATATTCAATTGGAGTCCATTCGCTAGTAATATAAATTTATTGATTATTATATATATAAAATTATAAAGAATTATATAGTGAAACTATAATATTAAAAATCAAAAAATAGTGAAAATAAATAAATTATGATAAAGATAAGAAATGCTTAAATAAAATAAAACAAAACTATATTTTTAATCAAATATTTAGTAGTAGAATCAATTTAAATGACGATCAACGAAATCAATAGAGTTCTCTTAAAATTCTAAAACACTTTTAAATCAATTCGATTTCTAACCCCCATTTCCATAAAGATTTACAGTCAACGTGGCGCATCGTGCATAAAGTACGCGAAGTTAGTTAAAGTACTTGTAAATTAAACCAAGTGTGCAAACGTAATTTGGCGACCGTATGAAATCTGCGTGGCTGGCACTAAAAGCCAAAGAGGAACTGGCAAAAAAGTGAGCGAGCTGCAAAGCAACTTCATCATAAATTGAATTTTTTATGTGGCAGCTAAGACGAACTGCCAAGAGTTGACATTAAGCAGGGCGAAGACAACCACGACAACGACCAGAACGACCAGGCGAATGGAAATGACAATGCTATCATGGGCATCATGAGCATCAACTGAAATGCAACCGAGGGCTTCGGATTCAATGCACGTGACACTCGGCGGAGCACAGAGCACTGAGCACTGAGCGCTGAAAGAGACAGCTGGAGGGGAGGGCGCAGGCCAGAGGGAGAGCGACCACAGCATTGTCAGCACAGTTGGCTCCTCAGCTTCAGCTGCTCCTTGGTGGTGCTGGAGTGGTCATTACAATGCACTGCAGCAGTCGTTGATGGGCGTGAAGCCCGGCGCTTACCGCCGCCCATGCCGCTCTGCTCCTATGCAGATCTAGATGGCTTTGGAATAGTGTAACTGTATATTGCATTCCCGACTGCCTTTTGCTGCGCATTTGTAACTGAGCTTTTGGTAAATTGATCCAATTTATGCTTATTTTATGGCAAATTACGAATGAGAAACGAAGGCGACTGCAGCTGCTGCTGCTGCTGCTGTTGCCACTGGGATTGCCACTGCCACGCCAGAGACAGAGCCAGCGCAGCAGACCGCGTCGTGCCCCGTCCAATTAAAGTGACATGAAAAATAACTCGTATAATGCACAATAAGCAAAGGCAACAGCAACAGACAACTCTTTTCTTTCAATTTAATGACTGCCAAGGCAAATTATTATATTACGCAAACAAACGAAAATATAATTAAAATAATTTGATCAAAAGTAAACTTTCTTTTGTGATTCAGAATATTTTTAAATACACATTTAACAATTTCCCATTTATCTTCGTCTTAAACTGCTTCAAATCACAACTGTTATCACAAATGCAGCCAAAAGACGTGCTGCTGGCCCCACAGCTCCCCACTGCTGTGCCCCCCACTCAAGTTCTTCCAGCTAACTTTCTTTTATTGGCTTCTAAATGCAGAGCCAAATCCGTTTTACAAATTGCCATATTGTTGCACAGCCATTGTTATACTACTTCTAACAACAGTTGGCATATATAGTATATATATACATGTGTGTGTGTGTATGTGTGTATGTGTGTGTGTGTGTGAGTTGACTGCAACAATTGTTGCATTGTTTTCGTATAATAAAATTAAACTTATGCACTTGCCTGCTACGTTTTCTCTCCTCTCTCTCTCTCTCTCTCTCTCTGGGGAAAAATGGGTGTGCATTTGTTAAGTGGCAAAAGATTGAAATGAAACCAAGCACACACACATACACACACACATACAGAGGGAGAATCACACACACACACACACGCGCGCAACGAACATAAGGACTGACATGCAGCTTATTGGTTGCCTTGGTGTAAGTGAAATGGAATGGAATGAATCGTTTCGTCCTTCGCATTACTTCTGTATGTAACTCTTGCTGTCTCTCACTGTATGTGTGTGCGTGTGTGTGTGTGTGTGCTTGCGTGTGTAAGTATGGTTTACCATACGCAAGATAAAGGGGCGCCAGAACAATTTGCTGGAGGTCAGTTTCCCTGCAATTTCGTTGATAACTTATGTCATTCAACAAATGAAGTTGACATGCGAACTCGACGCATTCCAATTTCTTCAGCTGAACCCCAACCCAACCCAGTCCCCCCTCCCCCTTCCCTTCCGCCTGTGCACTTTGGCTTGCATTTAATTTTGGAAATAACTTTGACCATATTAAATGGGCCACTTACATATGACACAGCTTGTAGTTTACATTTAAGCCACGTTGCAGCTGGCTGCCTGGCTTTAAAATTCCCAGGACCTCAGCCCTCGGCTCGTACAAAACACTCGCCTGTCAATTACCTAATTGAAAGTCTCGGAATCCAAAGATGCTGGCCATGCCGCCGGTCTTGGATCTGGCCATCGGGCTGTGTGTGTGTGTGTGTGCACTGCATACGATTATAAGTTTCCATGCGATGATGGGATGGGCAGGGCAGGGCAGGGCAGCTAGGTGATAGATAGTTGGGGTAGGGGCAGAGGAGCAGCCTTTGCCATTTCAATTTAGTCTTTGACATTCTGCCTCTGTGTCAAATGCAAATTGAAAAATCATCGGACGGAGGCTGCAGCCCCAGCTCCAGCCCAGTGTAACGGGCAAACGAAATCAACAACAGGCAACGTTGCCATTTGGCTGCCGGAAGCGTTTTGCTGCCGTCCAAACTAATATTGAGACAGCGCGCAGCAAACTGTTTCCGGCAGGCGCAGCATCAACAACAGCTCCAGTCGGAGCACCAGCAGCGGTGGCAGCAGTGGCAGCTGGGGAGGCATCATTGCCTATTCCGCATGCTGACTGCCTTAAGCGGCTCCAAGCGCCGCATTTTTTGGCACGCAAAGCCGAACAAGTTTTTGGCAGCGGCTGCTCCGGCTGCTCCGGCTGCCTCTCGTTGTTGTTATTGCTGTTGTCAAAAGTTGCTTGTTAAACAGCGGAAACGGAAATGCCAACAGTCGCACAAAGGCAAAAAGCGTGCGGCAGAGATCGAGCTCTAAAGCCCAAGCCAGACAGAGATGCCACGACTTCGCTTGCGGGGGAGCGGGCGGGGGCACAGTACATTGCTTCAGATGTGTAAATCAAACTAATTGAATGTTTTTGCCGAAGCTGCGCACAGTGCATAGCGCACAGCGCCCAGCTGGCACATGGCTATGCCACATGTCGCGGACGAAAAGAAAAAAAAGGCAAAAATGAATGCGCCAACAGATAAGGAATTCAATTCCATTTCGACGCCATACGACTTGCAGGTTTGCACTTGCCACTTTGAGGCTGCTCTTTGCATTTTTGATACTTTTTGTTTTCGATGCTCGAATTTTGCCGCGCACACACAAATGAGGCATTTGCACTTGATATGCAACACTTACGTACAGTATTTACCAACACTGCACTGGTTTAAATCGAACGCACGCCCCGTGGCTGCGCAGCTCCTGCAACATGCATGTTGTGCCTGCATTTCACTAATTAAGTTGCAATTCCTTTGACTTGCAACAAAATGCCGCCAGCAAAGGATTGTGATTTGTTTGTCGTGGCAAAGGACCACAAACTGGACTGCTAATTAGCTGGCTACTTTAATAGAAATTCATAGCCGCAAATGTTCGATGAATGTGCAGACTGAGAAAAGTATAGTTGTTCACCAATGTCATTTGAAAATGGAATTTATAAATTATAGTATGCTATAACTGATGTATTCTTCACCTCAAAATATAATTTATAATATATTTTAATGAATTTATTCTTCAATTGCAGCTTTTTCCATTTTATTAGCTTTCAGTGTGACCATCGAATGCGACGTTATTATTGTCAACATCTCAAATGAACCGAGTCCGCTCATGAATACCAAGTCGATAAATTGAGTTATAATCGATCCTTTCATTGGCGCCAGAATAATTGTTTTAGATCTGTTCACTCAATTTCAGTTGTACATCTAATTTATAATTTATAATATGTCATAATTTATGATATATTTTAATCAATTTATTCGTAACTCTAATTGCAGCTTTTTGTCCATATTAATGTTCAGTATTATTATTACTGTCAATATCTCAAATGAACTGAATCCGCTCACAAATACCAATTCGATAAAATGAGTAATAATCGATCATTTCATTGGCGCCACAATAATTGCAAATCAATTTAATTGCTTTATTGAATTTCTCTTCTTAAATGATTCGTATTTTCCACAATGCCCGCAAAGCGCTTACGTTACGCTCCACTCATACCATGGTAAATGAAGTAAAATGCGAGAATTAAAAGAGGTTTCAAGTGGCCGTAAAAATAATCAGAAGAATTCGATTGGCTTTTAACGGTAGCTGCTGCTGCTGCTGGAGCTGCTGCACCTTGGCGCCTTGTCTTGTCTATGGCAGCAAATTGGCGTTAATTTAATGAGCGTTTTGGCCATAAAATCAGTTGAAGCGCCTCGATTGCTGCGGCTTCGCTGGCAGCTGCCGAGCACAATTTATTTGACTGTTAATTAGAAATTTAAATTATGCGCTTAGCCTTTGGCCCTCTGAGCCGGGGAGCTTGGAGTGCTCGCTGGGGCTCGGGCTCGGGCTCCGGCTCCGGCTCGGTCTCGGCCTGGGTCTTGGTCTCAGCATTCAATTGGCGCTGCACAAAATTAATTGCACGCGGGCCAAGTCAACGCCCCTCGGCCTGACCCCCAGCGCATCGCGTTTGCTCCATTGCAAATGCGAAATAATTTATAATTTGGCACAATTACGCTCAGCCACAGGCGGGCTCCACTCGCCCAATGCAGTGGCAGTGGTAGTGGTGGCAGTGGTGGCACTTGAGCCTGGTTATATGGGTCATTTGCTTTCCAATTGCATTCTATTGATTTTCCTCGAACAATTTACAACAGCGAAACGAAGAAGGCAATAAACTTTCACTTATTTCGTCGCCATTGCCAAGTGGCGGACAACATCGAGCGACATTGGCCACTGTTCCCAGTGTTCCCGCTGGTAAACACATTTCTCACAGTTGCGACATTTGGCATGCTGCCCGTCCAGACGCTCGCGACATTGCATTTCAAGTGGATTCCGTTCTTTTTGTCCGCCCCGAAGCTGGTTTTTTGTCTCTCCTCTCGGCTTGTTGTCCATTGTTTGCCCAGAAATTGGGTCGACTCTCTATTCTGGGCGACGCCTCCTCCGCCTCCTCCTCCTCCTGCTCAGCGGACAGTGGGCAAACACTGATGATGAGCTGCTCGACCGAGGCTCTGTCATTGTTGCAGCTCCTGTGCATGTAATTTCCTGTGTGCTGCACTGCAGCCTTAACGCTCCTTGAAATGTTTTTGTTGTAGCTGCTGCCATTGCTGCTGTTGTTGTTGTTGTAGCACTGATTACTGTCGCTTGTTAGAGCGTTTGGCTCTGCGGCTTTTTCCTCTCATTTACATGCATACGTACATGTGTCTAAGTGTGAGTGTGTGTGCGGCCAAGTTGTGGCCTTAGCTCCCTCTACTCTACTCTCTACTCAGCTTCACTCCTTTGCACATTTGCCAAAACACACATTTTTAGCTTAATTTACAACTTGTTAGCTGAGCAGGAAAACATTTCCCCAGCAACGAAAACAAGGCGCATGTGTAAACAAATCAAACTCGATGCCAAAGTTCTGGCCATGATCCCCTCCATGTTGCCTCGCATTTGCAATAATGAGCAGCGCTCGAGGGCCATAAACTGCTAACAAGGGCAACAAGTTGAGCCCAGGCCAAAAACCCGAGACGCCGTTGCTCAAAAATCAGCTTTAAGCAGCCACGTTTAGCACGCCCAGCGAGCAGCTCAAGTGAATCATTTACCCTCTTACGAGAAGAAATGTTGGCCCATGATGACAATGTATTTCCACCACTTTAAGGCAGCGCAATCATTTTTTATAAATTTACTAAGCAGCATAAATTAATTGTAAACTATTTTATTACATTCAAATTCTAGTTGAGCTATTAAGCTGCGAATAAAATACCGAACTGCTAAGTGAACTATAACCAATTTTAGTATTTTTTGCGATTTAAAATCGAGAACTGCATGAACTAAATGAAGAGTCAACCTGAACCATGAACTAACCACTGATCATTTTGCACGTCCGAGCGAGCAGCTCAAGTGAATCAGTATTTTTTGCGATTTACTGTCTTGGCTTATTTTAAATCCAACAACTGAATGAACTAAATGAAGAGTGAACCTGAACCATGAACTAGCCTTTGATCACTTTGGTATTTTTTAGTGGTTAACCGAAAAGCCAATTCGCAAGCTAACAACTGCATAAAGTGTATGGAAAAAAGTGAGAAAGAATGAAACTAAAACGAATTTGATCAACGATAATTTTTGGCATTTTTTTCGGGGTTTGCAGCCAGTGCTTACTTAAAAGCCAATTTTTACACAGACAACTGTATGCGGTGCTCGAGAACTTCTCTTTTTTCTAGCCCATTTTCAATTCAATTTTATAGCCAGTGGCTGGCAAAACAAAAGCTAAGCGGCAGCAGCATTTAAAATGCGTAGCGAGAATGTTTATGCAGTCAACTGAATAAAAGGCGTAAAAATGTCGAAGCTACCCAGGATGCGAAGCCAAATGTGGGTGGTGGTTGGCGGCGTGAGTGGGCCAGGACTGGGAAGAGAAACATTCAGTCCAGCTACTTGCCTGGGCTTGGCTGGGCTTTGCTTTGGTCAGCTGAAGGATGCGACTTGCGACGCGCTCTTCATTTATTTCATGCTCCATTGCATTGCGAGATGTGTCAAATCAAACGCAGCAAACCACAAGGGTGACCCGACGACAAAGTCTGGAGAGGAGGCATAGGAGGGAGGGGCGCACAATGTTGACCCATATGCCAGACAGGCGGCTCGTCCTGGCCAACTTTGCGCCTTGTTTACTTTTCGCATTGCGCGTTGTTTTTATTCAATTACGAGTGGAAAATTTCGTCATTTCGTTCAGTTGCTCCAAGTGGCTGCACTGCGTCCCGCCAATTGCTGGCGGTCTCTGCTTTGCTTTGCTCTGCGCTGTTTTGTTATTTGAGATTAAATTTTTTCAATTGCTCGGAAGCAATAAAAAGTTTGTCAAGTGTAAGCAAAGGCCATCAATGCTACTTGCTATGCCGGCCGTTGACTTTTGGCGAGCAGTGTTAATTGTTTTCGGCTCAAAACCTTGGCCCACAACTCGACTAGCTGCCAAGTGGAATGAGCTGCCACTGCGCTTAGGTCAGGCATTACATATGGACGCTCATTCACACACACACACGCACACACACACACACACACACGCATGCCCCAACACCCTCATGGCGCACATAAATCAATTGGCTTTAGCTAAAACGTTTGAAATTGATTTCGAGTTCTTTGGCCCATTGTTTTTATATGCAACAAAAGGGACAATTTTTTATTTACAACACACAACAACAGCAGCAATGAGGCCATGGCACTTATACACACTCACACACACTCTCTCACACACTCACACACATGAGCAGACAATGCGTGTGTCGGCCCAATGCATGTAAATTGGCCGCATTGTTTATGAGCTTTGGCCTGTCCATGGCTTGAATTGCCTTTTGTTTTGGTCCAGCCAAACGCCCCCAGGCACACCCAGCTCGCATGGCACTCCTCTCCCCTCCCCCTCCCCCTGGCCGCTGGCCTTGGCCATTGATTGTCAATTCGGTTTAAGTGCCGCACATAAATCCAGCAAATGAGCAAAAGGCTCCGCTTTATTTGCTCCACCGAAATATTCCCGAAAAACTTTCTTCTACTTGGCGCAGGTTTATTGATTAGCTCAACTTAGCTTTTACTGCTTATTAAAGTGTTAATCAAATAACAGAGCCAAATGGAGGAATCTATGTGATATGAGACACGATTTTAAATCAAGCTACAAGTCGTATGACTTCGACTGTAAAATACCCTGCCATATTTCATATCTCTCTCATTCGCTTTCACTCTGCGCGCGTAAAATGTGAGACACGACTTTAAATCAAGTTAAAAGTCGTATGACTTCGACTGTAAAATACCCTGCCATATTTCATATCTCTCTCATTCGCTTTCACTCTGCGCGCGTCAAATGGTAAAAACCCTCGGCCTGAGCACAGCCACTCCCCACTCATAGCCGCTGGGCTGACTGGGCTATTTATTTGTACAACGTCTGTTTGGTCATTAGACATGACACGTTGTCAACACGCGGCTAAGGACGGCGCAACGTCCAGCCGAGTGTTTATGTTTTCAATTTGGCAGGCAAAACATTTTGATTACGCATACGCCGCATGTGCTGGACAGCGTCTGTCTGCTTTGACAGGCGAATCAAATGGGACAAAAACAAAAGTCAACTCGTCCTCCGGCTCTGGCCCTGCTCGCCGCTGCTCACTCAAGCTGATAAATGTTTTCTGCTGCCCGTCAGGCATCAGCAGCTGCCTCTGGGCGTGAAATGTGCCCTGCAGCGTAAGCTCAGCGCATCAATGGCTAATAAAACTGTCTTAAGAGAATTATGTTTAGCCGAGCCGCAGGCAGCGCATGTGCTGAAAAGCAGGGTATTAATTGCTTAAGTTATTATCAATCAGCCGGCAGCTTAAAACTTGATAAATATCAGTGCATATCAAAATGGAAGCGCACACAAATTGAACGGGGGCCAGAAGCGTCACCAAATATTTCAATCTAAAGCAAACCCAACGCAAATCAATCACCAAAAGCAAACAGGCTGCGCCGCGTGCCACAAAACGTGGCAACACAACAGTTTTTTTACATATTTTATTTTATAGCCACCACAATTTTCAGTTAAATTTGAGCTAAAAAAAACTCGATTTTTTTCTGTGTATTCAAAAAACAAACAAAAGCGAGAGAGACAACCTTTCAAACCACCCCTCGAAATCAGCATTACAGCAAAAAGGTGTTTCCCTTGGCTTGAAATTTACACCAGCAGCAGCAGAGGCAGCAACGGCAGCGGATTAAATTTATACAGTTCGTCATGAAATATGCACATGTCCACACAACTAGAACGAAACGCTGGGCAAAAAAAAAATATAAATAAATAAATGCACATAGAACATAAATAAATTAAAAATTAAACAACAAATAAAAAGCAAGAGTGGAAATGAGAATGAGTTAAGTGAGTTGTTGGATACTCTCTAGGTAACAAATATCAGACTGCATAAATGAATGAAAATGATGATATAAAAAATAATATATATATAGAAAAATCTTAAAAAAAAAAATATCTTAAATTTTTTTTATTACTATTTTCAACTTAACTTAACAGCTTAACATTTTTTAACTTTTATGCGTCTATGAAAAAATTAATAATCTTCAAAAAAATATATATATATACTATTAATAAATATAAATAATATATATAATAAAAAAGTAAAAAATCGAAATCTAAAATATGTCCATAGAGAAAAAATGCATATTGAAAAAAAATAAAAAAATATAACAAAAAATATATATATACCATAATATATGAAAAACCTAAAAAAAAAATTATATAGATAATCGTATACCATTTTTTTACTTCTATGAATCCTTGAGAAAAATATTATAAAAATAAAAAAAATATAAATTTATATTATATGTAAAATAGAAAATTTATCCAAATAAAAAAATATCTAAAATCTTATGCCAATTACTATTCTCAACTTGCAGCTAAAGTTGTAGCTAAACACTTTTTAACTCTGGTGACTTGGCATTCTGAAGCTATCGCAATTTGACAGCAACTTTCGCTGCGGATGCCACTCAACCACCCAACCACTCTAATGCCGGCCCACCACCCACACTATTAAAATGCAGCGAAGCCTGTCGAAAATGTAGCCAACGTGAACGACAACAAAATTTATGTACATAGAAATTAATATTTAAAAAAAGAGGAGGGAAAACTTGTTTGCTGTCATTGCTAACATTGTACGTTGATTGCCGCAGCTAACTTGCCCCGCCCAGCGCCCAGCACCCAGCGCCCACAGCCACCACTCAGTGGTTCAATAGCTGGCATATGTGTGTGCCTGCCCGACGATTTGATCCCGACTGTCACATTAAAATAGATATGTTCCAAATTAAAAACTTGGATTTGACCTAACTATAGAGAAGAAGGGAGGGGGAGGGGGATGGGCGGGCAGGCACATATACACAGAAATATACTGACATAAACAATAATGCAAAATGTTGTTCGGGGCCCAATGTTATTCCCCATGCAATATTGCCTGCCAGGCACAGTAGTAACTGACTATATGAGATCTTTATATGCATATGTAAGCAGAAAATATTTATTTATTTATATAACTATATTATACATATATATGTGTATCGAATATTAAGTCTCGACGTTAAGTCGTTATATAAAATTAAATTTTTATTAATTTGTATAATATATTAAGTCTCTGAGACAAAAGCTTATCAAACCAAGTCTAAAGTCTGCATTCCATATATACAATATTCCCTCGATAAGCACGCCATCTTATATATTATATATTCGTCTCCATAACTCGTCTTCACAGCCATATAAAATCATAGTTTCACTTGAATACTTCTCTTCAGCGAGGCTCTTCACATAACCCAACTAAGGCTTTCCCTCTCAACTAAGTGTTTACCTGTTCCACAATTAGCTTAATTATTTCACATATACAAATTACACCACAAATATAAACTAATTACAATTCAAAGCCCACTCATTGCATACAATCACTTGGCCAATCTCCCACTTAGCGACTCTTCACTGTACGGCGAAAACATTTATTTGTTTGACAATTTTTATTGCCTACTTTCGGGCGGCTGTTGCTGGCGCAAACCGTTTCACAAAAGTTTTTAACAAAAATAAAATTCAAAAGGCGTTAAAAACGTTTAGACCAACTTTTGGCCTGACGTGACAGGCCCCCGAAGGGGCGTGGGCGGCTGGGGCAGGCGTGCGCAGGTCGGTCAATGCGGCGGCCTACATATTTTCGAAAAATTTGCGACCAGACAGAAGGCAATCGAATAGGTGGCATAAACAATACAAACAACTGGCACGAGGCAGTGCCAACTGCTTTGGGTATTAAATAAAAGTTTTCCACTTAAGGTTTATAAAAAGTTTAAGCCCATGCGTGGGGTAGGGGTGTGGGGGTGGTGGAGTGGACCGGCAGCGACCACATTCACACCTACAGCCGCAACTGGAGTGTGCCGGAAACGGAAACGGCGTCCGAAATATGATGAATGCCTCGCACAACAGAGCCCAACACGCGTAGCGAGCGATGGGAAAGGGCAGCTGGACCCATTTCGAGCTCGACTGCCGTTTAAAAAGATTTGCCACAATAAAAACGTACGCATAACCACTTAAGTCCGGTTCCCCAAATGCAAATGGCAATGTGAATTGCCAACAATTTGTTGCAAGCTCCTCAAGCACTTACACCTGCCCCGCACGCAGGTGCGGCAGGTGCACCGCTAATTGCACGCAAATGTCATGCGTCAATTGAGTCGCCGTCAAGCGCAGCTCTTAATTAGCGTGCGCTAAGTAAGCTCTTAATGACCAAGAAGCGGCGGAAATTAGCCGCTGCCCGGTGCGACATGCGAACCGCCCCGATTCCTGCCAATGCCAGCCAATTTGCATGGCTCCATTTGCGGCACGGCTGACACATAAGTCGCTAAAAGGAAATTGCAATGCCACAAAGTGCGGCAAAGGCAGCTACGCAAAAAAAAAAAAAATGAGAGTCGCCCAACGACAAGTTAATAATTCAAAGGGAATTATGATTAGCGGAAGGCATTATGCATTTGACAAGTTGGAAAAAAGCTAAAGCTCCGCAGATTCATTAGCGGACAGACAAATTATAATTAGCTAAAAGTGCGGGCTCCAAAACAAGAGACAGAAATTGTCAGTAGTACGTGAAAGCCAACTTTGATGAATTTTAAATGAAAAGCTATGAAATTCAACTGTCAAAATATGCAAAACTTTTACAAAAGAATTTAAATTTTTAAGAAAAAATTGAACTGTTTATCAATGTTAAGTCTTGATATTTTAACAATATTTTTAAAGAATTTATTTTGTTTTAATATTTTTCTTGAATCTTGAAATTTTAACAAATTATTTAGAGAATTTTGGTTTTTTTTTTATATTTTTCAGTTGATTTTTTTAATATTTTGTAGTTTAGTATGTTGTACATTTTTAGTGTGTTTTGTTGAAGATTTTCTGTTAGTTTTTTAAAACTTTCTTTTTTTTTTGAGATTTTTGGCTCATTTTTTATAAGATTTTCATTTTAATTTAGGAGATTTTTTTATAATTTTAATTTAAGACCCTCAGATTTTTTTATTTTATTTTAAATTTTTTTTGAGTTTTTTAGTTTATTTTCTGGAAAATTTCAATTGATTTTTTAAAAATTTTCAGTTAATTTTTTGAAGATTTTCGTTTAGCTTTTGAAGCATTTTTTTAAATATATTATCAGCAGTCTGATCTACATAGATTTTCCCACAACATTGACAGCCAAGACATCCCTTGCTGCTGCACGCTAGATTACAGGGTACAATTGCAAATCGTTGTCAAGAGTTATCTAATACGATTTTAATTAGTAAATGATATTTTAAGCTGTCAAGTGGCAGTCGCTGAGAAAAACTAATTGCCATTCGAGCATTATCTGCTGCCCCACACACACTCACACACACATGGAGACGGACAATTGTAGTTGCATGTAGCTTGCAGCAGGCACAAGCCTTGCTTTGGCACGTGCCACCACACGCAGCCACGTCGCAGCTGCTCCGCCCCGTTGACTCTTCATAGATTTAGGAGTACATATTTCTTTGCCGCGCAAGATAATCGTATCGCACATACACTCAGGCACACACACATGCTACGTGCCACATGCTGCGCAGCTCTTAAATGTGCCACACACACACACGCTGCGTCCTGGGCCTTGGCCATATTTAACGCAGCTGCGCCGAATTAGACTGATTTTTTTTGTTTAGGCCGAACGAAGTACCGTTAATTAGAGCGACTATAAATAAAAATACATTTAGATCGAATAAAATAATATTAATGCTAAGCTGCAAGCAGTTGCGGCAGTTGCGGCAGGCGCCACCAACGGCCAATCAATCAAATTGCCTCGGCGCTCGGGTCAAGGCTCATTGCCGAGCCAAATTAATTTAATAAGCCAAAAAAAAAAAAAACAGAAATCAAATTAGAATTCAATTTGGTTTTTTTTTCTTGCTTTTGTGAATACAGATAGTCCATAATGAAATAAAGCCAACCCGACACCAAGTTCAAGGACACGACAAATATCCTTTGCTTATTTTTTTTATTGATTGCCCTGAAGATAAATCTGATATATATATATTATATATATATGTATATGTATGTATCTGTGTGTGTGTGTGTGTTATGTAAAAGTGCTTTGTGATATTTCAGTTGCTGGGACAAAACTGAGTTAAGCTGTCAGCGAGGGCAGTCTGACGCATTGGTGACTTATTGAAGATAAGAACTGAAAGTTGAATGGAAAACAACTAAAGCTGCTTTGAGTGTGAATAGGACTTTTTAAGCTTATCAATTAACAAGCTTTATTGCTGCTAGTTGATATGGCAAAAAATAAGATAAAGTGTTTGGATTTCCGTCATATTCCAATTCATTCATTGAGCAGCAAAACAAATCTAAGAACATTTTTATGATTATTGCTTATATATAAAAAGTTATATTTGGATTGAAACAGATTGAGAGACAGATTGTGCATATATTATTATTCATCTACTGTTCATATTTCTTTTGCTTCTTATTCTTCTATAGTGTAATCATATATTGTAATTCCTCTGCCCTTCTCTATGAATACAAGCCTTTTCTTTACCTTTTCCTTCTGCTGCTTGTTCTTCTATTGGTTCTTCTTCTTCCCACACTTATTCTTCTATATGGGCTGGCTTCTGTACACATTAAAATCTTGTTGTGGTTCTTCTCCATCGTCCTTCTCTATGCGTGCTGTCTTCTTACTTTTCTAGTTTCATTTTTCTATATTTTTTCTGCTTCTACTTCTTCTTCATCTTCTGCTGCTGCTGCTTGTTCTTTCCCTATATATCTATCCTCCAGTTGCTGTTCTCTTTTTATAGATATCTATTAGGACAGGCAGATCTCCTTCTGCTCCTCCTTCTTCTTAATTTGCTTAATGTTCTGCTTTCTGTTCTTCTTCATCTATGCATACTGTCTAGCTCTTATTCCTCTACTCATTTGTGCTTCTTTCTCCTCTGCTGGTTATTCTTCTTCTTCCCTTTCTCCTTTTTTCTATGGTCACTATTTCCCTCCCTATTCTCCCTATTCATCCACTACACATCTGCGATGCATCGGATCTCCGCCCCAGCATTATGCATACATAGAAATGAGGTCGGCACTTGAGCTAAATGCAGTTCAAAGCTTTGTCAATAAAACACGCGCTGTAAACAGATTATGTTAATTGCAAATGATACGTCGAGTATCGAGCTGCGAGCTGCGAGCTGCGAGCATCGAGTATCGAGTTGAGGCCACTGAAAGCCAGTTTTAATTGAATTATCATCGGCTAAGGGCGCACAAAGAAGTGCCTAATTGAATACACTAATGCAATCAATTAAAGTCGGATGCGGTGCACACACGTGCCCAAGTCGCTTTCTGAGCGCCTGCGAGCTGCTCCTTTGATATTACTAATACGACCCGCTGTGCACATCTATTATACACACACAGAGAGAGAGAGAGGCTGCTCACTGCAAATGTCAGAGGGGGGCTGGGGGCACTGGGCCGCCGCTGACTGGAGGCTGGGGGCTGGGGGCTGGAACGCATCGCTCACTGATGAGTTCAATCAAGTTGTAAGCATGATTTCACATTGTATTGGATGTGCCGCAGTCGAGCTGAGTAATTCAATACACAATCAACGGCGTTTTAGACTTCATTTGCAGCGCTGGGCGGCATAAAAAATAAATAAAAAATGTAAAGCGGCAAAAGGGAAAACGGGAAAAGGGAAAAGGGAAAAGCGAAAAGGAGCAAAAGGCCAAATCAAATCATAAAAAATAATATGCCGCGCAAGGGCGCAACAGGGTTTCCTCTCTGCATGTGTCTGACTGCGGAGGCAGGCAGCAGCGAAAATCAACAAGCTTTTACCTTTGGCATGCAAACGAGATGAAGCACAAGAATTTCCCCAGCCTCCACTTCTCCCTCCTGCCTCCTCCTGGCGCCACAACTTCAAATTGATGCAATTTATGAAAACTTTTGTGCGCTCAATTGCGAGAAACGAGTACACAAGACACTGTCATTTTTATGCACTTCTTGTGCCAAAACAATTTCTCTATCTTTACACCGGAGGAAGAGGGCCGTCTGCTCTCTGCAGCTTCCTTCGAGCAGTCCTGTTTCGTCATCCTGCTGCCTCCTCCCCTTGGCATTTGTGCATTGTGCGGCAAATTAAGCGCATTGCCTGCGACTTCATTCGGCCACACACATACAGTGAAGACATGTATATAGTCAACAAGTCTACTTATGAATATGAAAAGGCTTCAAATTCCATTTGCCATTTGGCAATCACTTTAAATTTGCCACTCGAAAAAAAGAAGAAGAAGAAGAAGGAAAACAGCAAACGAAAAGCAATTCCCGGCCTAATGACTGCCATTTGTAGCCCAGAAATGAAACGAAATGAAATGTGCGCCCGACCTGAAGGCGTTTATTTATTTTTATTGCTCTCTCACCGAAGATACTGGCTCGTTCCAGTAATTACAGGCGAAAAACATGCAGGAATGTTATGCAAAAATTATGGCATTAAATAAGCTTAAGTGCAGCCCACGCAAATGTTTGCAGCTCAATTTTCAGATTAGCACTCAAGCAGAGCATTTATACTTTTGTAATTTACTAATGGATTTCTTTTGAAAAATATTACTTTACATTACTAGTAATTCGGCAATATATTATATATTTTAATTAAATTTTATTTCCATATTTTTTTAATTCTAAACAACTTTCTCTTATTTAACTTTTGCTTCGTGCCCAATCAAAAGCGTGCGCTAACAGCTCATCTGTTATTTTACAGCAGCTGCGCTCTGTAGCTGAGCAGCAGCAGCGCTTAAACTTTGCAGACGTCTGTTAATGTTAGCAAACATAACAGTCGCCCCTGCATTGTCCCCTTTTCGAACATTGCCCCGCCTGTGGGAGGGGTGGCTAACAGTCTGTTATGCGCACGTGAGCTATGTTAACTACGCTGGCTGGCTGTTAAGCTTAGCAGGCGCTGTTAGAGCTGCGATGGCATCTTAGCAGCGCAGCGTAGTTTAACAGCTTGAATTTTGATTTCATTGATATTTGCGCTGTTAGCTGCAGTTTGACTGCTGTTAACATTTGCTAAGACTTTTTAATATGTAAATAACTTTATATTTTTATATAATATATATAGTTACATAGTTGCAGATATATGTGTATTTTGCTGCATATCAAGTGCACATCGAAAACACAGTCAACTGCCAGATTCGCTCGCATGCCGCATGCCAGTTTTCCCATTTGCCGAGCAATGCTGAGAGCTGGCCAAAAGTTTTCTTAACTTTTCATCAAGCTAATAAAGCGTGCGCCTTTTCGTGCCTCAAAGTGGTTGCCGAACGACGACTTTCAAATCAATGCGCCCTTCGACTATCTATCTGTGTGCAAGTGTGTGTGTGTGCGAGTGTGTGTGACTGTGTGTGTGTGTGTTTAGAGTTGTGCTGCTGCGGCTAATGAATAGAAATGTCGTCCTTCAAAACTTTTTAGCAGAAGCTTCAAGCTGCCTCTCTCAATTTGTCTCCCCGCACCGCGTTACGCTTTATGGGTTAATGAAAAGCTGATTTCACATCCATATTTCACACCCACACACACACCTCACACACACACACACACACACACACATGTATGCCTACACTTACTTAAGTTAACTTTGAGTTTTGGCTTTTGGAGCATTGCAAAAGATTTGCGACTCACTTCGAATGCAAAACTTAAATGCGTGCCATATGAAACGTTAATTGTGGTGCTTGCCAGCTGACTGTGGGGGTGGTGCGGGTGGCTGCCGCTCGATTGCCTGCTTGTGTGGTTGCGGCCTTTTCATGTTTGTGTTCACCTTAGGGACTCGAGTCGGGAACTGCTGTAATCAATGCATAGAGAGAACTTTCAGACAGATTTAATTTTCAAGTTTTTATTCGGAACTTTGCTGAACTGAAGAGGGAAAGTTTTGGACTCGTTTTAATTTGAATCTCAACCTTTAGTCATTCTCTTGATTTCTGTTCGTCAAATGGAGTAAATAGGCATGTCAAGATATAGAATATATTGTCTTTAAAAGTAATCATGAATCTTTTGATTAGAGTCTTGTATTTCGATGTTTAACCCTTATAAATCACAGTCAGCTCAAACTTTTATAATCTCAAGTCTATCGACTGGGTATCTTCTCCAAGTTTACGTTTTCAATGCACTTTCTTATAGATTACTTCTATAGATATATTGTATTTTTATCATATTATTGCCTTGCATATGCATTTTCCTTTACACTTTCGATTCTCCCTTCATTTGACTTCACTTAAATTGAATTCATGTGAATTTCGTTTCTCGTTTCATATTTATATTTTTACATATTTCACATAAATCTCATGTATTCCGAACTGTTTTCTTTTGTAGTTTATTATTGAATGAAGGGCACTGAATGCAGAATGCAGATATTTTCTTTTCCAATAATAAAATGAACAATTTTCCAATTTATAAATTACAAACTACAAGCGTACTCTCTCTCTCTCTCTCTCTCTCTCTCACTCTGCCAGTGTGCGTCGCTTGTTCTATCTCTTTCTCTATGTTGCACAATTTTTCTCTTGCTTTCCGTTTCTATTTTTCTCCCGACCTATCTCTCTCTCTCTTTCTCTATCTCTCTCTATTTCTCTATCTCTCACTTTCTCGTTCTCTGTCTTTCGCGCTCCCAGTCTTTCACTTTCCTCATTCCATATATATCTCTCTCTCTCTCTCTCTATTTCTATCCCTCTTTCTCTCTCCGTCTTTCTTTATCTTTCACTTTCTCTCTCTCTCTCTCATTGACATTCCGCCTCTGCCGTTGCTCCAAGTCCAACTTTCTTCTCGTCTTCTGTTCTCTCCCAATATTTGACTTATTGTATCTCCTTTTCTCTCCTTAGCTATATTCCTTTCAATGTATCTCTCTCTCCCTCTCTCGCTTCTCTCTCTCTCCCTATTTGTCCTTTTTGGTTACTTTAATATTTATTCCAACTGCATCCGCAAGACAAATAATTTTTCTTTCATTCATAAAATTTGACATTAGCATATTGCATTTCCATTGCGTTAATGTGACAAAATGACAAATGAAGTGGGGGGCGTTTTTTGTCGACCAACAACAGCCAACCCCCAACCCCCAGCCCCCCATCCGAACCCTTGCTCCCCTCGCATCCCGTTCAGATGCATTTTATGCGTTTCGCGGAAAATGCATTTGCATTTTTTAGTTGTTGTTGTGGGTGCTGATGCTGCTGCTGCTGTTGACACAGACGTGGGCGTTAACGTTGGCCGTGGGCGTGGCCGCAGTGGCAAAAAGCAAAAACACTTTGACAAACGTTTACAAACTCGCCAAAGCGACCAAAATAACAACAACAACAACAACAACAATGAGAACGCAATGGAGCAACTTTGAAATTGATAAATTGATTTATGCTCAGAGCAAAAAAATTTCTATATAGCAAAAAAAACAAACAAGCAAAGAAAAAACAAATTCACATCACTTGACTGTGTGAGATATATGCAAAAATCTTTTATATATGCCATGAAAAATGAAAAATGATGCAAGACGCGCTCGAGCCATGAAAAAATTTGTAGCTTTTCAACGAGCTGCTATAGACGCCACTATAGACCCAAGATTTACAAGTTGAAATGCATTAAAAACCCCATTTTCGATTGTTCAGATTATCAGTGGAATGTCAATGAACCCAATGTAATATATAAGGATGGGGAGAAGGTTCTTATAGCATATAGAAGCAAGGAGGAATATGGAAGAATGATCATTCAGCTGTGATCTACCAGCAAATCTGGGAGTATATAAGTACATTTATAGCTGGAATTGGAGCATAGCTGGAAGGGTTCAAACCCATTCGGGTTTGTAATATTATTCAAAAAAATTTCTATTCCTATTCAGGCTACACTTATAATTGCGTAAGTTAACTTTAGGTTGACATTCTCCTTGTGAAACTAATATAAAAAATTTTTTTTTTAAATATATATATTGAAAATAAAAAAACTAATAAATAAAAAAAAATATAACAAAATAATTTTAAAAAAAAATCAAATAAAAATATGTAATTGTTTTTTTGTATAACTTATTTTATATTATTTTTTATATCATTTTGCATCTTTATCTAAAGATCTCTCTCAGTGAGCTCCTAATAATTGCAAGCCATTTCTCAAATCAAAATTTTAATGGTACTGCAATAACTCCCTAATATACTAACAATTAGAAAAACTTAGAAAGAATTTAAATACATTCAATTAAAAAAAATCTCTATTAAAAAAAAAAATAAAAAAAACTTAAATTTAATCTGCATGTTATATGTTTTATCGCTCAACAATATAAATATAAATAAAAATAAATTCATAGTCAATTCCAAAATCTCAAAAGCCCGAATATATTTGGACTTTATTTATCAAAACGGCTTCGGCTAGATAAACAATTGAGAGGGGCCAATCGAGCTGAGAGTTCGAGGCATTTGATTGAGCTTAGGTAACCACATGAACCATGACCCACGCCCCCTGCCCCCTGCCCCATACCTCGCGCACGTAGCCAGGAGACCACAAAAAAAATATAAAGCGCAAATAAAAACAACAAAAAATGCCAATGTCAAACAATATTTCCGTAATAATTTCAATTTTTGCACAAGGAAAGTTCGGCCTGTTCTAAAGACAGTAAAGCTTCCTTTGCATTGGTGTGTGTGTGCGTGGGTGTGTGGGTGTGTGCACTGACACATTTAAGCCGTATAGACAAATAATTCAATATGGTAAACAAGTCACGTGCCTGGTGTGTTATTGCTTTTTGTTGGCTTTGATTCCGGGTAGACGACGCGGCGGAGGACATTGGCAGTCGCAGACAGGGAAACAAATGGGAGGCCGCTAATGCCACGCCCACTTCACCTATGTGCTCGGCTGTGTTTCAGCTGCAATCATTATAAACTTAATTAAAATATCGACAAGCCATAATAAATAACAACAGGCGCGCGCTAGACAACGCATTTGCCTTAAAGTCTTTAACAAACATGCCGCCGTCTACCTGTAAATATTTAAATGCTACACCTGCCGCACACGATTCGTGCAATTTTAGCACTCGTCTGGTGGGTGGGCACAATAATTATGCAAGCAGAGATTCCAATTTCGATTAGGGCTTAATATTATAAACCATATTTGAGTATAGCTCGGCCTTATACCTCTGTAAACACACCTTAAAATTCATTTTAAAAAAATTAATTTTGAAGCATTTAATATTTTTTTTTTATCAATTTCAAACTCAATGAACGACCCTCGCACATATAAACAGCGGCGTTCGTTCATCCACATACAGGTAACAATCACAGGTAACTGCTACATGTGTAAATATTTACAAAACGCGCCAAAAACGTTGGCAAACAGACGCCAGGCGCCTTCACCTGTATCGTCATTATCAGATTCATCATCATCATCATCTCATCATCTTCGCTGCTGCTATAACTGTAACTCGTTCGCTGCCATTTTGCACACACAGAAAGACATTCACACACACACACACTCGCACTCACACATGCACAGGCGTAGCGACTGTGCAACGTTATTTATGCCATTCGATATATTTTTGTGGTTGTTGTTGCTGCCATTGCCAACCGCTCACAGCTACCCACACATACCACACACGCTCCTCGCTCCCTCACCCACACACACACACTACAAGCTTACTGTTGCTCTTTATTATTATTATGCTGTCATTTCTGTTGTCGCGACATTGTCAGCAACATTGTTGTTGTTGTTGTTCTTGCCTTTGTGCGTCAGCCGCTGTTGCTCTCTCCCTCCCTCTCCCTCTCGCATTGTCGAAAGGGTTCAACTACTTCGTTGTGTATGACACACGCCATCATAATTTTATGCCCTACAAATTGCTTAACCCTAAATATTTCATTAATATGGCAAATAGGTCTGCCGATTTGGCCCCAAGCATATGTTTTATAGCACATAAATCGATGTCGTTGGGCTCCCTTTTTATTTGGCAACCAATAAAAATCTATTACATTTGAGTATTTCCTCAGGCTGCCATCGGAATTTGAAGAAAACATTTGTAAGTTTCATAAAAACATAATATTAACAGTAATTCAAAGGAAATTTATGTACATAAATTCATATGTATGAGAGCCTCTCGCTCTCCCTCACTCCCTCTCTCTCGCTCTCTTCCATTGAATTAATTTACTAAAATGGCGATCTTTTTAAAAATCCAGCACAAACCATACACCCGACTCAACCAACCGTGAGGAGCATCGCTCACAGACTAAATTGCTTCGCTCAGCTGGCAGCTACGCTAAGCCGGCAAACGCACCAATACATTAACAAAGTGGAGAGTATCAACTCTACAGTCTCCTGCGCTCTCTCACCATTCACAATGAAAGATCGCAAACAATTCGACCAATGGCGTGGCGGCACGTTCTCGCCCGCAGCTTGAGCCCGTCAACACAACAAATACAACAGGATCGAAAGCTCTGCGACCAATGGCGTGAATGCGCGCTAAGGGCACTTAGATATTAAATTTAAATGTTTTACGAGCAATTGCTTTTTATCTAGAAATAACGATAACAACTTAAAAACATTTAACAACTAGCGATAGACACACAATATATAGCATAGTACACAAATAAAAAAGCTATAAGTAAAATATAAAATATAAAGTAAAAAATATTTTCACGTTCAAAGATTTACTTATTTATGTATATGTATATACCCATGACATTCAAAGACGAATTTAGAATAAAGGTTTTTTATATTTCCATTAATGAAGAAATAAAAAGCATTGCGACCATTGCCTGAACACGAACACATCTAAGGATTCTCAGTCTGAAATGACCTGTAGTCAAGCGCTTCTACACATAAAAAATATATAAATATATATAATATATATTTATATATATATTCAATGCTGTTTAGAAACCGTTTGAACTGTTCACTAGCGCGAAAGGCAACCGGACCAGCAGCGGGCACCGATGGAGAGGCCAAGCTGAGGCAAAGCCACATAACCGCGCAAGCCACCCCGCGCCACACCCCACGCTCCACTCGCCAGCCACCCACCCCGACCGGGGGCAAAATGGGAAAGCGCTTCGCTTGCCTTTGATATGTGACCATTTAAGTGGCAGGCGGATGGTGCAATAACAGCACAGCGAACCCAGAGTAACATATACAAAGAATACCCTCGAGGGCGGCAATCTGCAGTGCATACAGTTTTGCAGGCACTGGCGCAGTTTGGCAAGGCCTGTTCGAGGGAGGGAGAGGTACAGTGGAACCATGCGCATTATTTTTACTACAAATATATAAGAATTTTATTGAATTGGTTTTATTGTAATTGGTGTTAAGCGTAGAAATAATAAATGTATTGGTGGTAAAAATAATACACACACATACGTATGCCATACACACATAGATGTACCCCGATGCATATATATGTACATATGTCGCTTATGTAGTGCTATATACATTGATGCTTAGCCCTATGTAGAAGGTTGCTTATCGTCTATTACTAAAACAAACATAGCGTCGTATCTAACTTAAGTGTTTAAGGACTACTCTCAAGGTAATCCGTATCATTGCCCCTTCCTCTGGCAAGGCGGAGGCGGAGGCGGTCGCAAGCCCTAGCTTAGTTAAGACACAGGAGATCGTTGAAACAATTGACGACGGCCTAGCAGCCGTCGCGCGATCATGTCAGATGCGAGGTGGCAGCCGACGCTGCCTGGCCGCCCGCGACTGCCTTGCCGGAGAAAAACCGATTGCCCGGCTGCGTGGTGAAGAGCAGCGTGTCCACCGAGGGCAATATTTGATTCGAGTGCACGAGGAGCGGCACCATCGACACCTGGGTGGGCCCCGAGCCCAGGCCCATGTTGCCCGCCCCAGTGCTCGTGCAGCTGGTCAGCTTGCCCTGCGCATTCAGCGTAAAGGCAGGCAAATAGTAGTTGGTGGCGCGACCCGTGTTCACGTGGCTTGTCGTCGAGCTGCTCGTGTTGCTGGTGGAGACCACGGCCAGTTCCATGGACGCGGGCGACGAGAACGGCGACGATTCGAGCGAGGGGCAGGCCAGACGATTGCCATTCACCGGCTTATGGGGCACTGCAGATAGACAGATAAAGATCACATGAATATATTGCAACTAGTAACTGGGACAGCAATGGACTTACAGAAATCTTCGTCAGCTAGCAGCTCATCGGGTATTTCGTTCTTGACTTGAAAGTGCAGGGCGGCGGCTGCCTCGGATGAGATGGCATTGTCGGAGGTGCCAATGTCGGTGTTGACTACGGTCGGGACAAACATCCCGCTCTCCTCCATCTCCAGCGCCTGCTCCATGATCAGATCCTCGGCCGATGTCAGGCTCAGGCCGTTCAGATCCAGATACGAGCTCTGTATCTGCAGCGGCTCCTTCTTAATCTGCGGCACGGACACGGCCAATGCTGCGCCTGCAGCCGGCTTCTGCTGCAGCTGCTTGGGCGTCAGTTGCTTGCGCTCGCGCTTAGTCTTCAGTTGCTTGGTGGGCAAGGCGGCCGACTGCGACGTCGGCGTTGATGGTGTCGCCTGTGATGCCGCCGCCGCCGCAGCAGCAGCATTCGTCACCTTTCGCACTGGCAGCGGATGCACCTGCTGCAATGCCGTGCCCGCTGGCAATGTGATGCCCAAGGCGGCCAGTGTAGCTTGCTGTGGCTGTTTCTTCTTGCGTGTCTGCTTTGCCGCTGGCGTCGGCGTCGGAGTCGGCTTGGCAGGCTCTCTGCTCGGCTGCTGCTGCTGCTGCCCTTCTGCATCAGCTCCGACCTGTGGCTCCGCCGCTGCTGTTGCTGTTGTTGTTGCAGCCGTAGCAGCTGCGGCGGCAGTTGCCGCTGCTGCTGCTGCCGCCTTCTGCGCCTTGGTCGTTGTCGATTTCTTAGAGCAGTACGAGGGAATGTTCTCGAGATGTTCTCCAGTCTTGTGATCCACCTTGTGGCGACGTCGCGTATGCTTCAGCCAGTTGGGGAAGTTGGTGAAATCGCGCGGACAATAGTTGCACTTGAAGGGCCGCATGCCCGTGTGAATGTTCGAGTGCTGTTTCAGCTTCGAGTTGCTGATGAAGCTCTTGTCGCACACGGTGCAGGCAAACGGACGCTGCTCCAAGTGCACCAGATTGTGCACCTTCAGGCAGCGCTCGGTTTTGTACATCTTGCCGCACTTCTCACAGCGATAGGAGCGCGTCTGGGCGTGATATTTCTGGTGACGCTGCAGATGCGAGCGCTCCTGAAATCGCTTCTGGCATTCGGGGCATTCGTACGGCTTCTCCGAGGAGTGAATGCGGGCATGGTGCGTCAGATTGATCTTCTGCACAAACTTCTGGCCACAGATGTCGCACTGGTACTTCTTATTGTCACTGTGTATCTTGCGATGCATCCACATGCTGCCCAGCTTTAGGCTGTAATTAGGAATATGCTTTAGCTACAGTCTTTTCATAGATGATTCTCTTCTCTTACCATTTGCCACAGTCCGGGCACTTCTTCCAGGTGTCCTTGCGGCCCTCACTGCGATGCGTCTTCAGGTGCTTCTTCAGGCCCGCCAGCAGCTCGAACTCTCGCTGGCATTCGGTGCAGTTGTAAGTGATGCGCAGGCGATGCGCGGCTGCCTTGTGGGCGTTCACCAGTTGCGGATTGTCCAGAATCAAACTATTGCAGTCCAGGCACTTGTACAGGGGCATAGCTTCCACCTCCAACTTTGCACTGTTATCTAGGGGAGCTGCTGGCGGTGGCATTTCGTTCAGTTGCTCCTGGGGCTGTTGTTGTTGTTGTTGGAATATTGTAAACGTATGCGGTGTCAGTTCCGCATCACAGATCTCGACTTTGGTCTGTAACGGGGTCTTTGTGGTATCCTGCGGCGGCGGCTTCTCCTCAACCGGTTCTTCCTTGAACACCTTCAGGCGCACCGCTGTGGACGCCGGTAATCGAAGCTTTCGCTGTGTCTGGTTGGCCTGGATTTGTTCAGGCGAGGGTAACTTCACTGGAGTCGTCGATATCTTCTTAAACGGCGAATTGGTGAAGGCGTTGGGCGGCTCCGGCCTCAAGAACGTAACATTGAATTCGGAATTGGTATTCTCATTCGTGCTGCCATTCGAGAGGCTCGCCACGTTCACCGCACTGGGACTGGCACTAGGACTGGGTGGCACCAAGTCGTCGCGGCACACGTCGGGAGGCAAATTGAGCTCGGTGTTGTTTTGGGCGCTCTCATCGAGTACGCGCCAAAAATCCGTGGAGGAGAGGCTGTTGCCGTTGATGAAGCTCGCCGAGCTGATTGTCACACATGCGGACAGATCGATGTCCAGGGACTCGTCCTTAATGCTCGAAATGGAGTCAAAATTATTAATGCGCAGCAGCGAGCTGAGGATCTCATCGTGGGCCGCTTTGGTGGGTGTGCTTGCATTAGCCGCATAGTCACCGCCATATATTTTAGGCGGCAATTTTTTGCTTGGCGCCTCTTCTTTCATTCTCTTTGATTTGCCTTTACACTCCATTCGCAACTGCGACACGTAAAGGTTATGCGGTCGGCGTTTCTTAATTCCTGCCGCTGACGTTGGTCAATTTCATACACTGGTTCAAAGTTCGCAGTCACAGCACTGTTAATTTGTACATTTCGGTCGGTTTTGCACGATAAAACACTTAAATATTGCACAAAAACACCAAAAATATTGTGAAATGCGCTTTGTTTTTGTCACGCTATGAATTCTCAAGTCGCCATTTTGACAAACAGTGTTGCAAGACGCGACGCCTTTGCGAACGCTAAGGGTTGCACGAACAGCGGTTATCGATAACCGGCTCTTATATAAAATGTACAGAATTTTACCCTAAATCGCTACAGTCCCACTGTTGTTGTGACTCGTTTTATAATAGTGTGACCACACAGCGTGTGCCACAAATACAAAAATGGCGTCTGAACAAGACGAGAACGTTGTAATAGAAAATTCAGGTAAATAAAGCCAAAAAAATCATGTAACGCATGATTGCAGCGCGCCTTGAAATATAAATCACATTGCTTATCTACTATTTCGTGAGTATCGTTAATATACAAGCTGCAAAAAAGCATAGTGAAGCAGGAAAAAAAACGTGAAAATCACGCGGCGCATACGTAAAAACCCACCACATTGTGCAAAGAGCCCTACTTACGCACACATATGTGCACTCACATACGCGCTCAATTACTAAGCGGAGTTTTCATTTTATTTTGTTCATATTGCAGCGCGGCGAACTCGCTCGGGTCGACCTGTGGCTGCACCAACAGCAGCGCCAACGCGAACGACGCGTCGCACATCCAAGCGGCAAGCGCAGGTCAGTATCTCAAACACCCCCACACATACATACACATACCCTCTCTCTCTTGCGGTTTGCATATGATGAAAAAAATGCATCTTCATGCGGATGTGGCGTTGTTCCATTCGTAAATGATGGCTTCCAGGTGATTTTTTGCAAGGGCCAACTGATTATGCAAAACAATTGAAGAAAAGGGGGGAAAATGAACAGTTAACAGCACCTCAATCTGCATCAAGCATCTATATATATATATTTATTTATCTTATTCCCACCAGTTAAGTGATCAAGAGGAGGAAAACGAGGTCAATAATCAACCCATAATGGTGCATCCCGAAGAGGATGAGTTGGAGCACGCTGTTGCAGAGGCAACTGCTGCAGCTGTCATTGAGGACAGTCAATACGATGAGCTTGCCCGACTGCAACAAAATCTAGATGACGATGTGGACATGCTGGCCACAACCGAAACAACTGGCGGTGTGGATGAGAAGAGTTCCTCTTTTCCCTTTGGTGGCGTTACCGAACAGCATTCAGAGACCAGTGATGAAGTCAAAGAGAGTCGGACCGAAGAAGGTGTGGATACATCGCTGTTAGCCTCCTTGGCTGGCGATAATGCCAACAGTTTACCCTCTGTGGGCGGAAATGATGAAAATGAGACAAACACAAAGAAAGCTAACTTTGAGTCAAGTTCAGATGCTCTACAGCCACTTGAGAGCAAATTGAGCTCATCTGAGGATTCCATCTCGCATCAGGCGATAGCTGAGAGTCTGGGCGATGATATCGACCATGAAATGGACACTAGCAATGCGACAATTGTAAATACTGAAATCATCTCGGAGGATGAGCTGCCGCCGCCAAGCAAGCCAGAGATAAATGATGCCGAAGAGGTTTCCGATGAGGAGCTGCCAGCACCACAGCGCGCAGAGCTGCCTGCTGATGCTGAAGTCATATCTGAAGATGAATTGCCCACGCACAACAACAATAACGAGTCAAAGCATAGTGGGAAACGTAAGGCTGGCAAGGATTCGAATGCAACACAAGCGGTCGATGCGGACGACGAACAGCAGAGCAGCAGCGAAGCGAGCTCCAAAGGCAAGCAACCGGAACAATATAATCCCTGCAGTCCAACTACTGAAAGTAACGATTCGCCGCCATTGGAGAAACGCCCTCGGGTCGATGAAGGTGGGTAAAGATGCTTAAGAAAATTAAGACTTGTCTTGAGAGCTATAAATATTTTCCAGCAGATGTCGAACACAAAGATAAGGATAAGGATGGCCAGAAGAGGGATAAAGAGCGTGACAAAGACAAAGAGAAGGAAAAGGAGAAAGACAAGGACAAAGATAAAGAGAAGGAACGCAAAAAATTGCCGGATCTCGACAAATACTGGCGTGTCGTCAAAGACGATGCATCCGACTTTACGGGCTGGACATATTTGCTCCAATACGTGGACAGCGAGGTGGGTATCATCATGTAGAACCAATTGAGAATAAGTTATATAATTCTATGAACTCATTTAGTCTGATGCCGAGGCGGCACGCGAGGCCTACGACACATTCCTGTCGCATTACCCCTACTGCTATGGCTACTGGCGCAAGTATGCGGACTACGAGAAGCGCAAGGGCATCAAGGCCAACTGCTATAAGGTGAGTACCCAACACAATTTAATGCCATTAAACAAACTTTGCGATTCTTTGTTTTATGCTTAATATTACAATTACAATTGATATTACATGTGTTGTTATAATGCAATTTATTATAACTGAATAAAAAATAATCTACATTCAATAAAAGCAACGATTACCAAAAAAACAGAACAAACTAAATTACAGAAAAGAAGTACAAACATTATATAGAAATATCTGTGTATATAGAACCCAAGCCCACACTTTTAGCCAGCGGCCAGGGTCAGTCTCTGCGTAGCACTGGGTCTCGATTGTTTAATCCTCTGGCATACAGTACACATTCAATACAATGAACTACTATTTCTGATATGATTCCGCATGTCGTCTATTCTCAATGTTAGCTGAAGCTATATTTGTTTGATATTCTATGTGTTCGTCTTTAAATTATATTCATATGAAAAGATCTCCCAAGATCTCTCATGTTTATGTTATTAATGAAATTTTTTTAATTTTTGACTGACTTCATTTGCTTCTAAAGGAGCAACTCTGTTCAGATATCTTCTCAATTTCATAATATTTAGATTACTCAATCGCTGACCTGGGATGCTTTTTGCCGCCCTTCTCCTCAATGTATGTGTTTTTTAAAATAATATGTCGTGTTTTTATATGTGTTTAATTAGTTGTTGCTTTAGATACACAAGCTCACAATCTTGTCCCTACACCACACGTTCGATTATCGGACCTAGTTTTTATTATGTGTGTGGGCGAGCGCAGTTACTGTTGTCCTTCAATTGCGACAAAGCTTTTTTGTTGTATATTCCGCAACATTTCGTTGTAATACCAAATATCACAACTGACCCACGAATTCGACTAGTTCGTTTATCAACTTCTCTGCTCCACTTCGCACGTTATCGTTGTCGTTATCACCATACAACTCCTTCGACTCCTACAACACGTTCTCTCGTGAAGCCGTAAGTAAGTACAAATGGCGTTTAAATGAAATTTTTAAGTCTATATGTGAAAAAAAGAAAAGAAATTATATATGATTCAAAATCGTGTTACTTTATCTGTGTGTGTGTCTATCTTACTTATGTATGTATTTACGTATTTTAAACTAGGATATTTAAGAGCCATAGGCTAGCCATTAAGCCACCAAGACACCACCTAGAAAGACCACAGTAAAAACAACAAACCGAGTTAGTTAGACCTCTAAGTGTTAAGTACGGAACTGCTAAAGTATTTTTCAAATCTTTGTAAACATTTCTATTTCTTCTCTACGTTCAACAATCAAAAATCTGAAACCGATTCAAAAAATATTGTTGTAAAAAAAAAAAACAAATGAAAAACACGTAGGTATTTGAGCGCGGCCTGGAAGCCATCCCCTTGTCAGTCGATCTGTGGATTCATTACCTGATGCACATCAAGTCGCATCACGGCGACGAGGAGCAATTCATACGCAGCCAATACGAGCGAGCTGTGCAGGCGTGCGGCCTGGAGTTTCGCTCCGACAAGCTCTGGGATGCCTACATACGGTGGGAGAATGAATCTAAGCGTTATCATCGCGTTGTCCAGATATACGACCGTCTCCTTACGATACCCACTCAGGGCTACAATGGCCACTTCGACAAGTGAGTTCGAATTGATTTTCCAAACTGAACTTGGGCTTAACGTGTCTTCCCCTGCAGTTTTCAGGATATTATTCATCAGCAGGCAATAACCTCGACGATTGGCAGCGAGGAGCTGATCCGCTTGCGCCGAGACTGGCACGAGCGCCAGCAAAACAAATCCAAGTCATCGTCGAAAAGTCGTCGTGACAGCTCCAGCTCAAAGGATGCTAAGAGTGACCGCGAACGCGACCGAGAACGCGATGAAAAGCACAAGGAATCTGCTGGTGGAAAGTCACCCAAGGATAGCAGTGAAACGGCAACAGATGAATCTGCAAATAACACCGATATAACCATAAACGATCCATCTCCGCCGGTCACGTCGAAGGCGGTCCACATTGATTTCAGCGATCTTAGCACGCTCACCGAGGAAGAGATAGCCGCCCTTAAGGAGAGGGTCATATCGGCGCGACGCAAGCTGCACAAGGTGACTGTTAATGCGGTTACGGCCCGCTGGTCCTTCGAGGAGGGCATCAAGCGGCCGTACTTCCATGTGAAGCCATTGGAACGGGCGCAGCTCAAGAACTGGAAAGACTATCTTGACTTTGAAATCGAGAAGGGAGATCGGGAGCGCATCCTGGTACTCTTCGAACGTTGCCTCATTGCCTGCGCGTTGTACGATGAGTTTTGGCTGAAAATGCTGCGCTATCTGGAGTCGCTGAATGACCAAAGCCAAAGTGTAGTGGACATTACACGTGATGTCTATCGCCGTGCCTGCCGCATCCATCACCCGGAGAAGCCTAGTCTGCATTTAATGTGGGCCGCCTTTGAGGAGTGCCAGCTGAACTTTGATGGCGCCGCCGAAGTGCTGGAGCGCTTAGAGCAGCGTTGCCCCAACCTCTTGCAAGTGGCCTATCGTCGCATCAACGTAGAGCGACGTCGCGGTGCTCTGGACCAATGCCGCGCGCTGTACGAGCATTACATCGAGCACAGCAAAAGCAAGGGCATTGCCGGCAGCTTAGCCATTAAATACGCTCGATTTCTCAACAAGATCTGCAACGATCTGGCCGGTGGGTTGGCCGTGCTGCAGAAGGCCCTGGAGCGAGATCCGGCCAATACTCGTGTTGCCCTGCAAATGATCGACTTGTGCCTGCAGCGCCCGCAAGTGGTCGAGCAGGAGATTGTACAGATTATGGATAAGTTTATGGCGCGCGCCGACATTGAGCCCGATCAGAAGGTGCTCTTTGCGCAGCGAAAGGTCGAGTTTCTAGAGGACTTTGGCAGCACTGCCAAGGGTCTGCAGGATGCGCAGCGCGCGCTGCAGCAGGCCCTTAGCAAAGCCAACGAGGCGCAAAAGAAAAGGTGCGTTTAAACGGGACTAAATTTAACTAAAATAAATCTAAACTTTTGTTCTTTTTTCTTTCCTCCAGCAATGACACCAGTCCAAGTCGCAAGAACTCCACTAGTGCTAAGGATGGTGCGGTCGCCTCCAGTGGCTCATCCGCCGCACCGAATGCCTACAACAATGGTGGATCGGCGGCCGGCAATGCCAACTACAACTACAACTCGGTCAACTCGAGCGCCTACTATGCACAGCAGAGCGGCGGCGCCTATCCGCCCCAGCAGCAGCAGCAGCCATCGTACGACTCCTACTACAACCAGTGGGGCGGTTACGGCTCGGGGAGCAGCGGCGGTGGTGCTGGAGCAGGCGGTGCTGGCTACAATTATGGCCAGTGGAGTGGATATGGCAACTACTACTGAGACAGGCGATCTTTCGCTCATTCGCGCTCCCCTCATCCGTACAGCTCTGGCTGGTGGCGCCGGAGTTAGCTTCGTTAAACTCTAATTGTAAAGATATTTGTAATTTTATAATTTGTTTCTTAAAATACATAATTAAAATATGTAGCATATAAGTGCTTAAATACATATGTGAATATTATGTGCGGCAGCCACATCCACAACCAATACAAATACAAATACACAAACAATATGCAAATTCTATACTATAATGGATATTAATTTAATCGGATCTCTGCAATCGCTCGATATTGAAATTCATTGGCAACGACATCGTTGTTGTCGCTGACTTTGTCGGTTCGAGAAATTAGGAAATATATTTAGAGCTAAGAAAAAAAATGTACAGTTTTGAAAGTAGTCGAGGCGCTTAGAGACACGGCCGATACCAGGCCACCTCGCCGCCATTGCATCCGGTCACTAGCAGTGGCTCGCGTGGACTGAACTTGGCGCAGAGCACCACATCCTGGTGCTCAATAATGTTGGCCAGCTCCACAAGCTGTCGGGGGCTATGCTTCACCCGCTCCAGCATTACCTGGCTGGGGTAGTCACTGCAGTCCGCCTGGTAGCCGAGCAGGCGCACCCCGTTGGCATAGGGCGAGCAGATGATGCGGCCATCCGCCGAGAAGCCCGGCTCCTTGATGAAGCCCGGCTTGTTGTTCGTCTCGGACGCATAGTAGAGTAGTTTCTTGGCATTCACCAATATGGTGTGTGCAGCACCTTCGCCAGTCGTTGCCACTGCTGCAGCTGAGATGTTGCTAGGCACCCTAAAGCGCAAGCCTGTGCCGAGCTCTGGTCTGACGTTGCTCTCATTGTTGCTACTGCCACTGGCACTAGCACTAGCACTGGCAGTAGCACTAGCACTGGCACTGGCGCTGGCACTGGCGCTGCCACTGCTGCTGCTACTGCTGCTGCTGCTGCTAGTGCTGCTGCTCCGACTTCCGGCTGTCTCTGTGGTTGCAGCGGCGCCATCTGTCGTCTGTGTACTCTGATCCCCGCCCGCGGCTGCTCGTGTACGCGCTGCTCCACTCAGCAGGCGGCTGGCCGAGGAGTAGCGCAGCGGCAACACCCCGCTGCTGATGGCGTAAACAAAATTGTAGCCGCTCACATGGTTGGCAGAGTTACGGGCACGGCTTTGGCGTATAGCTCTCTCCTGCACTGTGACCTCGGCAGCCCAGATGTCCGGTATGAAGCTATCGGAGCGCGCACTGACCAACGACATTGTGCCGTTCACTCGGCTTGGGTAAAAGATGCGGCGGACCTGTGACCGAGCCTGTGTACCTCGCTGTGCCGCCGGCTCCTCCGGTTCTGCTTCACTGGACTGGGGCTGTAATGTGCGCTTCTTCTTGATTAAGGGCTCGTCCTCGTCATTGCTGTCGTCATCAATCAGCTCGGGCTCCTCGTTTATATCGTGTATGCAAGTCCACTCGCTCTGCTCATCGCAGCTGACGTTCCGGGTCAGCATGCAACGGCACTGTGGATGTATCTGTAGCGCCATTATCATCTCCGCATCGTTCTGCTCTGGAAAGTCAGTCACCAGTTCCACACGATTCTTCTTCTGATACTTCGAGAAGACATGGTCATATTTAGCTGCCTGGGGTATATACTGGTCGCCCAGCTGCATAAGTCTGTAGATGCCAGGCTGCCAAGGGATGCACATTAGGCTAGCTTAAGATAGTGAATGGCTTGCGCACTTACCCGGAATCCGCAGAGATCCTTGTGCAATGTAGTCAGATCCAAGTGATGCACAATCATAATGTAGCCGCTGCTGGTGCACAACACCAACTTGTCCCCAGCTGGGGAGATGCGACAACGCATCAGTCCACTGGCATGGAAAACCCTTTGCGAGATCAAACCCTGCTCCGTCTGCGATTTAATGTCCCACGTGAATATGCTGCCATCGAAGCCAGAAGTGACTAGCAACTTATCCTTGGACGAGTACTCGATGTTCTTCACCCAATTGGAGTGGCCGTGAAGGACGCGCAGCTTTTGGTTCATATTGCGCAGGTCCCACAAGGCGACTGTGAAATCGTCCGAGCCCGTGGCAAACAAGCGATCATCGAAAAATCTAGAGAAAAAGTTCGAATTGGCTTTAATGCACAACATGCGGGATGGCCATGAGGCTCACTTAATGCAATTGACGCTGTCGGTGTGTGCGTCGGGAATTTTGAAGATTTCCTTTTGTGTGATTGCATCGAAGACAAGAACGCACTTGCGCTCCGTGGCCGCGACCACCATGTTGCCATCGGCATTGAACTCCAGATTGAAGATGGCACCCGTGTCCTGGCCAGCCGTGCCAGGAGTGCAATTGGAATGGTAGCTGTTAAACATGCCCATCGAGCTGTAAATGCGGCGCATCAATAGGTTCTCATGGCCCGTGTGCCTGTGCTGGTGCAGCCAGCAGCTCTCTCGTCGGCTCAGATACTGATCCATTGTTAGTATATATATGTATATATATATCTATATGCACAATCCGTATCGTCCGTTGCCACTGCACAGATCTGGCAGCCTGTGTGTATTAAAATTTCTCGACTGAGTAGAGATGTCAATATCGGTAAGTCTGCGCCCGGTGACTGCGAAACATCGAGTCGCAATCAATTTCAAATGTTTCAATGCATTAATCTAATTAAAACTAAATGCATCTTTTAATTGTTTTTTTGTTCTTTTTTTTTAGCAGAAAGGCCAACTTTATAACATTTACAAATTCTATATGCCTTACGATTTACATAAACATTTGACAGCCCTGACCCTGATTATGACTGGTTTAAATATCGGCAGGTAGAATGTGTGTACTTGCTCGCTTAAGTGTTATGCATGAATGGAGTTTGTAATTAGTAAAATATATGCGATTAAAATAAATACTATAAATACTATCGTTTAATACAATTTAAATACATAAGCACAATAAGAAAAAATAAAAAAATTAAATGCAAAAATCTTTCAGATTATTTAAGTGTTGTGCCTTTTTTATAAATCAAATTTTCATATTTATATTAAAATAATGCTTATATATAAAAATAAGTTATTAATATTTTCCAATACTGTTTTATAACTCTAAATAATAATACAAGCATCGTTCAATACAAACTTCATACATAAACAATATAAAAGATAGAAAAGGACATATATAAAACTATATATTTATTTAAGAGTTGTGTGCAAAATATGCATCAGATATATCATATATTTATAAATAAATAAATTATTTTTTTTAAATACTGTTTTATATAGTACACGTTTAGCAGTATTAACTCTACCCTTTGTTCTTATACATTGTAGCCCTGGCAAGTGTGACCATTCGCGCTTGGTATCGACCGTCTGGCCACACTACTTTCTGTGGGCAATAAACAAAAAAAATGAACACTTTTGCAGCAAGTTCAACAATAAATATGTAGGAATAGCATTTTACTAGCCAGCAAATAAATAGCAGCAGCAACAACATGGAGCGCTTCGCTTTCAAGATTGATGCGGCTCTCAAGGCGAACTTGTACAAGATCTGTCGTCTGTGCGGCATCGATAATCCGTCCAAGGTGCCAATACTGCCCGCTGAGAGCGATGTTGTGGACCTGGACGAGCCCAGCCTGAGCCAGAAAGTGTTCGAGCTGGTTGGCTTTATGGTAAACGATTTATGCATATACATATACACACACAAACTAAGTGAACAACACCCCATTTTCAGGTTACGCGCAATGATAAAATGCCGCAGACAATGTGCAGCCTGTGCGTGGATAAAATCAATGATTTTTATGAGTTCAGGGAAATGTGCTACGCAACGAACAATCAAACACGAAAACTGCTGGGACTCAAAAATGTGGATCCCCAGAAGGTAAGCAACAGCAATACAAGAAAACATTGAAGTATTTACGAATCATATCCCGTTCACAGATTGTAGATGTGAAGCCGATATTTAAGAGTGAGCCCTTAGCAGCTGCGACACCTGCAAAGCGCGGGCGTAAGCGCAAAACGGAGGATGCTGCGAGTAGCAGCAGCAGCAGCAACGTCAAATCAAATGCAGTTGATATTGCCTTGGATTCTGTCAAAAATGAGCCCGTACCCTGGCGAAAAAAGCTGCGCTTGCAGTCGCAGCAGCTGTCAGCGAGCAAAACTGAAATGTGAGTAAATTGATAAATAAAAAGGGATAAGATAAATATTTACTTCACTTGCAGCAAGGAGGAGCCAGCAGAGCTGAGCCCATATTACTTGGCCAAGAAAACTCGCAAGGCTAGTTGCAGTGTGTGCACCAAACGCTTCGAGAGCAAGGAGCTGGCCGAGAAGCATAAAGCAGCCGCGCACATACCCACAATATTGCGCTACTATTGCAGTGCCTGCAATCAGAGCCATCACAGTCTCAGCGACATTAAGGCCCATCAGCTGTGGCACAAGCTCTCCAAGACACCGTATCAGTGTCCACTGTGCGACGCGAGCATTGCGAACAACTACGCCTACTGTCGTCACCTGCGCGAGCACACGATACCCACCCCCATCGAGATGCTGGTGCTCGACCGCGAGTGTCCGCTGTGCAAGAAAACCTTTCTGACGAACTTCTTTTACAATACGCATAAGTGTGCCCGGCGCACACGCCAATGTGGCGGCTGCAGCCGTCTGCTCGGCAGCGAAATCGCCTACATGCGCCATGCACCGCACTGTCCGAAGATTTACTTGAATCACTCCAAGCACATAATGCCCGAGGCGGCTGACCATGAGGCTCAGATGCGCATCAAAAACGAAAACGATTTGGATGCCGACGACACGGCGCAATCGTCGATGGCATACACAAAGCCGGGAGATATGCAGCCAGTGGTTGTGCTCGAGCGCTTGGGATCGCCTCTACTGCGTGCCTCATCTGTGGGCCGCAGCACTGACCGGGTGTCATCCAAAAACTATTTGAAGCGCGTCGATCAGCTGCTTAAGAATACGATGAGCACGCTGGTTAGTATTAAGCACGAGCCGGAGGTGCACATCGACGACACTGAACCACCGCTAGCCTCTGAAGATCCTGAAAGCGAGCCCGATGATGAGCCGCCTGTCTGTGATGATTTCCATGCAGATGCTGGCTACGATGACAGCGATGAGGATGCACCCACTGACAGTGCCAATGCAGCAGCTGCATCGACAGCTACTGCGCCAGCTGAGTCTGTGAAGCAGGAAGTCATTGATGAATCCTACGAGAAGCAACTAATGCCCAGCGCCGATGCAGTGCAAATCAAGCAGGAGCCACTTAAGCTCAAGCTGAAAATAACCAAAAATCATGGGCAGCTCAATTCATCCATCGTCGATGACGACAACGAGCTGCAGTGCAAGAGCGCTAAGAAGAAAAAGAAACGAAAGCACAAGGAGCGCAATAGGGATTCGGAGGCGAGCGACAAGGTGACGGTGTCGGCAACAGCCCCCAACGAATCTGCAATCGAGGAAACAGTAGAGACTGCGGGCAGTGCTACTATTATGACCATTAAACAGGAACGATTGGATGATAGCTTCGTTAGTGACTTTGCACCACGCGAGGAGTTCGAGCCGCAATCCACTGTTATGACGAGTATACCGATGCTGCAGCTGGAGCGCAACTACAACGAGGAAACCCAAAAGCTACCCGAGGAGCAGGAAGATGTTAAGCCGAATCGATTGGAACTAGATCGCATAATGCAAATAACTCATATAGCCAGTGGTGTAGTCATGGCAGAGGAGGCGATGCCACCAGAGAGTGCAGTAGAAGCAGTACCCAATGAAGGCCAGGTGGTGGAGAGGCCAGCGGACGCCATCAAGAAGAGTGCGACCAAATCTACAGCCCGTAAAAGTACTGGAGGAGCCGTGCAACGGGATGTGGCATCTTCTTCGAATTCAGGACCTTCCACAATGACGCAGTTACCCCAAATTGTGGCAGTGGAAAGTGGCGCCTCGGTGCCCTTCAATGCAGTTACTATCAAGCCGGAACCACTGAATCGTGGTTATGCGGATGAGCAGGAGTGGACTGGACAGGATGACACGGAAGCCGAGCAACATGAGCCAGACAAATCCAATGAGATAAACCACAATGAAAGGATGGACGAACAGTCGGCATACATAAATAATCTAGACTTAAGTAATGTGATTATTAAGCAGGAGAAGGACCTACACATCTCCGACGTCAATATCAATGGTAGCGAAGCTGACAACACGCATTACAACGGCTTGAACGAGAGCGAGGACAGTGCGGAGGATGAAAACGTCGAGGGAGATGACGACGAAGGTAGCGCCTCGTCTGCAGATGAAGCGGAGGAGAACATGGACACGTACGAAGATCGGGAGGAACGCATTTATCAAGAAATAGATTTGCAGCCATTGGAGGAACAGGAGTCGGATAAAAATCCGGCTGCAGAAGTGGAAAACAAATCGGAACCGTTGCCAACAGAGCCACAGCCAGATGCATCAATGGATCAGCAGTCAGAGGAGTTGCCAACGGAGCCACAGCCAGAAGCATCAAAGGATCAACAGTCAGAGGGATTGCCAGTAGAGCCTCAACCAGATACATCAGAGAAGATGGAGACACAAAGTGAGGTGAAGCCAGTAGAACCTCAATCAGAAATACTGACAGTGGAGTCAGGGGAAACAGCAACAAGCGCATCAGAGGAGCAAGGCGTTGTGGAGAGACCAAGCGAACCTGAACAATGTCAAATAGATCCTCCTAATATCGAACAACAGTCGAAGTCTGATCAAGAAAGACAACCGAATCTGTTGGAGTCGCAAGAAGAACCACAAGTGCCACAGGAGGGCGAGACGCAATCGCAAACACCAGCTGAATCCGCTTTCAATTTTGTCATCACTAGCGTTTGCAGTCAGGCAGAGGAGCAGTCATTAGCAGTTAACGAAGAGGCGATTGGAGACATCAACCCGGAGCCATCCGAGTTGGATGCAATAGAGAAGACCGCAATAAACGAGGAGCAAGCGCCAGTTGTGACGCTAAGCGCGCCGAAGGACAGTGAGACACTGGCTGAGCCAGTCTATGCGAGCTCGTCGAACTACAACTGTGCTGAGGAGCAACAGAATGTGCTGAACCATGAGTTGTCCGCTACTGTCCAAGAGACGCAGGAGTCGGAGCATGAGACCGAACCGGAGCCGGAGCCAGAGCCCTCGACCACAGCCGCTGGCAGTGAGGCGATCGCTGAAGACGCTTGCAGCGCCCGCGAAGAGACTGAGAACCTCATCAATGAGCAGCAGCAACAGCAGCTGGAGCAGGTGCAGCAGGAGCAGCCAGCAGCAGGTGCAACAACAGCAGCAGCAGCAACAGCCGCGTTTGGCAGTCGATGACGACTCGAACATCAATGAAATAGCTGAGAATAATAACAATGCCAACATTGAACGGGAGCTCAACGACGATGCAAACGTGGCTCAGGAAAACCCTATTGAATAAGCTAAATCCTAATTCCTAGCTAAATCTAAGCATATAGTAATTACGTTCACTTATATAGACGCCATAAACTCACCTTGTACATATAAAATAATACAATTATGTCATACAGAATCCTTAACTTAGTCGCATAATACTCGTATATATAATATATACGTTACCAAAATTCGAATAATTTAATGCATGTAAAGTGGAATTAGTTTAAGTTAGATATACACAACTTTATTTACGTAAATTACATAAATTAATGGCTTATATAATACAATAGAATACATAATATATATATGTAGACATAACTATATATATATTTATATATATATATAGAATACATGTACGTAGTTGTACTTATTTAAATACACACAAATCGCACAAAACTCTTTCGACTCGACGATGCATTAATTAATACAACTTGACTCTCGACCTTTCAAGTGATTTCCCAAAAAAAAAATCAAAACAAAAACCAAAAAATATTAGCTAATTTCAACATATATGTGAAATGTCTAACGAAATGACTACATTTGTTTGCATTTAATGCACTTTAACTAAAAGCATTAATACTTGGAATCAGTTTAGTTAGTAGAATGAAGTTCCCTTACTCTCGGGTTAGATAACCGAAGATAGTCAAAACAACTGGGGGTTAGTTTCTTTCAAAGAATCGTAGGAAGCATTATGGTCTGGTTATATAGGGCATATCTCAATTGTACGCCGTTAATTAGTATATTTGTATTACTTATTCAAACAATTTAGCTAATTATTAATTGTAATTGTTAAATTTTGAGCGAAATATTTTAATATATTATTAATTGATTTGCAATTTCGATTAGTCAGTTAGGGGGCGCAATTGCGAAGTTTACACGATTTTCAATTATAATTTGTATATTAATAGTTTTGCTGTTAAACTTTGTTAAAACATACACATACATTCACATTAACACTCACATTATTATCGCTGATATAGAAAAAACCTCAGTCCGCGTATTTTTTCTAGGTTCATGCATCGGTAAAGATAATCCCATATAAATCTAATTGGGCCTCGATTAGATTAATTTGTTAATTTAGACAAATTTTCACAAAATATATCTTAGGTCTTATTTACAGACTTATTATTGTTGTTCATTTTCTTTTTTTTTTTTCGTCTTGACAGGGGCATAGTTTTTTATAGTTTCTTCATTTTTGGCACATCTCTGAACAAGTTAAGCATATACAGATATACATATAGTTTAGACTTATTGCTGTGGATACATATTCGTATGTATGTACATAAATATTGTTGTTTCGTTTATAATTTTAGGTAATCCCATTTTGTTTTTTGATTATGAATTCGTTATCTTTGAGCAATTGAAGGTAAAGATATGCATATGTGAATTGGAATTTGAATTGGAAAAGAACGTGAAAAATGCTTTCATATGCAATCATAATTATTTTCGTGTTTTTTCTCTCTTTGTTTAAAACGTGTTGATTTTTGTTGATTTACAGTTTTAAAAAACATTAAATTAAGGAGGTATGAAAATTCACTAAACAGTATTTACAGCGATTCATCTGGCGATAAATCAAAATGCCAAAGCACAAATTAAATTATTGCTTATATTTGGAATAAATTGTTTGCCGTCAGCCGTTCCCTATGGCCACGCAGTTGTCAATCTAGTCGGACCAATCGTTATCTGAGGAGGTATTGTCCTCCTCATCGTCTGAGTGCATGACGGTGCCACGTGCCGCCAGTGCTCGGCGCAATGCATCGGCCAGGGCATCGGTGCCACCAGCGCTACCATCGCTAATCCGCTGATCCGCTATCTTGCGTTCAGTCACCGGCTTCAAAGTGTAGCCCTCACGAATTTGACCTAGCAGGTCGTTGCGTGGATCGCTAGCATTGGCGGCCGGAGCCGCCGGCTTCACTGTCTGCAAAGCCAAAATACGGTTATTTAGCATGATTTCTAAATAAATCTCCTCCCGCACTCACCTTAAGCGCTGTGCCCTTGCGTATGGCATCCATAAGCGCACTGCGCGTGTCTGGTTCAGGCGCGGGTGGCGCCACCTTGCCGGCCTGTGTCGATGCCTGCGTAGACGCAATAATTGGCATTTCCGGTGGAGCCATGGGCGGTGGTGGCGGAGGCGGAGGCGGCGCAGCCGCAGGAGGTGCTGGTGGCGGTGGTGGTGGCGGCTACAAAGAAAAAATAGAAACGAATTTAGTTACGAGAATACGAATACATAGGAGTTGCATAACATACTGCTGCTGCGGGTGGGCAGACTATTGGTGGTGGTGGTGGCGGCGGCGCCGTTGTGATGGGTGGCGGTCTGCTAGGTGGTGGCGGAGCACGTGCTGCACCCGGCACCGTCGTTGGCACCGGCGGTGGCGGCTTTCGCTCCGGTGGTGGCGGCGGCGCTGATCTTTGGTTGCCATTCTGCGACTGCACGAAATAAAAGCAAAAATAATTTAGTTTGAGTTCGATTAGAGCTCGGGGCAGAGAGCGCAACATACGTGATGAGGATGATGACGACTGGGCACCGGCGGCGGCTCCGTGGGCGTTGGTTCCGTAGGCGATTCAGTCTCCTCCTGCTTGACCGAGGCCAGCACATTATTGCTCTGAATAAAGTCGTAGATGAAGGCGCGCGTATCCCGATCGTTTAGCTGGGACTCGGAGACGCCCGCCTTGGCGAAGAACTTAACCAGCATCTCGTCGCTCTCGTTGCCTGTCAGATCGAAGCCTTTGTTCGCATCCCAGCCGACGTGGCTGATGTGCACGAAATTCGTCGGCTGACTAATGTCCGCTTTGGTCACTCGCCGCTTCTTGTCCTTGCCCGCCGACCCGCTCAGTCCAAAGTTGCTCGCCAAGAAGTTCTTGGTTGGCACCTGCGCCGGTGGCGGCGCCGGGGTCAGTGTCACCGAGCCGATCTTATTGTTGCGCAACTGCACGGTGGTGCTATCCACTGCCGACGTCGTCGTCGTTGTCTGCGCCGTGTTTCTGCTCTGCATAGCGGGCGGACGCGCAGTCTCTCGGTTGACAGGCGGCAGCGGTGCATGTGGCGCCTGCTGTGGCTTTTGCCTGTTTCGCTTCTCCAAGCGTTTCCGATTCCGCGTCTCAATCGTGGTGGCTATGGTGCGAAAGAACGAATCGCACTCATCTTCCGAGATGAAGTTTAGGCCAACATTGCCGTCCTAGAAGGAAATGAAAGAATAAACTTGCTTGGCCGGATAATTGCTCATGTGGTTCACTTACGTTGCCCTCGAAGGTAAGGAGGAATGGGCGCGATTTAACGACCTGCATGCCATCGTATATCTCGTGCTCCCAAATCAGCTCGTTCTTGATCAGGCAGTAGGCGCGCAGGAAGTAGGAGCGTATGGCGCTGTCCTTCACGAAGCAGACGACGCCCGTGTGCTTCTTCTTCCAGTGCGAGTGAGCATTGCCCTCCGTCTTGTAGATCTGCACGACGGCAGTGTTCAGTGTCTGTAAAGATGAGGCAATGGATTAGCATATGTTTGATTGCCAAATGCAGGCATTGTATTAGGGCAGCCCTCCAGCCCTCCAGTCCCACACTATTGGCCAATCTGACGGCGGCCACACCTTCAGTTTACGCCTCATTTGAATGCAGCGGTCAAAGACTGCCAACCGTCGCGTTCGAGTTGAGAAACTCATCTGACTTTCGGTTTCGCGCTCTGGCGCTGGCTCTGGCTTTGTCGCAGACCTGGTCTTTGGCCATACGCTGCTCATTTGAATACCGATTAGCCACATTCACTACAGAAATCAAAATTCACATTAGCATATCGCTCGAGCTGGCCAACTGCCTGCAACTGCAACTGCTGGCGCTCTTAGGGATGCCCAGCACGTAGCGCCACAAATTGATGGCCGCCACGGAGTACTCAGTGGAGAGACCCTCTAGTCTCGTGGGGACTTGCACAATGCGCACTGCGTTGCTCCCAGTCTGTGCGCAGCGGAAATGATATTTGTGGTGATTTAAGACAGCGTTTGTGTTCATAATTTCCTTTTTTATGGGCCGCGCAGGAAATGCTGGCGACAATGGCGACATTTGACAGTCCTTGCCAAAATGAAGGAGGAAGATGTGTGACTCTACCATTGGATCATTAAATCACTAGCCAAGAAAACTTTCAACAGTTTCTAAACGGCAAACAATGGAGCGTATATAGTATGCTGATGAGTAGTCAATGGGAGGAAAGCAAATTAAAGATGAGCTGGCCACAAAGGTGATTTCTATTTGCTTTTTCGCCACTTCAGCACGGCCAAATAAAAGATCAGAATTTACAGAAGTCCGTTAATTTTTCAGCTATAAACAATATATTGATTAATATTATGTCTGCCGTATAAATCACTCGCCTCAGAAAACATTGCTCTCGAATTCTACTAAAAAATTAGTTCAACGTATTCTTAATCTGTTAAGGTGATGTTAAGAACTGAGGAATTGCTGAATGGAAATTCTGAGTATGTTAACAGCGAGACAACAGCGCGCTGTTAAGCTGGGGAACAAAAGAACAGTTAACATTCTGCTCTAATTTTCTGTTAAATGTATATATAACAGTTAACATTTTGATCTAATTTTCTGTTAAATAAATATTTAAGCGTATAATTAGCCATTTCCAACGATATTGCTTTAATTTTAATCGAACTATTTTCTCTTTGTTTCTATTTTGTAATACATATTTATATACAATTTTTTAGCAGATAAGAAACTCTAACGTTTCAACTATCGAGTAACTACTTTATTATGTTAAACAGCAGCTTGAGGCTTTGTGCTTAGACAGCTGCAAAAGCAGTTCCCGTCCAGATTCTGTTAAATGGAATGCAATGTGTTTTGCAATCTGCATAATGGCCTATAAATATTCAGACATTTTGCCAATTCAATTGAGTTCTCCAGCCACTATAGATAATTGTTATATAATCTCGCAAATTGGTTTGAGCTTTGTCGGCCTTGGCCACAGCACTTGACATTTGGCCAAAAATGCTTTGGCCATGACCGCGCCATGTTTGGCACCAAATGATGGCACCTGAGCCTGGGGCCACTTGAGTCGGGCTTGCTGCAAGAGTGCATCTAAATGTGATATAATATGTGTTACATTAGCACACAGCTAATGTGACAGCTGAACAACAGCAGCTATCTTTCTCTTTTCCTCTCTCTTTCGGTGACCTCTTAAGATGAAAAGAGATGTTGACGTTGATGTGTTGTTGCCCACGCGGCGCCAAGTGCGAAATTGTGAACATATTTGAATTTTTATTGATGTTTAAGCGCAACTGTAAATGTGTATGTGTGTGTGCGAGTGTGTGTGTGTGTGTGCGTGTGTGGACATAAGTAGCATTGTAAAATGATGTCTTGCCTTCTATGTGCATACTACAAGAGACAAGCTTTGCTGTTGTCGCTGCTGTTGTTGCTTCTGTTGTTGTTGTTGTTGTTGTCAAAAGCATAAAAATCGATGGCAACAATAACAAAAATAACTGGCCGTCACAGCGCAGCTTAGCTAAGCCTCTGCGCGTGTATGTATACATGTGTAAGTGTGTGACAGAGGGAGAGTGAGTGAGAGAGGGAGGGCAGGGGAGCAATGAAGCGCATTAAAAGCCCAGCTAAACAGCAGCAACAACAATAACAACAACAATGAGAGCAGCAGCGTCTGCAAAACGGCAACAACGAAAACAGACAAAAGGCAAAACAGCAATTAGAAAGTCCAGTTGCTAGTTGCCACAGTTGGCCAATGTACAGTAAAATGCGTGAAATAAGTTTATACAAAATAGATGCAAACAAATGAGTGACAAATGGACTGCATCAACAACAACAAAAACAGCAGCGGCAGCGGCAGCAGCAGCAGCAGACTGTGAGGTAATTCTGCCAAGCCTAAGCGTTATCATACGCTGACATCGCAGTCGACGTCGACGTCGCTGCGCGCTGCTCGCTGCAACTGCAGCTGTGTCATTAACCACAAGAGCTTTTGCGGGTAGTGCAATGGGGGCGTGTTCTGTAACTAATATTACATTGAATTATAGCTGCACAAGAGTACATTGTACAGGGTATGCTTAATGAGGTCAGCTCAAAAATTATGCAAAATTTAAATAGCTATTTTGATCGGTGCCAAAAACATGAACTAGTTCTCTATAGTTCAATGCGGTACAAGCTCATTAATTATGCATAATTATCGATTTGGCAAGTATCGATAACTTATTCATTTCCAATTCTCTTCATTTTCATTACAGGGTATCCGGTTTCTCTCAGGCACTTAGTCATTTAACATGTTTTTGTTGTTGCTATTCGAGCGCACAGCAAAAGTTCAAAAACATTTTAAATGTTTGTCAATGGAAAGTCGAAAATTAGCAAAGCGTGAATTTCAATTAAAAACAGACAACAACAACAACAACTTTTACATATCGTGTAAGCATTTTAATTATACACATATCCAGATATGGATCGCATCATATTTAGAGTAGTTGTTCGTGAGTTTTTCTGGCCGCGCTTTCCAGTGTTCTTTAAGGCCCCAACGTTTGTTATCTTCACTTTTGTTTGTGGCATTGGCTGTGGAATCTGATAAGATAAGTCTACCTACTATTTGTTCTATATTGAATTTATCAATTGCAAATGCTTATCAACTCGTTCAATACCTTAAGAACGTCTGCCTGTGTGTGTGTGTGTGCTCCAATGTTCCTTAACGGATTTTGGTGCAAAAATAAATATGAAAAAAAGAATTTTAAAGCTTTGTCAATATGTCGAAAATTACGATTGGTCGATTCATTATTGACTTAAAAGGCCCAGAATGATTGCTGATAACGCCATTTTTTAAGGTCTACAATAAATCAAATGAATGTAGTTTCTAAACGTATGCAAAATATTCGAAATAACATGAAACCAAGTGACAAACGCTGCACATTTATGTATCTAATATTACCAAGGTTCCCTTTTCGTCGCATTTTATTGGCACAGCGCATTTGATTATTTGGGTGTTACTTGAGCTGCCGCGGCCACCCGCAGGAAATGCCTAATCAAGCTGCATATGAAATAGCCTACAGTGAAGCCTCACTAAATGTGGACAGTATAGTATAAGCAAAGCTAACTATTTGAATTGAATATTTATATATCCATATATAATATTTGCATAATTATTAAAAATATTGTATATTTCATCGATTGTTCCTGCATCTGATATGAATGTATTTATATGTATAGTAAAAATATGCAATTTTTCTTTAGATATATGAAATATTCTTAGATTTGCTTATTATGTAATTAATTTTATGACAACATTTGAATGCTATTTGCTTGATTAGATCACTGTACAGTGCAGCTACGGACTGAGCAACCAACATATAATAATAAAAACATGTGTATAATAATAAAAACTATTAAAAATAAGTAAAAAAAAAAAGATTTTTTCATAAAAATATATATAACAAAACACATTTTTTTCATCTACATATATAGATTTATATGTATATGCATATATAAAAAAATATGTTTTTTCCACAAATATATATCTATAATAAAAGGTGTTTTTTTTATAAATATATATTATAAAAAATAAAAAATTTAAAAAACAATATATATAAAAAAATCTTTATATATAAAATTTAAAACAAAATATATAAAAAAAAATATATATAGAATTTAAAACAAAATATATAAAAAAATATATATATATATAAAATTTAAAACAAAATATATAAAAATTTCAAAAAAAAAATTTTTTTTTTATAAATATAGTTACTCTTTTACTTTTATATCAATGGAAATACAACATTGACAGTTCATCATAACGATGGCCCACTGTAGTTACAGTGTGACGCACTGCACTGCAGAAGAGGTGACGATCGGTCAGGCTCGAGTCGAGGGCATTAATCACAGCGCATTAATCAGCGCGAATGTCCCACATTTAACTATGAACTATATGGGATCGCAATGCTATATGCATGGGAATACTTGACTCACCTGACACTTTCTACCCAATAGCCGGAAGACGGCGTCGTTCTCCTCCGGGGTCAGTTGGCTGCTGGACGCATTGTTTTTGGGTCGCGGCAGCCCGGCTGCCTGTGGACCCTGCGACTCCTGTGACCTCATGCTGCTCGTACTAATCATTTAGGCGGCGGCGCAACGGCTGTGCTGTGTATATCGTATATTATGAATACATTTAATAAAAGACAACAACTCGATAACTCGCACAGTAACGGTAAAACGAGACAAGCGTATTAATTGAATAAGCACAAAACACAGACAGTGAAGCTCGAATAAAACGAATCACAGTTATGGCGAATATGTGTTCAACTGGATTTGTTGCTAGCTTTTTTTTCGCTTTTTTTCTTGAATATTTGAATAAAAGAAGCAGCAGCAACAGCGGCAGCAGCGAGCGCAGCAGAGACTGAGACTATTGTAATATCTGGGCGCTGGCAGAGGCAGAGGCGGCGGCAGAGCCAGCGACAGTTGAGTCACTGTTGGCCACAGCTGTGTACAAAACGTGGGCAAAGGCGCTGTCGCCGTCGTTGACTTTAATATTAGCTAAATGCGCTCGGGCTGTTATCTTTGGCAATGCCACCACAGTCACTGATTAGGCTACGCATGTATCTATATGTATGTGTGTGTGTGTGTCTGTAGTAGTTATTTAACAAACACAAAAATGGATTCACTTTAGGCCTGGCTACGCTGCGCTGCCAACTGATGAAGATGTCACTGACAATATCGATGACAACAGCAGCAGCACCACCACAGACAACAACAACAACACCTGTCTGCTCCAGGTGGGGTAGCAATGTAAATAGACGCTGGAAAAGCGAGCAGAGCGCAGCACCAGCACCACTGTGCCCACCCGTGTCTCAAGGTCTTTTAGCTTTGCTGCTGCTGCTGCATATTGCGCACATAAACAATCATTGATTTTTGTATTTCGATTTTTTGCACATATTTTTGTTTGTCACTTTTGCTCACTCGTTGCTGTTGCTGCTTTTCGCTGCCTTTGGATTGGCTTGTTTTTTTTTTATTTTAATAAAAATCTTAAAATACCAGCACAGTGTGACCGCAGAATGAAAACAGCAAAATGTAGAAGTTAGAGTTGCCAGAGTCGCTGTGCATGCGAGCTATCGCTATCGATAATCGGTTAAGAAGAGTCCTAAGCCGCTAATAAGAAAATCGATAGTGCGCCGTGCAACCGCAACCGTTAATTTAAAGCAAATAATTAAATTTGAGATGTTGACTTTGTCTCTTGTTTTAATTATAATTATTATTAAATAAATCTTAGCTGCATAAGCTCCAGGGTATTAAAATGACAATCGGTGTGCGTATAACTCGAATAATTCGTGACCTATAAAAATCAATTCTAATTGAAAAATTCAAAAATCTTATTTTAGTTTTGTCGAAAAGCATTTCGTTTTTATTAATATAATATATATAAGTTTAATAAGAATTGTAAAGGGCTTAAATCAAAGCTAACTACAGATCGCCAAGTTTTAGGCGTCTAAAACCGAACGCGAATATCCGCTTATATCCGAGTAAATAATTTTAAAATATAAAAGCTGTGACTATCAATGTGTTAAATTAATTATTCTCAAAATAATATTTGGTTTGCAGAAAGGAAGCCGACGGCTAAATACGCTTACTAAGTGTATATAAAATTGTTTTTCTTTATCTTTGATTATAAATTTCCGAGCATTTCGATTAACGAGTACAGAGAGACCTTATATAACTGTAACTGTAAATATCGCATGAGATATATATCTTTAGTAATTAGTTATACAGGGTATATATGGTTGTACACACTTGAAAAGGCCCGAGATAATATCTAGATAATAATATTATTATGCAATACATTTGGCTACACACGAACTTGGAGCCGATTCCAATGCGCTCTTCGTTTCTGACTGTGAATTGGATTAGGTTGTTTCTAGGCTTAACAAATCTAGCGTAGGATATATATAGTCATAAATATATATATTATATATGTATATGCTCTATAGGTATGTAAGATATATATAGTTCTATATATAGTAAACACTCTTTGATTCAGTTTCCATATGAAAATGCAAGACGGGATTCGCTTTGTGCGTTCGTTTCTACTTGCGCACGCCTCCGATGGGCAGCCGGGAGCGGCCAGCTGTCGATGCAGTTGCTCCTGGCGCCTGGCCGACTGCCGCCGCATCTGGCGGTGTGTTGTCGAACGTGGAGCTGCGCAGGAGCTTGGGACGCGACGCATTGCCGTTCAGCGTGTTGGAAGACTTCGTTTGCTGCGTCTTCAGGTTGGATATTTGCCTGGTTTTTGTCGTCTTGGTTTTGGCCTCGTCCACGCGCTTCCAGATGTTGGCGATGCGGCTCTGCGCCTGGTTGATCTTGACGGCTGCCGCCGATGCCGCCGCAGCGGCCGAGCTGCCGCCGTTCAGGCTCGAGTTGCTGCGCGAGGGCGGAGTCGTGCTGGATATTCGGGTCGCTTGGACGGCCACGCGGGAGGCGGCCGCTGCCTTGGCGCTGGCCAGGCGTATATTGGTGTTGGCACGTTGTTGTGGCTTCTGCTGGGGCGGCAGCATGCGCGGCGCCGCCTTGGCTACAATCCGCTTGGGCGACGCTGCCTTCGTGGCGGGCGCCGTCGTTGGCCGCTTGGTGGGCAGCTTGGAGGCGCGCTGCGTGGGACTCACTGGCTCCACGACGGGCACCTGGGCATTCTTATTAGTCGGCTCATCCTTGACAAAGGTGCCCTGGCGCTCCAGTCGCGCCGGCTGCGGCGCCGGCGGCGGCGTCGACTTCTTCTTGGCCGGCAGCCGCGTGCTGGGCAACGCGCTCCGCTTGGCAATGGTCGGCGACAGCGTCTTCGTCTTGCCCTTGGCAGCTGCAGCGGCGGCGGCAGCGGCTGCGCTGCTGTTGCGCTGACTCTGCATGCTGTAGGGCGAGATGTAGGCGGGCTTCTTGCGCCCGCGCACCACCTTGACAGCAGCAGCTGGCTCCAGGGCAGGCGGCTGCGGCGGCGGCGTTGTCCTCTTTAGCGTCAGATGCTTGGCCACGGGCGGCGACTGGCCGCGTCCGTGACACGATTCCGTCTCCGAGTTCTGGTCGCCCTCACAGCTGGGCGGATCGTCGGCCAAAGTGGGCGTCTCCGGCGGCTCGCTGGGCGCGCCAATATCGATGTCTGTGATGTAGGTGAACTGCTGCATCATGGCGCGTATGGAGGACAGCTGATCGCTGGGGCAGTCATCCTGCAGCAGCTGGAGCGGGCACTCGATGACCTGCGTCTTGTAGCGCTCGGCACTGCCGCGCCGCCGTCCATTGAGCCGCGGCGACGGTGTCGCCGGAGCCACTTCGGGCGGCACAGACTCCACAATCTCAATCTCCAGCGTTTCGTTGGGCTCCACGAGCTCCATGGCGTTGCCCGTGATGGTGTAGGTCTTGTAGCGATCCTTGGCCAGGCGACGCTTCTGCTTGGGCGTGAGCGTGCGACGATTCGGCGACGGCGTCGAGCCCTGCTTGGGCGTCGACTCCGCGGAGCTGAACTCCTCGTTCATCGTGGCGTCCTCATCGTCGTCAAAGTCACAGCAGCTCTGGAGCACGGTCAGCGTGAGCGTCTGATCGTCACCAGCAGCCGTCTCGTAGTTGGACACCGAGATGGTGGTAGCCAGGCTGCACTCCTGCTCAGCGTCCGCCACCTCCGACTGGATGCTGTCCACGCTGATCATGGAGTCGAGCAGCTCGTCCATCAGCGACGGCGGCTTGATATTGTCCAGTAGATTGCAGCTGGAGTTCACGCTCTCAGCACTGCCCGCCAGCTGACCAAGCGCTCGCCGTGCCACCAGTCCAGCTGGAAAGGCCTTGCGCCCGAACCTGGGCGACTTCGTGGGCAAGCCCAGGCGCAAGGAGCTCGGCTGCGTATTGCAGGCAGAGTTCAGCGACTCCATGCCCGACGGCGGACGCACATTGTCCAGGTCCAGGCTGCCATTGATGCTGAACGTCAGCTGGGTGCTGTCATCGTTGTGCTCATTGTCCTCCGGATCACACGCCTGCATCTGCTGCAGATTGTCGGCCAGGGCGCGCGCCTCGAACGCAATCAGGGTGGAGTTGGTCATCATGGAGGCGCTGGTGCCGTTGAAGAGCAGCAGCCGCTGCTGTTGCTCGCAGCTGCGCGCCGCCGCGCTCTGCACCTGCCCGCCCAGCTGAAAGTTGAGCCCGGAGGACAGACTGTGCTGGGGCTCCGGCTCCTCGATGAGCGTCTCGCTCAGCGTCTGACTGTCCAGGGAGCCGGGTTGCTGCAGGTTGGCATCGCCGTTGACCAAGCCCAATGACGTCTCATTGGTGGGCGTAATCTCGGCGAAATCATGCAAATCCTGCGCCTGCGTGGCATCTGCATCCATATCCTCCGCATCAGCGTCGTCCAGGCTAAGCGAACCCAACACGGGCGCCGTTTGGCTAATGCTCGGAAAGGAGACATCATTGGGACAGGTGTGCTCGTTCCAGGTGTTGTTATTCCCATGACTGTGACTGTGACTGTGACTCTGGCTGTGACTCTGGCTGTGACTGTGATTGCCCGTGCGCAATTGCTCCGCAGATGTCACAAACTCCAGGGTGAGCCGCTCCACAGACTTGAGCATCAGATCGGGATCCTTGTGCTTGTCGGCCGCGCGTGGCCTGCTGGCCTCCGGCGTCTCATCCAGCCGCACTGTGGTGTCCAGTATCAGCGACTGATTCGACTCGTCGCTGGAGCGATCCGCCTCGTTATCCGCTGGGAGCTTAGACCCAGTAGCGGTCTCTGGATCGATCGTGCTCGCGATCTCTGGACTTGGAGCTGGACTTTTTGCTGCGTCGGTGCCGATGTCGATGCCGTGCCTGGGTGACTGGCTGCTCTGCTGGCTGGGGTGCTGCTGGGTTGGTGGTGCGTGCGATTTCTGCTCTACGTCTGGAGCTGCTGCTGTGCTGTGGACACTTGCTGATGTAGTAGCCGCCATTGGGTGACACGGTTCCAATGCAGCTGCAGACGTAGCTTGCGCGTTTTTTGGCACGGCGTTGATTTTCTTCGAGATGCCCGTGTTGATGCACTCCAGCAGCAGCTTCTCGTCCTTGCGCTCACGCTCGCGCTCCCGCTGGTGCTGGTGATGATGATGGTGGTGATGGCGCTGTCGCTTCGACTGTCCCGGCAGCTGCACGGGCAGCGAATCGAACTGCTTCAGATTGGGATTGGACTGGGCCGTCGAGCCGCCCAGTTGCTGCTGCTGCAGCAGCTGCTGTTGCTGCTGCGATCTGCTGGGCTCCTTGGACTTGTACATGCCATTCAGAATGCAGAGCTCGAAGAGCGACTTGGACTGATTGTCATTCGAGTCGCTGGAGTCCACCGAGCTATAGGATTCCTGCTGCACCGTCTTGCGCGCACTCATCGCCGAATTCAAGGAGCACGCCGAGGTGGCCGCATTGATGGCTATGGGCTGCGAGGAGGAGCACAGCGAGCTGGAGCGCTTGCTGCTTGTCGCGCTCGTGCCGCTGAAGCCCAGATTCGACTTGGGCCGATTGCAGCCGGCGGCAATGGCCTGCTTGAACGCAACGAAAATTAGAATTAGTTCCGAGGATAATACGTGATCCCGTTGCGCTCACCTGACTCAGCAGATTGGTATCGTCCTCGGAGTCAATGGACAGCGAGCTCAGCGAATCATCCTGCCAGTGCGGCGGTCGACCGACCTGCTCCTGTGGCGCCGCTTGATTCTCCGCCTTCGCATCGGCAATGCTGCAAAGGATTTAAAATCTTTATTCTATTTCTTCATCTTGGTCAATATGGATCTGTTCTAATCTGATCTAACTAAATTTAAGTCCTTTAATCATACTTCACCCAGGCTTACCCCGTTGTTTCCTGCAGCTGCACTGCAGGTCCGACCAGGCTGGAGCCCACGGTCAGGTTGGACAGGCCGGAGACGACGGAGAAATTGCAGGGACTGTCCTCCACCAGATATTTGCTCATCTCATCGCTGACGGGCAAATAGGTGGACAGCATGTTGCCGCCTCGGCGCAGCATGGCAATGGGATCCTCACGAGGAGGCGCCACTGGCATCGGACTGGGCTTCTGCATGCCGTCGCGGATGCACTGCTGCAGCATCGCAGCAGCTCCGGCGCCACCGCCACAATCCGACGCATTGGAGGAGACGTCGTCGGAGAGATTGAGGGAGCAGCGCTGCGGCTGCGTTTCGGCCGTCGAGTTCATGGATATGGCTGAGAGATTGGTGTTGCTGCCGACCTTGGAGAGCAGCGCGGGCGTGTCCTCGGTGCAGTAGCTGCGCGTCGTCTCCTCGACGGCTGCCGTTGCCGCAGTGCCCGATCCACTGCCAACAGCTCCCGCTGTGCCCGCAGTCCCAGCAGGCCGCTGCATGCCCATGTTGATGCAGCTGGCTAGCAGCAGCTCGTCCTCCTTATCGACGTCGTTGTCCTCGCCCAGAGGCTTGTCGTCATCAACGATGCTCAAGTTGCTCAGGCTGGTCGCGCCGGAGAACTGGGCGGGCGTGTGCTCCACGTTGAACTTGCTCAGGTCATCCTCGAAGACGCTGCGCAACGGTCGCTGGCGGCTGCTTCCGCTGCCGGGAGGCAGGGCCACACTAGCGCCTGCCGCGCTGCTGCGTCGCGGCGACTGCGGCATGCTCTGCGTGGGCGAGTCGGGCAACTCGGAGGGCGAGATGACGCCGCTGGCCAGGCGACTGAAGTCACTGACCACCGAGCTCTTGTCATCACAATTGGCCACATCCACGTCCAGGGAGTCCATGGAGCTGCGCCGAGAGAACATCAGCGGCGTCTCGAGCGCCGAATTGGGTTTGGCCGGTGTTGACCCCTCCTGCGCTTGCATCTCCGGCTGCTCCGTCTGCTGCTCCTGCTCCTCCAACTTGATCGGCTTGCTGTCCGCCTTTGGGGCCGACTTACCCGGCTCGTCCAGACTGCTGAGCGAATCGTAGCGACTGAAGTAGCCCGGCGTGCCCTCCTCGCAGTAGTTGATGGGCTTCTCGGGCGTGTAGGAGCCGGAAGCCAGGGCCGAGGACAGCTTGGAGGATTGCTGCTTTAAGGGCGCTTGTGGCTGCCTCTCTCCACCCTCCTCCACGCCGCTGGACTTGATGTTCGTCTCAGCGGGTGGCGATGCCTCGGCATCGGCTTCCGCCTTGGCCGCCTGCCGCAGATCCGTGACAGACGCCGCATTCGATATGACGTAGGGCGTGTCCTCGGTCTGGTAGCACTTGACACTGTCGTCCAGCATGAGCAGTATCTCCTGCCCCTCGCCCGCTGCCTTGGCGCTCGGCGCACAGCCCGCGGCTGACTTCATGTCCGGCTCCAGTTGGTTCTCCGCATAGCGCAGACTGAAGTCCGTGGGCTGGTCTAAGTCCGTTTCCTGATATGTTGTGGCTTTGCCGCTGCTGCTGCTGTTGGCCGCGCCTTCGCTGTACTTGGCAGAATAGTCAATGGGCTGCTCCTCGGTGGCCTCCTCCACATCGTGCTCCAGCTCCAGCTCAAAGTTGCCCTGCCGCTGAGCCGCATCCGAGCGCATCAGGTGCTCGTAGGCCGTGTCCGACTTGGCCGAGTAGACGGAGTCGCGGCTCTCGCTCTTGGTCAGCAGGGCGGAGCGCGACAGCCGCGTGGGCGCCGGATGGCGACGTGTCTTATGGGAGATGACGCTGGCGCCGATGCTATTGTTAATGATATTGCTGTTGTTGCTCTCCAAGTTGTCACAGGTCTCGGCATGGCGTTCGCCCAGCTCCTGCTGCAGCGCCTTCTGCTTGCGCGCCTTCAGCGAGGGCAGCTGCTTGAGCCCCATGGAGCGGGCGATCGGATCTAATTGATCCTGATTCTGTACAGCGGGCCGAAAATTCAATAGATTCTTCAGCGCCGATGAGCTGCCCTCCGAGATCATGGCATGCTTGGAGTGTATCAACGAGCGCAGCATCGGCACCGCGCCATTATCCCATAAGAACTTCTGATCCTCCGGACAGCGCGCCGACAGATTCCACAGGGTTCCACACGAGTTGCTCACCACGGTGAGGCTCTCCGACTTGAGCTGCTGCAGCAGGATGCCCAGGCAGTTGTGCTGGCGCAGGATCTGGCGGTACGGCTCACACACGGCTATGTGGCTGGAGACGTTGCGCAGGATGCCCCCAGCATTCTCGATGATCTTGAGCGTCTTGCTCGGCCCCTCGTAGCTGAGCATGCCCACGAGGAAGGCGAGGGCGCCCTCGACGGCGCAAAACTCCGCCTTGTTGGTGCTGCAGTGCGCCGAGAGGTTCCACAGGGCCGACAGTATGGCCTTCAGCGTGTTCTCGCTCTTGTTGCGCATGGCCGCCTTGGCCAGCGCCGTCACGGTGCCGATCTCGTTCAGCACCGCCTTCATGTTGCTGTCGGCCCGCCAGGAGAGGTTGCGCAGCACGCTGGCCGTCACCTGGAGCAGGTCGTCGGGCCCGCTCGTGTCCAGCTGGGCGACCAGCGCCTCCATGAACTGCTTCTGGCCACAGAGCAGCGCCTTGTTGTTCTCGTCGCCGAACGTGAGATTGGTGAGCGCCATCAGGGCGTAGCGGCGCAGGGAATTGCAGCACTGATCCTCCGGCTTGGGTCCGTGCACGGCGTGGTCCAGGTGCACCAGATTGGGTATCACCTGCAGGGCGCCCAGCTCGCACATGGCGTGCCGATGCTCCTCGTCGAAGCTGACCTTCATCAGGGACGATATGGCCGCCAGCGGATGGCGGTCGGAGTCGTCGGCTATGGCCTCGCCGCCGCTCTGCAGCAGCGTCTTCAGGAAGCTGCAGTAGTCCACGATCTGGTCGAGCAGGCGCAGCACCTTGGCCTCCCGCCTCCCCGCCTTCTCGTCCGGATGACTGTGCACCACGTTGTGCAGCGCCAGGCTGGCGCACTTGCGCACCTCCTGCTCGTTGTCCGGCGCATGCATCATCTGCACCAGCAGAGGCATGCAGCCGGAGCGACGCAGCGTGGCACAGCTCTGGCTATTCGCGGACAGCTCGAGAAACTTCTTCGACATCTCCAGCGGATCGTTGGAGCCCAGCATCGAGAGCAGCGAGTACACGCACTCGACCTTCGCTCCCAGCGTAGCATCCACGTCGCTTGTGCTCGTCCAGGCGGTTCCCTTGGGTAGGCGTGGCAAGGGCGGCGGCGCCGCATCGCCGTCCAGGAAGCGGGAGAGCGTATACGAGGGCTCCTTGGTGCGCGACACGCGACTACTTACACTGGTGCCCACTGCCCCGGCTGCTACGCCCGCGGGTGATCCCAGCCGCTGGGCCGGCAGCAGCTCCTTTTGCTGCTGCTGCTGCGCTGACTGCCGCTCGAAGTTCCGGTCCAGGCTGCGATGCTCGCGCAGCTCCTGCGCCAGCATATAGTCCGGCGGTATGGGATTCTCGTCCAGGAAGTGCTTGGCTGGCTTCTTGGCGCCAGCCGCGCCACTGCTCTGCGTGTAGTGCAGCGTATTGTCGTCCTGGGTGAACTCCTTCTTGGTATAGCCACTGGCGGCCAGCTCATAGTCGCTAATCTCGCCATCCCGCTCGAATTTCTTGTCCATTTTCAGCTGCTCCCCGGCGGCGATCCGATAGCCATAGTTCTCCTCATAGTCTGGCGGCGCAGCTGCATCATAGTCCAAGAAATGTGGCTTTCGCTCAGGAACAGCATCCACATCCACATCCACGTCTACATCTACATCTACGTCCACATCAACATCCACTTCCCCATCCGGATCGACATCCACATCGGTGTCGTCTAAGCAAACGCCCGCCATGCCCAGCACAAGGCTGTCCTGGCCCGCGCCATTCTCCTCCAGCTCCGATGTGAGCGTTGGCTGCAACATGCTGGATCTGGTTTGGTATTCAAAGCCAAGTGCCAGAGTCAATGCGCCATGCCCTGCAATTACGAGTGAGAGGCGTCGGTTATAAATTTCAAGATGAGCTGGCCGATCAGCTGGGCGGCGAGGCGTCGAGGCATCGCTCGTCTATTTATAGCCACAACTACAGATATATGAATAGCTATATCTCTATATATATGCACACTCATGTATATATATAGCCTGCCCACCACCGGTTGGCCAAGTTGGGCCCTTGAGCGAGACGCTGCCAGCTGCCAGCAATTGAGACTCCAGAATATCAGGTGTAAGCTCAAGTGTGCGGTCTATAACAGGTAATAAACGACTCAACCACGAGCTGCCACAGAGAAAACGACCAATAAATACCCTGCTATTTTAATATAATAATAATTTAATATGTAATATGTATATATATGTTAATATATCAGACTCTCTCTTTCTCTACCAGGCTCCAAGCTATGTCATCCCCTCTCTCTTCCCTCTCTCTTTTTCTTTGTTTCCCCTTCTCGCTCTCTATCTCTATCTCAGTACCTTTCTTTATCCTTCTCTTCCTCTCTCTATCTAAATTTCTTTCTTTACCCTTCTGCCTCTGTATCTCCATCTCAATTTCTCTAAGACGAGCTGTCTCTATCTCTATGACGATATCTTCATGACGATTCCGCTCTATCTCTCTCTCTTTCTCTATGACGATTTCTCTCTATATCTCTCTTTGACGATTTCTCTCTATATATCTCTATGACGGTTGCAATTTATCTCTCTCATTCTACACGATTTATTTCTTTGTCTATCTTCCCCTCCCTTTCTCGCTGTCTCTCCTTATCTCATTGACTGCTTCCTCTCTCTCTATCTCCGTCGCTCTGTCTCTATCTATCTTCCCCTCTCTCTCTCCCTTTCTGTCCCTCTTGCTCTTACACGCCTTTGAAGCTATCTCCAATCAACATTCACTTCTACAATCATTCTACTAAGAATATCCACCATTAGAACCTATGAAAATCACATAGAAAGGCGCTTCATATTCTTTATAATTAGAACCAATGAAAATCGCATAGAAAGGCGCATCATATTCTTTATAATATATCTCCCAAATACCAAATAGATCTTTGGCTTAATATACCCTCCCTAGATGCTACCCAGCACTAATATATAAGCTAATACGATCATTATGATCATGATTGTGATCGTAATTAGCTGGCGCTGCATCTACTTTTTTTTTTTTAGAAAGTTAGCGGATCGGCAACGTCTTTGCGGAATTTCCAGTGCATGAAAAAGATACAGATGCGTTTTCAGCTGCTAATTTTATCGCTGTTGCTATTGTTGTTGCTGTTGTTGTTGTTGCTGTTGTTGTTGTTGTTGCTGTTATATTTCTCATTTGAGCTGCCGTTGAATTATGCGCTTTGCAATTGGGGACTGCATTTCTGATGGCAGCGGCGCATGCGCCGTATAATTGGATATATGCGTATGCCCACATGTGCATATATGTGTATGTGTGTGTAAAGATGAGTGCATGGGTGCGTATGTGTGTGTGAGTGTGTGTGTGACATGGTTACGTTTTACATTCTCATAGATGGAGCTGCTTAGCTCGTGAATTGTGGCACCCTAAACATAGATCATATATGTGCTTCAGGCTCCAATTGGCAAATTCATCAAAAACTCATTCGCAAATAGAATGTATTCTTCCAATTGGACAATTACGGAAATGCATGACAGTACAGTAAGCATTCGCAGTAGATAGATAGAGCTGATAAGTGTGATTCGTAAGCAATTGGTCACTCTTTGAATGGTGTAATTTATTAGTCAAAGCAAATTTTGAATGAATAAATGGGAATTTATAATATATTTTATTTATATGACTATATTAAAAATTAATAATATATTTTTATTAAATGAATTGAAAATTAAACTCAATTTATTTTTATTTATTCAAATATTTACTTGAAGCAATTTTAAATTTTATTTAAGTTACTTTTTTCTCCAGGTTTAAGTAATAATATTAAATATATATTAATATATTATAGTTTTAAATATATTATAAACTCAATTTTATTCGTTCAGGTAAATATTTACACATATATAAATATAAAAAAATGAATATAAATATATTATAAAAATAAATATAAATACATTTGAATTTATAATATACTATAGTATTAAATACATTAAAAATTCAAATTGATTTAGTTTAATATATATTGCTTTTAGCATATATATTTATTAGATTTTTTCATTTATATATATGTAAATTAAATACCTGACAGAAATAATAATTTCTGCTTTAAATTATCATGAAAATTGCAAAATTCGATCTAGCGAATAATTACTGTGCATGCATAATACGTATACAATTCTAATAAGCACTGCGAAACACCAATCCATTCCTATAAATATGGACATACGTATATATGTATGGGCAGTTGTATGTATGTATGTATGTATATATGCATGTGTGCAAGTCAATAAATAATGAGTGATTCGCTTACTCAATCCAAGTGCGACCCTCTTTGAAATTTAATACGTAACTATACAAATTCGGGGCAGTCTGATAAGAAACGCTTTCTGATAAATGGAGCACATTCTTATTTGTGTGTGCGTGTAATGTTTGCCTGTGTGTGTGCACAATTACGTATGTTTGTATGTATGTATGTATGTACACAGCCGGCATTTTAGCAAGTCGAATGAATCAACAGTTCATCAATTAGTCAATGCCTAAGCAAGTAAATGTACATACATATGTATGTAAGTATGTATGTATGTAAATTTGTACTTATTGTTGGCAAGTATCAAAAGGAATTCGTATGCGTCACTTGTCTAGTCGGGCGCCGCTTCTCCCGCTGTCTTGAGTGTCATTAACCGACCAGCTACCCATACAGACATACGTACGTACGTATGTATGTATGTAAGTACATACCCACACACTTAAATTTGCGAAGACCACAAAAGGAAGCGACGTTTTGACTTGGCACACATTTTGCATACCGAAAATCCAAACAGCAGAACTATCGCCAAAGCAAAAGAATGAGCAGTGAGAAGTGAGATGGGCAGACAACAGACATTAAAAAGAGATATGATGGAAGTATGCGCAAAAATACCAAACGGAATAATGATGGGCAAGCAAGGCGCACCTTAAATACCCTCTCACTGTCAGTATTTTGTATTTGGTATGCAAACCAAGAGAGAATTTGTTGTGCAGAAGACAGAATAATTAATTATTATTATTAATTAAATTTTTATAATTATCGGAATTCCTAAATAGCTTATGGAGCTCATTTTGTAAGAGAATATTGAGCAGGCTTAGAAATTAAAAGATATTTTTAATGACATACGAAAAAATGATCAAAGAAAACAATAAACTTTAAAGTTAACCCGTTTTTTTTTTTGTATAGAAAGCTGCTCCTTAGTTTAATAAACTTGTATAGAAATTATACTTTATGCATTTATTTAAAGGGCTAAAATGTCACAAGCTGAAGACAACGCTTAAGTACTTTGCGTGCCATAATAAAAGTACGCGCCCGTTCCCATAAATATGAATGTCTGCACATACATACACACACACTCACATACATGTGCTTGTTGAGTGTATGCATGTATGTGTTCTTTTAATGAACGTCTTTCGCTTCTGTTGCTGTTGTTTGTTTTCCTTTAGTTTTTGTCTTGTCCAGTTTTTCTTTTGGCAGGCAGAGATCATTATTATGTAAATGGAAGCAAAGTAAAAGGGAAACTAAATACTTTGAGTTGGTTCAACTATTTTGCGACTGTCGCTCGTTCGACCAACAACAATTAAACACAAATAAAAACAAAAGCAGCAAACGCGAAACCCCTGGAGCATGCATAATAAATAAATACATGTGAATACGCATACGAGTGCAAATGCTTACAATGCAGACGCAGTGATTAATTATGGTAAACAAGAGTGGGAAAAAGTGACCGAATAGAAATGAAAACTTATCAATTAGCTGCGCTACATTCACTTCTCTGCAGCAGCAGCAGCAGCAAAAAGGGGCAAAGCCAAAACAACAACAACAACAGCGCGTGCACAGCCCATGCAGTTGATAAAGGAGGATGGAAAAGACAATACAGATGCATGCACAAGGCACACACCCACACACGGCGCAGCCGCTTGCACACTCACACACACACACGCATACGCGCGCCAATTGGATTTTATTGATTTTTCCTGTAAAAGGAATATGCACGGAAACGAAAAACGCCAAAAAATGAAATTTAAAAACTTGACAATTATTTAATTGGTTAACAAACTTGTCACAAGAGCGTAGGCTATAACCAGATCGTTTTCTTATTTTTTTTTGATTAGTTTCGTTGCTTTTGTCACATACATACAAGAATAAAGAAGATTTTATTGAGTCTCCCACACACAGCGACAATTTTTTAGTTAGTGCCTACCTTGAGCAAAAGTTCTTAATGGCTCGAAACAGCTGCTGGCTGGAGATTAGGCACCTTTCATGCTTTATCTCAATTGTTTGCTTTGAGCGATTGCAATTATAAATAATTCTTACACATTTCGCGATAAAACAAATAAGAGCGGACGTACTTTTTATTTTGTATTTACGGCAAAACGTCCGTGCGCAGCGGTTTTGCGTGCCACGGCCAATTCTTATTGGTGATATACTAGTGGTGGACTTTTCACACCGATAATAACTTAACATTTTATCCAGATGTTATTAACATTTGGGCAGCTGGCAAAAAATACCAAAACTGTTGGCTCGTATTTTAAATTTAACAGCTGTTAAGAACATAGAAGTTCTTATTGACAAAAATATCAATTTCACTTAAATGTATGTATATGCTGTATTGTAGCAGAGGCTTAATGGATATTAATTATCGAATTTTAAGCTATTAAAATATATAATACAATTTCAGCAATATTATGAGTAAAGCCCGCCCAAACTGTCTTGTCTAAGCGACCTATCGAAATCGATACAATGTTATCGCAACGAAACAAAGAAAAACCAATCGAAATTAACGCATTGCTATCGCAAGTCAGTAATCGGTGGCGGCCAGTCGCAGTAGCAAACATCAAACAAAAAAAGGAAAATTATATTGAAATTGCAAATCATTTGTGTATTGATTTCTTGCGGTCGTGAATAACACACAGTGATACACAATGGAGCAAATGGACGTCGATGTCGATGTGACGGCCAAGCCGAGCACCTCCTCGTCCGCAGCTGCATCCTCGGCTGGCGATGCCGCCGGCAACAAACAACAGCAAATCAAAGGCAACATTATGGCTGCGACGGGCACAATTGCGTCGGTCACGATCTCATTGCATCCGTTGGTCATCATGAATATATCGGAGCACTGGACACGCTTCCGGGCGCAGCACGGCGAGTCGCGTCAAGTGTACGGCGCGCTGATAGGCAAGCAGAAGGGCCGCAATATCGAGGTAATGAATTCGTTCGAGCTCAAAACGGATGAGATTGAGGAGGAAACGATCATCAATAAAGACTACTACAACAAGAAGGAGCAACAATACAAGCAGGTGCGTTTAAATGCCATAATCCACATGACCGTAGTTTCTTATAAACCCATTCTTTTGCAGGTCTTCAGCGATCTGGACTTTATCGGGTGGTATACAACGGGCGACAGTCCCACTGCCAGCGACATCAAGATTCAGAAACAAATAGCCGAGATTAACGAATGCCCCATCATGCTGCAGCTGAATCCGTTGCCACGCAGTGTCGACCAGCTGCCAGTGAAGCTGTTCGAATCGCTCATCGACCTGGTCGACGGCGAGGCCACCATGCTCTTTGTGCCGCTAACCTACACGCTGGCCACCGAGGAGGCGGAGCGCATTGGAGTGGATCATGTGGCACGCATGACCACCAATGAATCGGGCGAGAAGAGCGTGGTCGCCGAGCACCTGGTGGCCCAGGACAGCGCCATCAAAATGCTGAATACACGCATCAAAATCGTCCTGCAATACATCAAGGACGTCGAGGCGGGCAAGCTGAAGGCGAATCAGGAGATACTGCGCGAAGCGTATGCCCTGTGCCATCGGCTGCCCATCATGCAGGTGCCCGCCTTCCAGGAGGAGCTCTACACACAGTGCAACGACGTCGGCCTCATCAGCTACCTGGGCACGCTGACCAAGGGCTGCAACGACATGCACCAGTTCGTCAACAAATTCAACATGCTCTACGATCGCCAGGGCTCGTCGCGGCGCATGCGAGGACTCTATCCCTAAGCGAACATCTATCTGGAGCTATTTATTTCAATATACATATATATAGATATTCTGAATTGCTGCTCATTAAATGTGAAACACTACGAGAGATTAGCAAATGTCTGTTGTGGATAGAAGTGGAAGGACGATAATATATGGTGTGTGTGTAATCCTGATCCTTATTCAGATATGGATCTGATTTAGATGTAAGATATTTTAGCGAAGACTAATCCAGCTTAATTAGTTTATATATTCCATTCCAACTTATTTCTCAATTTATTTTCAAATCTACTTCAAATGTCACTCAAACCTGAATCCTGCCCGACTTCATAATACCTTTACCAATTGATTTTTCAAGCCGTTTTAAAATCTCCTTCAAATCCGAATCCTGTCCAACTTCATAATACCTTTACTAATTTATTTCTCAATCCATTTTTTAATCTAGCTCAAACCTGAATCCTGCCCGACTTCATAATACCTTTACCAATTGATTTTTCAAGCCGTTTTAAAATCTACTTCAAATCCGAATCCTGTCCAACTTCATAATACCTTTACTAATTTATTTCTCAATCCATTTTTTAATCTAGCTCAAACCTGAATCCTGCCCGACTTCATAATACCTTTACCAATTGATTTTTCAAGCCGTTTTAAAATCTACTTCAAATCCGAATCCTGTCCAACTTCATAATACCTTTACCAATTTATTTCTCAATCCATTTTTTAATCTAGCTCAAACCTCAATCCTGCCCGACTTCATAATACCTTTACCATCAACAGTTCCCAGGCTTATTTTTAATGCAATTTTTATTATTGTTTGCAAACTACACACAGTTGGAATTAAGCAGTTGGGGGAAACCACATACATATGCTTATCACTTTCTCATCTTACGCCTCCTCTGCCTCCTCCATACATAGAGCTTCGAGCTACTTAAATTCAAATCAACTTAAATACATAAACTTCTGCGGTGGGCCCAATCTCTCTAATGGTTATAGTCGTCCAATTTGATGTTGGCGGCATATTGTTGCAAGAACTCGACTTCCAGGGGATGCATCTCCTTGGCGGGTATGATCAGTGAGTGGAGTGGGCCGCCCAGATCCGTGGCACGCATCCCGTGCAGCGTGCTCACCACAATCTGTTGCGTATCCTGGCCGACGCGTGCCAGACCCACGCAGAGCGATTGCTCATTCAGCACTGTATTCCGCTCCAGAGCGTCCTTCTTCTCGACAATGGTCAGCAGCTGTTGGGCGGCCTCGGCGACACTCATGAAGCGCGGCGGCATGTACTCCTTGCGTTTGCGCATTAGCGACTCGGGTGTGGGCTCCTTAACCTTAATATCAAGGAGACAGAGCGTGTGCATGTTGTGCAGGCGATTGAGCTTGATTTTGTCGTAGAAGCTGTCCGGCTTCCAGGTCTCGTCCCAGTACGGTATGGAGACGGTTTCGCCAAATTTGTACAGCTGCAGGCCGCAGCAGCCGATGGCGTTCATGATGGACGCATTGTGGATGACCTTGTAGGGGATGTTCTTCTCCTTGGCGCGCAAAATGAAGTCTGTGTGTGTGGTGGCGCCAAAGGGGTCGCCCACGACGAGCAGGGCAACGTCTGCTTCCCCAGCACCAGCCAAAATCTCGTCGGCGCCCTGCTCCACAAGGTCACGGTCGGCCAGCAGCAGGGGACGCCCGTAAAACTCTTGCTAAAAGCAAAAAAAAATTGAGGCAAATGTTTAAATATAAATATATAATTGTATAAGCTCGGCATTTGTCATATTTGCAGCGCACGCACACGCAGTGCTCCCCACTCACCATGTCCTCAAGGCTGCAGCCGAGAATCGAGGTATACATTTCCAGGTACACACGACTACATTGCTTCACAATTTCAAGGCCTTTCACCGTGATATCCTTGATATCGCCCAGCCCGAGTCCGATTAAATAGAACATGTTGCCTTGCTATTGGCGCGCAACTCACAATTGATTTGCGTTTTTTTTTCTATTTTGTTGCAAATATATAAATGTATATATTAAACCTTTGCGGAAACCGACACGTGCCCGTTATATTGGATTTGCACCTCGCTTGTTGCTTCTTCACGCGCGGACGACGCGATTGCACTAACATCTGTTTGCCAGTGTTGCCATGTGCGCCATTTTAGAATTTGATCTAATGGCGCCTAAAGTGAACACTCTTCTTTCAGGTGGTCACACTGGCAAGTAAATTACAAAAACTTAAATTAAATAATATATGATGAAGTAATTATAAGTACACAAATTTATAGCCAGCTCTAATAGTCTGCTACTCATATTATTTTTCTATAAAACACTACTTTGTATATATTAAAAGCCCATAAGATTGTTCACCGAATTTATTCAGCTGCACTACCTCTAACAATAAAAAATACTAAAAAGAGCGCAGAATTATGCTATTCAACATAGGCATGTTATCGTTATCGACCGACTCGATTTATTGCTGTATATTCCACGTGCGGCTAGAACCATATTTTAATTTCGTATTGTTCTCTTTGTTTTTTACGAATTACCAGAAGAAAAGATGCCGCCCGTAAGAAAGCCCAAGCCAACAATGGTTAAGAAGCAAGGGACTCCAGCCAAATCTCCGGCCCAGAGCAAAAGCGTAATTTCTGGCCAGGTAAGTTGCGCACTAACAAGCGGAGCCCCAAGTAACGGTGTCTGAACTCCATGTTTGCAGCTCAAAAAGAAACTAAGCAAGGCGAAGCCAGCTCCCAAGCAGCGCCCAGAGCGTGGAGTAGTATTCATCAAGCATTTGCCACACGGCTTCTTCGAGCAGCAATTGCGTCAATATTTCAAGCAATTTGGACATGTGACGCGGCTGCGACTCGCCCGCTCCGAGCGAACCGGCGGCAGCAAAGGATACGCCTTTGTTGAGTTCGAATACCCAGAGGTGGCCAAAGTGGCGGCCAGTACCATGGACAACTATCTAATGTTTCAGAAGGTGATCAAGGCAACGTATATACCGCCAGAGAAGCAAAGGTTTAACTACTTCAAGAACACCGTGAAGAAAGTCACAAATAAGGTAAGGCAATAGCAAATAATCTATATGGAAACTCTCTAAAATATCATCAATTCCAGGCTGGCAAGGAGATTTATGTTTCGGATTTAACCAAGGCCACGCATCGCAGTGTCAAGCAACAAAACGATTGGAGCGAAGCTGCCTGCCAGAAGCGCACAGTCGCCGGTATTAAGAAGCTAAAGCAGATGGAAAAGAAATATAAGCACCTGGGCATTGATGTCTCCAATTTCATTGTGGAGCCGCTCAAGAAGCTGAAGGAGACCGCGGCAGAGCAGACTAAACCCTCAACGAGCAACAAATCAAAGGAGCAGCAAAAGGAGTTGGAGCTGGCAGATCTCCTGGGCAACACCATTACCGAGGACTCGGACGATGAGGACTATGTGGATGCTAGTGATGACGATAGCGAGCCAGAACCCAACAGCGCTGAAGATGATAGCGATAATGATTCTGAGGAAGAGGAGCAAAAAGTGGTGAAGCCAAAAGCCGCCGCCAAAAAGACACAGAAGAAAAACGCAGGCGCTGAGCGCTTAGTCGAGCTGACCAAACGCAAGCCCGGCACAGGTGGTGTCCAGAAGAAGAAGAAGAAGCCCGCCGCAGTCGGCCAAGGCTGCCCCAAAGTCTGCCACAAAAACGCTGCAGCTGGCCGCAGCCAAACAGTTGGCCAAGCCGTTGCAGAAGAAGATTGGCAAGAAGCTAAAGAAGTAGATTCGTAGTATATTTACCAGAATAGTTAAGTAAACAAACATTTTGTATAGAGTAAACTAATTGTGCGCCTTTGTAGACCCGGACATCTCGAGTTTGATGCGTTTGCACTTCATGCGACGATTTTGAAACCAGACCTTCACCTGACGTTCGCTCAGCTCCAGGGCGACGGCGATCTCGTACCGACGCAGTCGCGTCAGGTAATTGGAGTAGCTGAATTCCGCTTCCAGCTGCTTGAGCTGCGTTTTGGTAAAAGCTGTGCGTTCCTTCCGCTGCGAACTGCTGCCGCTGGCTGCTGTTTCACTTGGCTGTTCCATGGTCGTGGCAGATGCTACGCTAGCTGCCAATTGCAGAGCGTGGCAGCTATAGACCGCAGCCGTGTCTCCTGGCCAGGATCTGTTGCTGTAATCCTCATAGCTGGGCGCGTTGGGCGGCTCATAGCTGAAGCCGTAGTCGAAGTTCTCATAGTCATTTACGTAATAGGCGGCTAGATCTGTGCTGCAGTTCTTCATGGTAGCTCCTGTTGGTCCAACACTCTAATTAATACTGAGCGCTCGGCCCAACGAAGACGCCTCTTAAGACGAGTTTCTGCGCGAGCCGCTCATTGGCTGGGCCTCTTCGCAGTCGATTGGCTCAATCTGTTTTTCCACTTAAATGTAAATGATGTGCCGCTGATATGATAATTGTGCGCAACATCTGGACACACACAGCCCCCCACAGCCGCCGACTCGACCAGCCGTAACGTCGCGTGCTCTACTCTGGCTCAGCCTCGCCCATGCCTTCGCCTCTGAGCACTTGTGACACCCACAAACTCTGTTGTTGTTTTCTTAAGACTCTCGGATGGCAAAACAAAACAAAAATAAAAGTCGGCTAGAAACGGAAGTAGCTGCAGCTCGCATGTGTGTGGCTCCTGGGTCTAACAGCACACATGAGTCAAGTGCTTTGTACGACTGAAAGAACTCTTAAACATTTTTAATATCGCTCATAAAAGTGCGTATATAGTGGATATAGTAGATGATTGTCAATCGCACGAGCTTTTTACTTTTTGCGCATCATTTGACTTGGCTACGGTGCGGATATCCACTTGCCCAGCTTTAACTACTGATCGGCACTCTTTTAATAGCGTGTCTTCAAATTGCTGTCAATATAATAGCACATATGAGGAAGCAAAGAATAAAAAACTAACTTATAGCTTAAGTTAAAGTCTAAATTAATATTTTTTAAATTCAAATTATCAATAAACGCGCCAAATAGTCTACACAACATCTGGCAACGCCATTAAATAAATTGACTATGTTTATTTGCTTGCTTTTTACCAGCATAAAAAATGTATTATAAATTCTGACATGATTATATTCATTTAATAATTGTTTGTATTTGCTTTACTAGCTTTTCATTAAATTTATTTTATTTGCGCAACTCTTTACTTTAGTGGCGGCACGATAATAAAAACACGTTCATGTAAAAAAATCGAATAAGTGCCGCAATCGATATACGCGCGCATACCTAGGTGAATAAATGAACGCGGCTATTAAACATCGATAGGTTGAAACAACAACAGAAAGGCGTCCGTGGTGTTCGGTTCGCGAGTCGCGCATCTGCATCAGCTTTTTTCGAATATAAATTAATTAAATTAATGCAAAATAAGTTATAGCTTATGTTAATAGCATAGCAGCATGTATAAACGCGCGCCGCAATGATTAATTAAAGTAGTAGCCGCACCAGTGGCAGCCGTGCAGCAGCGACTGCGGCAAAGTGTTCAAAGTGGAGAGAGAAAAAGTCTCAAAAAAAAAAAAACACCGAAAATCTTTAACAAGTTTTTGTGCTTGTAGCCGTGTGAGTGCGTTAAAAGAAAGCTGCGCTATTGCCTGAGCAGCAATTGAATTGCAAAATATGATCAACAAAATACGAGCAGCCAATTTATAAGTTGTACTTGTGTGAGTGTGTGTGTGTGTGTGCCTGTGTCTGCGTTTGCGTGCGTGCATTTGTGTGCGTCTGTGCCTGCGTGTAAGTGAAATAAAAGCAATTGTAAATGAGTGCGCAAAGAAGTTGTGAAGTGGCGGCAGCGACAGCCAAGCCCAAAACTTCAGTCAAGCATTGCGAGAGGGAGGAACGCCACAAATATTAAAACAAAGTGCAAATGACGACAGCGTCAAACACGTTGGCAAATTAAATACGACTTAAAAAAAAAAAAAAAAAAAAAAAAAAAAAGTAACAGAAAACGTAAATACCGAAGTTAGCAACGGTCAGCAGTTCCAGGTGGTCAGCACAGAGCAGCAGCAGCAGCAGCAGGAGCAACACACTCACAGACACACACACCCGCACAGGGAGCGGCAAAGGAAACAGAAACAGCAGCAGCAGCGCAGCAGCAGTGGGCGACAACGTCAGCGTCGCGCAATGACCGAGGAATTGAAAGTGGTGCTGCGTCGCAGTCGCAGCGAGCAGCATTCCGGTTTCGGGTTTTCGCTGCTCGGCACAACTGGACCGCCGCATGTCATCTACGACATTGTTGAGAATTCGCCGGCCGCCGACTGTGGTGCGGTAAGTAATAGTCACACATACATACATATGTATGCACACACTCTTTTTTCGCTCACCCGCTTTGTGTTTGTTCAAATATTGCACTCAGCGTCCCTCTGCCGCAAGCTTTTATCCTACTTTTGGCGTTGCCGTATTCCCATTTGGGATTGCCCTATGACTTCATCAACCACCGAGGCGCACCGCAACAGAGCCAAATGGTGAATATGTGGTGCACCACCACCCCCTTATACACTGAAGCCATTGCAAATGGGGAATAAGGGTATAATGGTTTTCTGACAGTGTATGTAACAGGCAGAAGGAGGCGTGCCACTCCCTATAAAAGTATATATATGAGTTGATCAAGCCCTGTCTGTCCGTCCACAAAAACTTGATATTTGACATTTGAAAATAATACTCGTATATACCGTACGCTGAATGAGCTTATCTTTTTGTTTCGATAACTCATTCCATTTCGTTATTATCGATACAAATCGATCATTTTCAAGCATAACTTAATTACCGTGAAAGCTATAGACTTCAGATTTGCAGAGTGTGTTCAATTTTTGTTATTTTTTTGGATTTTGAATACCGCTAATTTGCAAAACACGTATATTTGATATATACCAGAAACTTGCGTTGTTTTTGCAAATACAAAGATATAGACAAGCTAATCACACTCTGAAAGTTTCACTGAGGAAGTCCATCTGGAAGAAAAGTTATTTAACAATCAATTTTCCATAGTAATGCCCATATTGTAGTCCAAGCGCAGCCGCTATGCAAGCTGCGCAGTAAGCAGAGCGCGTGCCTATGATAGAGTGTGTAAGTGTGTATATGCAAGCGTTATATGCAACGTATAATTAAAGGAAGCGCATTGGAATATCAGCTCTTCGCAAGGGTTCAGGGTATCTCCTAGCCGTGCCGCCTCTCGACTAGAGCACTCTTGTTTGTTGTTGTTGTCGCATTTGCCGCTGTGGAGATAAGAGCAATTCCTACGCGTGCATGTGTGAGAGCTTTCAATTTAGCTGGCAGAGCGCTGGCAGAAGTCGCGAAACGCGACCTCGACGCAGTCATCGGTGTTGCCCATCTTCAATAACGCCCACTGTGATGTCATCGTGTCACTTGCCATTCTATGGGGAGCGCAGGCACTGACTGGCCACACATACGAAAACACACACACACACACACACACACACACACACACACACACACAAAGAGCTAACACTATGTATCAATTTTCATTAGGGGTTTCGCTTCTATTTACTTTTGTTATTGAAATTCCCATGAAACGCTTTGCTCATTTCGATTTCAATTTAATAATAAAAAAAATAATAAAAAATGAGGAAATACAAACATACCAATAAATGTGTATATATATATATATATTTATATATATGGCATTGCCGCTAAAATCAAATACGTAAATTGGCAATTCATTTTGCTAGATCTGCTGAAATTTTCATTTTCATTTCCATCTCAATACAAATGTATCTAAAAGGCAATAAATCATTTGTACTATACACACTTTTGCATACTATATTCACAACAAGTTGGAATCCAAGTTCCTTTTAAGTATCTCCCACATATTTGATAAGAAATCTTAAAATAGCTAAGAGGTTAGCTAACATTGCCTTGTCTGTTTTGTTTGTTCAGTGTTATCTATGGAAGAATCTCTTATCTTTTACCTTTCATATCTGAGCTATAATTGGCCTTGATGCTTCCAGAGGTTTACTCATTGATTCCACATATGTGTATACATATGTGCATACATACCTCTATATACATGCCTGCATATGTGACACTCCCTCAAGAATTAATTTCAAAAGAAATGTTAGACATGACGAATGCATCGGAAATGGTTAGTTAGGGATATGTTCACGTACGCCGGAGTTGCATTAGACGGAATGGAACGTGCTGCACATGCCAAATGCGTAAAGTTCATTGAAAACTATGTGGATTTTCAACTCTATTCAAAAGAAATGCAAAGTAATCGAACAAGCACAACAAAACTAACGGCAAGAAAGCGCAGCTATAAAAAGCAAAGCAAAGCAAAGACAAAATTATAACATGTAAGAAAACTCAAGTCGGGTGTGACTGACTAGGGCATACCCTGAAACCCGTCGAAGTTGAGTTTTTAAATAAACTCCTTAGCTTAAAATAGCAACCCTAAAGCATTTTTGGGAAAAATTAAAGTAAGATAAACCGACCGACATTAAAAGACCAATCAAAAAATTGCAAGTCTCTAGCTCTTAAATGTTCTGAGATCTACGCGTTCAAGCATACGAACAGACTGACGGAATCCGCTTATCGTCCTGATCAAGAATATATATATATATATACTTTATGTGGGCCTGCCAGACTTTCTTCTGCCTGTTACATAAATTTTAACAAACCCATTATACCCTGATTTCTCGTTTTCAATGGGCTCAGGGTATAAAAAACAAAGCAAGCCAAAGTAAAGACAAAATTATAAAAATAAGTCGTACTCACACACAAACACACACACACACACACACACACAAAAGGCAGAGACACTTACTCACACACACACGCTCAGACTCGTGCATAATTATCAGACACAGCAAATGTAAAGAAAATTAAAATCAAAAAACAAACAAGCTACAAAATGTTTGTGTACGTTTTTTTTTCTTTCTTTCTTTATTTATTATTGCTTTCGAGTGCGGCTTTTGTTTTTTTTTAGAAATAAATTTATTCGCACGACTCAAACGACTCGGACAGCGACAAGAGAGAAAAGTGTGAAAGCCAGAAGAGCTAAGAAACACGAACACAAAGAGTCGAGTGCAAAAAACGTGTTTGGAATTTTTAATTTAAATATTAAGTAATTTGACAAATAATACAAGATAGATATGTGTGTATGTCTGTATGTGCATGTCGAAGACAAAAAAGTTGTCGGCCCGTCGCAGCAGCAGCAACATTTGCAGCCGCAACGTGGCCAGCGTCGACGTCGACGCAGACGCTAACAGAGCAAGCAACTCGTCGACATCGCTGCCGGCGTTGTAATCGCATTCACGCACACACACACACACACACACCGGCACGCACTTTTTCAATTTGTTATTATCGCTTTCGCTTACAACTTGTTGTTCCTCTCAGAGGGGGATGCTAGTTTAGTCGCGCTATCTCGCGCGTTGTCTCCTCGTTTATTTGTCTCTTGCTGTGACTGTTGTTCTGTTGTTGTGTTGTTCTGGCTGCACAACAATTTTTCAATGAGTTGTGAATCACACACAATTCACACTCCATGCTTGTCATATCTATATATGTATGTGTGTGTGTGTCTGTAAATATGTACGAATGCAAGCGCATAAAATGTCTGTGTAAATATCTACCGTTGGCTGTTGTCTTCGAGTATTAGAGCTGGACCGTGACTTTAGCGATAGTTTATTAATAAGAAAATTAGTAAGTGTTGCCGGATGCTCTGAAGATTTAATCTATAAAATGATGTAATAGCATTGTTATTATGGGTAGATATTTAAGAATTATGTAACAAAATTTGTATTAAAATTTTGTTAGCAATATGTGCACAAATATATTTTAATTAGGTGTAAATATAAAGACCAAGGGTATAAAGTTGCCTGCTGAACGTGCCATCTTCAGTCTATTGCATTGTGCGCACTTTCTGTTTTGACTCTACTTCTTCTTCTTCTTTTTGTTGTTTGCTGGCAGCTCTAACGCTCATTCTTTCTATGCATTTGTGTGTGTGTCGTGTGTGTGTGTGTGTTGCGTGGTTTTGTTTGTCTACAATTTGATACGACAACAAATAGGAAATTTATATTAATTGCGCGAATGGATAACAAAAGAACTGTTAATTTGTTGAACATATCAAATGTTGGTTCCACCTAAGTGATTTCTATTGCTATAAACAATCACACCTGTGTGTGCATAGGTGTGTGCTTGTGTGCCTGTCCGTTGGTATTGGTTTCATCATAACATCGACAGACGCTTAAATGTGCATATGCACAATGTCATTAATCAAATTCCTGGATATTCTACATTTTGGTTGATTTTGTTCCCCCGTTCCCAACTAAATTGCTTTTTAATTTCTACTTTGAAACGGAGATGGAGACGAGTTTTAGAGGAACGAGAACCGTCCCCATTTCAATTACATGTATATGCGAATGTGTGTGTGTGTAGTGTTTGTGTTTGTATTTGTATTAGTGTTTGTGTTTCCTCTAAACTGGTCCAAAAGGCCGCATAAGAGCGTTAATCACCAACATTTCACGCGGAACGCATCCACTTCGGGTCGGCCATGTACATCTATTGTGGCCACAGTCTTTGCCTCGCCCACTTCCTTGCCAGCCCCCTTTCGCGGTTTCTGTACGTCTGGCAGCACTGTCTTGCAAAACTCTAACGCTAAGCTTAATTAGACTTTAACTGGAAGTGACTAACGACTTTTGTCAGTGTGCGCTGCCTGAAAACAAATTAATTGTCGCCGACCGCCGGCCAAACACAAAAGGAACAAAAGAATGAAAAGACTACAAGGCTATATTGATTTTTTCTTGTTGTCTCAAAGTGCAAGTTTTACACACGAACACACACACACACACACACATGTACATGCCAATGTATTAGATGCATTGGGTCGTCTGCCGACCCGACATTATCTATTATATTTATATGTGTGCGTGTGTGTGTGTGTATGTGTCGATGGCTTCACACATTTAGAAAATTGTCATCGAATGCGAACGTTAGGCAACAAATTTCAAGCTCTAGAAAACATAAAACTGTCATTTGTGGGTTCAATGTGCGTAGCACACGACTCGGGTGGTGGGCAGGTCACGACACGGTACGACAGAACTAACGTGCACGCGACACTTTGCCATTTCGATAAATGTCAACGTTCCGCGTGCGGCCGGCCAAAGAGAGTTCTTTTTGTTCTCGCTTGACTCTTTGCTGGAAGTCAAAAGTGCACACACTATAAAGTCAATTCGCTTTAATTGAATTACAAAAGCAAAAAAAGAAAAAGAAGAAATGAAAAATGCGCGCGCGTTTATTAAGTTAGTTTTTTAATGGCGGCGCAACGGGTGAGACGGTCTGAGGTGAGGTACGATGAGGTAAGGTGAGGTGTGGTGAGATGAGCTGGGCTGAGCTGGGCAGTGCTGTGTTGTGTTTTGTAGTGTTGGGCTGTGCTGAGTGGGGGGCGGCCTTTAAAGAGGTTGGTGGCGGCGCTGAGCGCACGCTGCGGTTCGTTGCACGACACGCCACAGCGAACATCGCAACAACAACAACAGCAGCAACGAGAGCATTTACGAAATAATAAGTTAGAACAATGAGTGCATAAGGCACTCGGCATGCAAAAAGCAGCCGAAGAAAGCGCAGTGTGCAGTAAACTTTGCGCTAAATCTAAGCATTTTATTAAAAAAAAAGTGTTTGTTTGTGTGCGCCCAAGCGTCACAAAAGACGCTTTCAAACACTACAACAAAAGCAACACCATAGTTTGCTCTTAATGTATGCGTGTTGTGTGTGTGTGTGTAAGTGTGTACGTAATGCACGTAATGTGCACACACATGTGCATAAATGGCTGCACTTTGTCTGGCGGTGTTGCCACTTGGCTGCTGTCTGTTGGCTGCAAATTGAGTGGCAGCACTTGTAGTTGTCATCCGTCTCGAGTTCTTTTAGCAAGTGTGCGAGTGTGTGTGTAGTGTGTGTGTGTGTGTGTGTGTTTTTGGTTTTCTTTGTTTGCATTCCCTTAGCCGCCTTTAGAATGCTCAATTAGACGCAAAGTGGCCGACTAGCCGGCCGGCCGGCTACCTGATTGGCTTGGCGCAGTCGACTGGATGATTCCTCCCCACCTCCAATGCCCTGGTTAGCTATTTCGGCATATATTTACAGTGCAGTCGCAACAACGCGCATACGAGCGCAAATCAATAACAAAACGAGCACCGAAAATAAACTTGTTTTTCTTCGATTTGAAAAATGAAAAAGACGAACAAAAAAAAATATTTTTCTGGGCGGTTTGCTCGTATTTTCGTAGTTTTCGCTTTGCACAAATGCAAATACAGGTCAGATTGTTGGGCTGTTTGGGGGGAGGGGGGTTACAATTCGTGCTAATTCCCCTTTGCCTAGCCTGGTATTTTTTTTGCTTCTGTGTTTCCCCATTGCCTGGGCTGGTATTTTGAAATAAAGTTCATTTCTGCGTTTCGCACTGAACTAGGTAAAAAGCTAAGCAGCTGTGAAATTGTCGTAAAAATTGAAATCCGACTCTAAATACTTATTCCACGTACCGTTAGAGGTTGCGCAAAAAACTTGTTCTAGAGCATGGCGATACGGTTTATTTGAATTGCGGATTACGGTAAAAGGCTCTTTTATGGCTCTAAATATGCATATTTACCCAGCTCATTCGAGCGCACAGCGCAGCGCGTAAATAACTTAATTCGGATGCTCTCGCAGCCGTTTGCCGTTTGCCGTGAAACAGAAACGTAAACATAAAATAGCGTCAGAATTAACATGATGTCAAAAGGGGGCCAGCCGACACTCAAATTGACATAATTAAGCGCGACGAAAGCGATGCCATATCTCCATTTGTGACTTCCGCCCTTTAGCCGATTGCACAACACCTACACACCTACACACCGACACACCTAGCCACCCAGAAGCCGGTGAGTGTGTGTTGGTAGAAACGACGTTTTAGTGATTATTTGTTTACTTTTCGCCTGATTTATATTTGTGATTTGGAAAAGGGAAGCACACACAATGGACAGTTGAGATTGCTGGCAAGGTCGTTCGAAACACAAACACACACACGCTCACACTCACATTCACACACTCACATTCACACTCTCACATTTGGAATGAGTGCAAATAAATGAGCGCGCGAATTAGGGATACGCTCGAGCCAAATCAAATTATGCAGTCCATTCAAATGAGACGTCAGAGCGGACTAGCCTGATGATAAATGACAGACAGCTCTGTGTGTGACTCTGGCCTGGTCAGTCTATTCACAATAGTGCACGCTATGAGCACAAGTGAAAGAGAAAGGCAATATGGCAAATCAAATAAAAACTAAGAAATCACGTTTAAACAGAATGGCAAAGCTATTAGTGGAGTCACAGTGTAAAATGCTCTCCACCGACGGCCCACAGCCCACAGCCCACTTAATCGCACCGTTGCCCTATTTTGTGCTAGTTTACCTTGTTAGATATGTATGTATGTACGTCACTGGGGCCGGTGGCAGCTGGCGGGCGCTGCTAGCGCCTGGACGTAAAACTTTGCAACTGGCAAGTTGTTTAACGCCTTCTTTACTTTTGAATATGGCATTGATTTTCTATAAATTTGATGTCTCTGAGTGAGGAATTAATAAAAAGCAAATAAAACTTAAAAAAAAAATTAAATTTAGTCAAAAAAAAAAATGTTGCTAGAGCTGGACATTTGTCGCTTGATCTCGCCTTGCTCTCGAGTTGATAGTTCGTGACACGATCTAAATCACGACAGCGGCTCAGCACTAGATCGCAGCCATTGTTGGCCGTCCCAATGTTTTCGCATAACGGTGAAGGCAAAGCTCGTGCCGCATCGCTTCGTACTTGACTAGGTCAACGCCATGTCGTCGACGTCGTCGTCGTCATTGATGGCATTGCGCTGACGACACTAATACAATCAATTCATTGGCTTGTTTACCTACCTGCCTGCCTGCTGCTGGCCTGATTGCGATTGGGTGGGCGGGCGAGCTGTTGTTGCTATTGTTGTTAATTGATATTGCTGGCAGCATAAACTGATTTGCAGTCAACAAACAAAGCAAAAAAGTCATTGAGTATATGAGTTCAAGAAAAGACAACTAGCGCAAAACAAAGCAATCGCAATAAATAACCATATTACCATTGAGCTTGACACTAATTGAGGAATTGACTAGATAACTGCAGCCTGATCAAAATAATCAATCCGATACGCGGCGCCAGGTGCTATCTGTGTTTACTTTGAATAAATTTGACTTAAACAAGTTTGTTGTGCAACCTTTGAGTACTATAAGTACTACGCGCACAATTATGAACAACTTATTTGCTAATGTCTTTATTGATTGCGAATTGATTAACGTTTCAATTGGCTTGATTGCTAGTAGTCTGGCAACTCTCGACTATTGTGACTGCATATGAATTTTCTTTGCATGCGCTCACGATGTCGCTGAAGATTACACGAGATCGTGAGCGCAAGATTACACGAGGAAGATGAAAACGTGCAGGGCAGAAACTGATGAAGGTGTTGAGGCAGCGTGAAGACAAATCAATTTGCAGCCAAATTCTATGGAATGCAAACGGATTGACCATGCTTACGTAGTTTGTGTGTATGTGTGTGCGTGTGTTGGCATTTTACAATGCGTAAATTTTACTGCATTCGCGTTGGTGACAACTTAAAAAATGATGCTGGGTCTGAGACTTGTGTAAGCCTTTAATGTGATTTTGACTACGACGCAGACAATGGCTTATCAGGTTTATGCAAATGTATGTGTGTGTTTGTTTGTGTGTGTGTGTAAGTCAGCGAAGGCCTGCTCAACATTAAATTTGCATTAGGCCATTAATTTATCTCTTTGTCTGATGGGGGTTTTGCTTATAGCTCAAATATTACGTAAATGCTCACACACACACACGTAAGCAAACAATATAATATATGCCTATGTATGTACCTAGCTCCGTTTGCCGCTAATCAAGTGACGTGAAATTAATTTTTTATCAACATTTCTATGGCGTTGAATTTTACAGCAGCCCGTTACATTCGCTCTCTTCGTTGCATCTCTTTGCCGACTGCGCTCTCTCTCTCTCCCTCTCTTTGTTATGCATGTCAGATGGAGGCAAAAGCTTCATGCAACTCTGCGCTCATCTGACGTCTATTGTGAACACAACGTGCAAATACCGCATAAATGATTGCAATTTTTTCCGTTTACTTATTGGCATCTCGGCGCAGCAAGAGCAAAATAAACATAAACAAGAAAGCAAAAGCTTCAACAGTTTCGCACTCTTGAAACACATGAGCATTACTAAATTATAATATCGACAAGCAGCGTCGTCCCTTTCGCGCCATTAATTATGCAATAAAAGCAATTTCACGTCGCTTGAATTTTGCATGAGCAGCGCTTCAATTTGTATGTTCGGCTTAGAGCAGCTACCACATGGAGCAGCTAGTCGGGAAAATATATTGACTAAACGATGTGCTGTGGATTGGCCAGAGAAGTGCGTGCCACCTCCCACCATGGAGAGCTCATCAAACAATATATTTTTGACGTCAGAGCGCACGGGCGGGCGAGGCGCCAATGCCAATTCGCTTGTGTTTTCTCTCTTTATATTTGAATTGTTTTTGTTGCTATCGTTGTTGACACGGCGATGCGAATAAGAATTAAAAATAGTTTACAAGTGCCGACAAGTTGGACTGACGGACGGACGTGTATATCCGCGTGCTCCATCGCCCCAGGGGCAAAGACTAGAAGCATATAGAAATATATATTAGACTGAAGGAAAATCAATAATCTTTCTGGTGTCCCATTTCGTTTCGATTCTAATCAGGAAATGTCTAAAATATTGCTAAAATTTTCGTTGAATATTTAATCAACTTGGATATTTCTCTATTTTTGCAGGTCGAGGCAGGCGACGTCATACTGAAAGTCAATGGCATCGATGTGCATCGGTACACCACGAAGGAAGGCAAGTGCAGCCGTGTCTGATCCTCATCAATTTGACTAATCTTCGATTTAATTACAGTGCTCAAGTGCTTGCGGCTGTCGGAGAACCTAGTAACCTTGGAGCTGAAACGAGGCAAGTGTCATGCACGAAAGCAGCCTAGAATTTCGACAATTTATGCTATATTACTTGTTTATTTTATAGATCCCAAGCTGAAGGCGCGCATTAAAGAGCAGTTGGCCAACACGCAGAGTCCGCATTACGTGGACATTGAATCTCCCATCAATATCTATGATTATAGCAGCAGCCCGAACGCCGCTTCGCCCAAGAATCAGCGCCAGAATCAGTATCAGAAGGGCGCTAACACGCCCACCAATGCTGGTTCGCCCGCGCTGCGGTACAAGTCGCCAACGCATTTGCCATCGCTGCGCCAGAATTCGCCGACAGCAACAGCGATAACATCCATTGCTGCCGCATCGACAACTACCACGATTCACACGCACAGCCGCAACTCTTCCGCCAGCTCGACCAAGATTCAAATGGTAGAATCGACAACGATTACGACGAGCATTAGCAACAGCAACATCGCCACATCGCCCACGGCGGCAGCAGGTAGCGGCGCCACCTCGCCGACCTTTCGACCCTCACGCATTCCACAGGCCCTGAAAGCCGTCGCCCCCAAGTCAGTGCCACAAGTTCAGTCGCCGCAGCATAAGCGACCACGCCCCTCCCAAATACCAACGAAGGCAGCCAACGGCAACGGGCTGCAGCCGCTGCAGCACTCGAACAGCTACAGCGGCAGTCCAGCCGTCACCCGGCAGCGCCACACGGAGCGCGAGTCAGAGCCGGAACCCAACTCGGCACCGCCGCAGCCGGCGAAGGCGCCGCGCTTTGAGGCTTACATGATGACCGGTGATCTGATATTGAATCTATCGAGAACACCTCAATCGAGCAACTTGATAACGACGCAAGCCAAGAAGGTAATGTCCGCAAATAGTTATTATTGTTCTATTATTAATTGCAATCATTTCAATTATAGGTGGACAGCCTGCGAGACTTTCCGAAGCGCAATGTGGCTAATGCCCGTGCCAATGGCGCCTTGGCACCTCGTGCATCCGGCGAGTCTTCGCCCACATCCTCGTCGTCTGTGGACTCGCCCACCAATACGGCCAGCTCGGATTCCATGAAACGTGAGGCTAAGCTGCAGCGTGGCCAGCAACAGCAGCAGCAACAACAACAGCAGCAACAACAGCAACAGCAGCAACGTGATAGCATCAATAACAGCTATAATCGACGGGATTCGTTGACCAACGATACGTTGCTAATGTGTGAGGAGCTGGAGCGTGATGATGATGCCACTACAGATTACGGTGACAATAAGCGTCAGCAGCAACGTCAGCAGCAGCAGCAACAGCAGCGCTATCGACAGCAGCAGCAGCAGCAACAACAGCAACAACAGCGCTATGAGTACTACCAAAACGAAGATGAACTGGAAGCGGATCAGGAGGAGCGCGAGGAGGATCAAACCCATTACGACATCACAAACATCGAGACGTATCAAAGTGGCTTAGGTCGCGGGGACGAGGATGACAGCGATAGGCAATGTCTGGTGGATGACGATGATGATGACTACGATGAGGAGGACAACGATGCCGGTGATGAGGAGTACTCCACAAATTCGCTTGGTTCGGGCACGGGCTCCACCAAGCAGCGCATGCGCGCACTGAAACAGCGCAGTGTGCTGCGGCAGCAGCAGCAGCTGCAGCGTAATCGGGATGCAGTTGACTGTGCTGCACGCACAACGGCTGGCCATTCCGGCTCCACGTCCAACTCGTCTGGGACGGTTAAGAGTGAGGCCGTGCTGGGCCTAGGCCAGGATGAGACCTCGTTTTCGGTACCAACTTCGCCAATTTCTCTATCGGCGCCGCTAATCGACAAGGAGACGGCCAGCTCGGTGCCCACCAGCCCCGAGCCCAGCTCGCTGGCAGCCGAGTCGAGCAACAATGCCGCCGGCGTTGTGGTGCGTCGCCACAATGGACATGTGATGCGTAAGTGTGATGCGTCGGGTTTTCGCACCAGCAAGTCGGAGGATCATCTGCAGCAGGTGCAGCGCGAGGGCATTGCGGCTGTGATACCCATTGATATCGACGAGGATGTGAATAGTTCACTCAACACGTTGCTGGATACGCGCCACGATTCGGAGGATTCGCAGGTGAGCGTTGGATCAATAGCGAGGCTTAGCTAGCCACAGCCCCCGAATCCTGTAAATAAATCTAGAGAGGCCTTCATAAGCAGGCATACATCTAGCCGAAATGCCAACATATATATATATAAACAGATATAGCTGCGACTCTTCAGATCCAGAACACGCACAGTGTCACAATGCCTAAAGTAGATTGTCGTTATTCCAGTGATTTGTGTATTGTAAAACTAGCTCTAGTTGTTGTCTTTGATATAAGTAGGAGTCTAATGATGTAACCACGTAGAACTGTTCATATCCCTCCTCCCCTCGTCATGTGTGTAGTATATCTCATTCGCTGTATCGTCCATATACATCAAGTTCCCACCTTAGTTACTCGTTACTTGTTACTCGTTACTATTTACTATTTACTCGTTACTTTTTACTCGTTGCTATTTAATTTTCTACTTTCTACGACAATTAACATCTACTTCTATCTTGTCTATCTTACTCTTACTTGTGTTTCTTCTTTCTTTCCTTCCTTCCTTTCGTTTTCTCTGTTTCTCTGTTAATTCGCATTTTACCTGAACTCTTACTACAATATATATCTGCAAATTCTCGATAAATCAAAATAAACAAACTAGTCGACAACAACTGAGTCCACGGTTAAGAACAACTCGTCGGCGCTGAACAACAACGAACTCGAGCCGACCAACAACAATAACAATGAGTGCAACAAATTGTCGCCAGCAGCAACAACAGCAACAACAACGGCAACAACAACAGCAGCAGCAACAGCAACATGGGCCACAACAAGCAGCGGCTGCAGCAACAAATTAAACTATATTTTACGCAAAAAGGTTGCCATTTGTTAAGCATGGCATGCACAAGCATAATAATAATTAATGTGATTTGCTGTGTTTATCGTTTGCGCATATTTTATGTTTTGTTGCCCGCCTGTTGTGCTAAACGTTCGTATGTAGACCGCAAGTAGACGAAACTAAAGCTTACCGACACACAGATACTCTGAAAACACACACCAAGCGACACACAAACGGCTACACTTGGCAATTATTTAGGGCTCTCTCTCGTATCTCAGATGCGGAAATTAAACAAAAAAAATAAAAATAAAAAATCAACAATAATTTCTAGACAAATATACAATATATCTCTATATACACATACCTTGAAGCATATCAATTGAGCTTTTACTAATTAATGTTTATTCAATGCAGGCATCGAATCGCGATCGCATCGTGTGGACTTACAATGCGCCACTGCAGCCACATCAGTTGCAGCAACTGCAACAGCAGCAACTACAGCAACAGCAGCAACAACAGCAGCAACAGCAGCAGCAACAACAACAGCAGCAGCAGCAATACTACGGTCAGCAATCGAATTCAAATTCCCATTCAAGTTCCATTAGCTCGTCGCCACAGAATTCGGCAGCCGGCAGTCCGGCGTCACCTACGTCGGTGTCCTCGTCCGTTATGTCGTCTTCGGGCTCAAAGAGCGCACAGCAGCAGCAGCAACAGCAAGTACAGCAACAGCAACAACAAGAGCAAGAGCGCGAACAGTCACCTGTTGCCGTGCCGGGTCTGCTGGGCTGCCCCAATGGTGGCGCCGCTAATGGTGCTAACGGTGGTCATGGTGGTGGTGGTGGTGGTGGTTTTGGCAACGATCAGAGCGTCTCAGAGGCCATTTCAAATATCTCTAGTCCCGACTATCAAGACGACGATAATTTATTAAGTTCTCGCGATATTTTAGGCGGCATGGTACTTAGCGATCCCAGCGACTCGGACTCCACGATTCTTGTTTCCGATGCGGCGGCCCAGCAACGACAGCAGCAGCAGCAGCTCAAGCAACAGCTGCGCGCTCAGCAACAGCAGCGGGAGCGGGATCGCGAGCGCGATAGGGATCCGTCTGAGCACAAGCTGGTCATACAGGTGCGTGGCATGGATAATAGCACGAACACCACCAGCAGCGCCACCCGATCCGAAGAGGATGGCAACACAATAACGGAGGAGCCGGTCACCACGTGTGGGCCACGCGATGGGTCGCCGCCCGTTTCCGATGATGGCAGCGATGTGGAGTCGCTGCACTCATATCACTACTCGCCCAAGGCTGTGGACATGCCCTCGGCCATACGCCTGGCCAAAAGACTGTACTCTCTCGATGGTTTCAAGAAGAGCGACGTGTCGCGGCATCTCAGCAAAAAGTTTGTTCACCTTTCTGTAATTATTTGGAGGAGTTAATCTAATCATTTATTCCTTGTGTAGCAACGACTTTAGCCGTGCCGTGGCTGACGAGTATCTGAAGCATTTTAATTTTGATAAGAAATCGTTGGATCTGGCGCTGCGCGAATTTCTACAGCAATTCTCGCTATCCGGAGAGACGCAGGAGCGCGAGCGTGTGCTGGTACATTTCTCAAAGCGCTTCCTGGACTGCAATCCGGGCACGTTTAACTCCCAGGACGCCGTGCACACGCTGACGTGCGCCATCATGCTGCTGAACACGGATCTGCATGGCCAGAATATCAGTCGCAAAATGAGCTGTGCTGAATTTGTGGACAATCTGGCCGATCTCAATGATGGCGAAAACTTTCCTAAGGATGTGCTCAAGTATTTGTATCAGGCCATCAAAACGAAGCCGCTGGAATGGGCGCTGTAAGCACATTCAATGAATCAATTAGCTTTTGGCTCAAATCTGTCTTATTTTCTTAGGGATGAGGAGACAGGAGAGCAACAGCAGCAGCAGCGGGCAGCTAACAATAGTGGGCTGACTGGTGTCAGCCAGAATCCCTTCCTGGATGCACCCGAGTCGGCTACGGCTGTGGAATATAAAAAGGGCTATGTGATGCGCAAATGCTGCTATGATACCAGCTTTAAGAAAAGTAAGTCGACTATAAAATATTTAGAAAAATCAATGAAAATTTCACTCTTTTCACAATCAGCTCCCTTTGGCAAACGCTCGTGGAAAATGTTTTTCATAACGTTGCGCGATCTTGTTTTATATCTGCACAAGGACGAACACGGCTTTCGCAAGAGTCAAGTAAGTAACTACGCTAGTTGCTGTCATGCGCATCAATTTACTTAACATTTCGTTTCCATAATCCTGACAGATGTCCGACAATCTGCATAATGCTATACGCATACATCACGCACTGGCCACCATGGCCAACGACTACACTAAGAAGCAACATGTGTTCCGACTGCAAACAGCCGACCAGGCCGAGTATCTGTTCCAGACGAGCGACTCGAAGGAGCTGCACTCCTGGGTGGAGACCATTAACTATGTGTGTGCAGCATTCTCGGCGCCGCCTCTCGAAGGCGGCGTGGGCAGTCAAAAGCGTTTTCAGCGTCCGCTGTTGCCCAGCGCACAAACCAAACTGTCGATGGTGGGTGACACGTTTCTGAATATATTTAAATTTATTAATTATTTTTAATGCATAAAATTGTAGAAGGAGCAGCTTGATTCACACGAGCTGCAAGTGAACCAGTTGAAGCATGAACTGAAGGAGCACCAAAAGACGCCCGTGCCCAGCAAAGGCTTGCCGCTGCAGAACTTCAAGGAGAAGGAGGCCTACTTACAATATGAGGTGCGTGCTGATAGGCAACAGACTGCATACTTATTAACTAATATATATGTGTAAATCTAGCTCCGTCGCTACGAGGCTTATGTAAGCATTTTAAACGCCAAGATGCTGGCCGAGCAGCAGCCATTGGAGCTGCAATGTCAGCTGACAACGCAGCCGACGCTTGAGGAGGATGCGGACACATTCCCTATGGGCTCGCTCGGCATGCCCACAACGCCGCAAAGTATTAATACTCAACAGCAGCCGCTACAGTCGCAGCAGCAGCAGCAGCCTCAGCAGTCAACCAACAGCAGGTATAGTCAGCAACAGCGAGCCAGGAACTCCTCCAGCAGCGGCAATGCCCAGCAAGACATTGGCTGACGCGTAATGGGAGTTTTCTCAGCTTGTGTGGTTTAATGCAAAACACTCCCTCAATAAGTTACTTTTCTCGTTAATTGCGTGTTGTTTCGTTTCATTTCTGTGTTCGTTTCAAACCCCAGCTTGTGTTGCTTTGTTAATTGTTGTGTTTGTCAGCTAGCCCTCTCTATTATCTCTCTCTCTCTCTGTGTCTTTCTTAACAAACATTTTTGTAAATACAATCCGTGGCGTGTTTTAAATGTTTTATGTTGCGCTTCGCATTAGTTGTATGTTCCGGGAGAAGTCTCCTATCGATACTGTAACGTTTAGACCATGCAGAAAGCTTTAACGTCAAATTAAAACTTAACAATAATTAATTAATTCAGATTTAAGAGTTGCGCGTTAGCAATTAAAACTTCAAGGCGAATCCTAATACAATTAGTTAACATAAACAAATGATTTGTTTTTTGTATTGGTTTTTGAAAATCCACACAAATACTGTGAAAACTCCAAGTAAGAAATTTTTTAGAATCGTAAGAAGGCAAAGTTTCGCTTAGTTTAATGGATAATAATAAATAGAAAAAGAATTTTTCTAGCACATGTAGCAAACAACAATTTTTGGCGTTCAACGAAAAAATTAGATCACGAAATTAGAAAAAGAGATAAAGAAAAAAACACAAATGTGGTTCAAATGTAGTAATGTTTACTGTTTATACCTTGCCTAAATGCATTCTAAATATACATCAAAATTGGTAAAGTCGTTTATAAAGCGAATACATTTTAATACAACCTATATATACACACATATATAAATATAGTTATAGTACGACAAGTTAAATGATTAGAGCTCTTTGAGTCATTGCGCGCACACCCACACAAATACTCGAATGTTTCTGTTTGATAATCAAAGTAATTGTGGCCTAGATGTTAAAAAAGAAAGCATAAGTTATATATATACACACACCCTACAGACATCTCACTCACACACACTCGCATACCGATGTATACTATATATAAGAATCATGCTAACCATGTGGACAACTCATATGCAAATGCTGCTTGTTTTCAGCATACTCCCTATTCTGTTGCGTTATGTTTCAAATCAAGCGAGCAAAATGGCAAAACCCAAATAGAAGAATTCTTGAATTTTTACAGGTGGTACGACGATGGCGCCTGCTGTTGTCTGGCGCCCTGGCGGCAATTGTTCTCCTATTTCAAAAGCCACTAAACATGCAATTCTTAGCACACTTTTCGCTTAGCGATGACACAAAAGCAACAAAGACAGCCACAACATCAACAAAAGCAGCAAGAACAACAGCAATAATCACAAGCAACAATTGCACAATTGCAGTGGAGCCAAGCAACAAGAACAACTTTACGAACAAACAACAAACAAAAGCAATATTCAGTAGATATTCAGACCCCAAACTGTCTCGCCCCAAATGTGAGCAAAAATGAGTCAAATGCAAAATTTTTATGTTAAACATTATTGTCAACTGTCCATTTAAAGAAGCTTGGCTGTATATATATTTATACCATATATGATCAGAATATATATTATATTATTTTCATTTTCACAATATCCATACTTTTCTCTATATAATTTAATGCACTTCTTTAATTCGAATTAATATCATATTTGATTTCCACTTGCAGAAAAGAGAAGAAAAAGAAATAATTACGCATTTTCGTTTCGCTATTGATTTTCATCATTTCAACCACACACTAAAACACTTGGCAATTGGTAAGTGCCAGCAATATTGACAAAAAACCAAAACAAATTAAAATAATTCAAAATTATTGAACTTATGCGTTTTTCTCCGTTCAATGCAGCCCATGATAATGATCAAATACTCCAACTGCCACACACACACACACACACACACACACAACAAACACTCAAATCGCTACCAATACATCACTCACATGGAGGGGCACTAGACGATGCTGACGAGCCAGGGATTGGGGGGAGAAGGGGACTAGAGACTAATTAAAGGAAACGAAGAACACTCACGCATAGCGGCTGTGCCGTGCGCTCGTGTGACGCCCAACAGTCTGCCAATAATTGAGAATTTATGTACATCTCTTAGGCTACATAATATATTATGATGACTATCTGTAAACGCAAGTTGTTAATGGTATTTAGGTCCTACACACAAAACGCTCGTTCAACAGAGAACTACGAACATTTCGAAAGATGAACTCAGACCGATTATTTTGCTTTTTTATATCAAATTAATTGAGCCAACAATTTAATGTTTAAGTCTATTAAATGTATATCGAAAAACTGGAGTACTGATGCTGGGGCAAGTTAGCTGAGAGCAAATCCCCGCTAGTTGTGACACATAATCTTAATTGAAGTCTTTGCAAGTTGTGGATGTTCTATTATTTGGCGCAGTACTCTGATGAACGGCATTTTGTATTGTACCCCTTATACACTGCTTAATCACATACAGAAGAAAATTATTATTTAAAAGTGAAAGAAACTTACATCATTACCTATGCTATCATTATAAATGATAAAAATAAATTATTACAAATACTTTCTCTATACAATAACAAAGGAACAACAGCGAATTATATAGAAGAGTTATATAATTTGCTCGATTAGCCTTTTTGCGTTAAGTATATTTCTCCAATATATTTATGTACGGCTGCAAATCTATATATATATATATATATATATATATATATATACATATATATAATTATTTATACAAAAAACAATTGGTTGATTACGCGACAAGTCCACGTAGTTAGAATATGAAATTAAAAGAATCGAGAAGGATCACACATTAAAATAAAAACAAAACGAAATACAATAACTTTGACTACATACATATGTATATTTTTTAATATATATTATATTGTGTAATTATGTAAATGTAACTGTATAACAATTGTTTATAATTATTTTTAACAATTCTATTACAAAGGCAATAAATTGAAAAATCAAACAAAACAATTTTAAAAGAAACCAAAACTTATGCTGCTTAAAAAGAATAGATGTGTATATACACATAATTTATTTAATAACTGTGAAGAAACACATTGTAATCCGAAATTTCTTGCAATGGAAAATAGATTTCTCGTTAAATGGACACGCTTGATGAGACAATTAAGTGCTAATGTTATACATATATTCATACACATATGCGTATACATTTAAAGTTATGTATGGTTAAGTGTATGAGAACCAATCACAAAGCATGACACATTAAAAACTTCCAACAAACTTTACCAAAGTGTGTTTTGCTTATTTTCTATTAAATTTTCAACAGCAACATTTTGTTTGAATCACAGGAATTACGCGCCAATGCTATTGGCAGCGCTATCGATACTCGATAAATGCTATCAATAATTGCCGGTAACATTTTTATGTTATTAACAGAGCAAGTACAGGTATCGATACTTAACACGAGTGTGCTTTTATTGTCAAGGTACTCAGTTGCGTGCAACAGCTGTTCGTAACAGCTGTTGAGGCGGCAACAGTCTCTTGTTTGTCCGTTAAGTTTCCGTTTCGGTTATTTATTTATCAATTAAAATAATGCAATATAAGTTATTAAATACAGCCTTTAGGCGCTACAGGCTGTTGGCAAGGCAACATGCACATTTCATCCATCGTTTTTACAGTGCAGATATTAGAAACATTGGTATTTTAGCACATATTGATGCAGGTAGTAAACATGTACAATTATTATAAAATATACTAAAAAGTTAATGGCAAAAAACGTTTAGGCAAAACAACAACAACCGAACGGATGCTTTTCTATGCTGGGAAGACACGCTCCTTGGGCGAAGTGCACCGTGGCAACACGGTAACGGACTATCTCACACAAGAGCGTGAACGAGGCATTACGATTTGCAGCTCCGCCGTAACGTTTGGCTGGAATGGCAAGCGGTGAGTGTCCTTCTCAAATTAGTACTAATTTCTCAAATGTGTGCTAAATGGTGATTCGGCATAGTATTAATCTGCTAGACACGCCCGGTCACATTGACTTCACAATGGAGGTGGAGCAGTCGCTATATGCGGTCGACGGCGTTGTCATTGTGCTGGACGGCACCGCTGGCGTGGAAGCGCAAACCGTAACCGTTTGGACACAGGCAGACAAGCACAGTCTGCCACGGCTCATTTTCGTCAACAAGATGGATCGTCCGGATGCGGATTTTGATAAATGTATAGACGACTTGAAGACGAAGCTGGACGCTAAGCCCATCTGCCTGCAAATTCCGGCAAAGAGCAATGACGGACAATTGGGTAAACGAAATGGCAAGAGAAAGGGAAATCAAACAGATTTAATATCTATATATATCAGGCATTTACGATGTCATTACACTGGAGCACTTGACCTGGCAACAAAAGGATTTAGGTCGCAGTTATACCAAAGCTAAGCTAGAGTCTTCTGATGAGCTGCGGAAATTGCAAGAGAAACGCAACGAACTAATTGATGAGCTATCCGGAATAGACGACGAACTGGCCGAAGTTGTCATCAGCACTGAGAGCTTTGACCATGTCAGCAGTGAGCTCATTGTGCAGGCGCTGCGCCGCGCCACGTGCGACCAGAAGGTTGTGCCCGTCCTGCTGGGCTCTGCCTATAAGAATGTTGGCGTGCAATGCTTGATGGATGCTGTGAATGCCTATCTGCCCACGCCCGACGAACGCAATCAGATTTATGACTGCTTTGGGTAATTAATTGTCGGTCATTAGCTGTCTATATGTCCACTATAGGATTACGTAATTGCAGCACTGATCTGGCGGGCAAGGTGTTCAAGATCGTCCACGATAAGCAGCGTGGTCCACTGACGCTGGTGCGCCTGATACGCGGCGAGTTGAAGCGGGGAATGCGTGTTCTCTGCTCACGTGGACAGGCTGAGGTTATAACGAAAATCTATGAGCCACTGGCCGATGAATATCGAGAGGTGAACTCCGTCCAGGCGGGTGATGTGGCCATCTGCTCGGGCCTCAAGGTAAGCCTTAAATAAAGATTCGATTCGTGATAGTCCGGGATATCTTACAGACTACAGTCACTGGCGATCTGCTGACGACCAGCCACACATCCTTGAAGAATGCACAGAAGCGATATCTGAAGAGCCGCGACACAGCGGCTCCACAAAAAGATACTGAGAAGGATGATGACGATGATGATGATCAGTTGGATGCTAGTCATGAGCTCTTCTCCATTGAACCCAAAATACCTGATGCAGTCTATTTCTGTTCCATTGAGCCGCCCAGCATATCGACGCAAACGGCCATGGAGCAGGCGCTCAAACAGCTCCAGCGCGAAGATCCCAGTCTGCGTGTCAGCTACGACTCAGTAACCGGGCAGACGGTACTTGGCGGCATGGGTGAGCTGCATATGGACATTGTTAAGTCACGTCTGCTAACGGAGTACAAGATCGAAGTTGATCTTGGGCCGCTGCAAATCGCCTACAAGGAGACTATCGAAGCGCCGTCCATGACAGCGCTAAGCGTGGAAAAGGAAATTGCGGGCAGCAAACAAAGCGTGAATATAACCCTGGAGCTGGTCAAAAATCAAAGCGAGCTCTTCAGGTATATATATATTTATAAGTTTATATATATATATTATAATTAAATATTTAATTTACTAAAGCTTAGATAAATCACCTGAGAATTTGCCGAATCTGAATGCGCTGCGTCCTCGCATTCTTCAGGTGCTGCGCAAAGGAGCCACCGCTGCCTTGGAGCGTGGACCACGCGTCGGTGGCCAGGTGGTGGACACTCAGATACGGCTGCACAGTGTCACTGTGGGGCGTGGCACTGCCGACTCGTTTGTAATGGCCGCGGCGGCACAATGCGTGCAGAAGGTTGGTCCGTCCCATTGGATTTGATTGTGATGGAAATACAGATTTGCATTTATGTTCCAGCTCCTGAGCACAAGTGGCACGCGGCTATTGGAGCCCATCATGGCCATTCAAATTGTGGCGCCCAATGAACGCGTATCTGGAATTATGGCAGATCTGTCTAGGCGTCGCGCACTCATCAAAGACGTCGCGCCCAAAGGAGACAGGAATAAGGTGGAAGGCTGTGGCTTCGAGAAATAAATAATATTTTAATTTTGTATTATTCTTTCAGTTGATTCTTGTGAATGCACCCCTGGCCGAGCTATCCGGCTACTCCAGTGCACTGCGCACGATCAGCTCCGGCACGGCCAGCATGACAATGCAGCCATGCGGCTTCTCTGAAATGAACGCCGCAGACGAGTCGACGGCCGTGCGCCGTGCTCAAGGATTGGACTGACATCGACATCGAGCTATATTCATGGTTGCCTAGTTCTAACTAACCAATAAATGTTGTGCCCTGTAGCAAATGCCAGATTTGTCCGATCCTTAATTTTAAATTCTATTTTTTTTTTTCGACAACATTTGGTTGGTTGTCTCAAAATTATTTTTAAGAAAAAAAGTTTTTAAATTGTGTTGCAAAACCGACCTGAATTCAAGCGGTGCAAACTCTTTGGCGCTGCAGCATGGCATTCTCGACGCAAAAAATATTCTTTCATGTGCCGTTCATGAACGAGACGTACGGCTTTGAGTGCACCAACCCCTGTGTCGCAATGAAGACTTACGAAACTTCGAACGATGATCGTGCCTGGGCAGCGAGTGAAAGGAAGAAGTCGCGATTTCTGTCCGATCTAGTGGCTTGCCATTCACCGATCGTGACCGGTCGGAGATCAAGCGGCAAATCTCGCAGTAGAGGTAAAGGTCAGGGGCGTTCTGGTGGCGTGTCAGATAAATCGGATCAGAAAATGAGTAGAAGGGAACCCAGGAGCTACGGGAGTTCGAGACAACAGAGCCCCGGGCGGCGCTCACGCTCGGAGCCAGAAAGCAGGCGTGCATCTAGCCCCAGTCTGGCTAAAGGACGAGGCGCTTATGGTGGATGGCCAGGTCCAGGACAGAAAGGACAGGGTCAGCCCGGCAGACGATTTCCAGGAGCGAATCAAGGCTACAGCGATGCGGCTCGTATTCAGCGCAAACGAAGTTATGGTGGTCCTGACCCAGAGAGCCAGATGCGTGGTGGCCGAGGATCAATCGCCAGTCAAAGATGGCCAAATCCGAATCAACAAAGTCAGGATAAATATGGTCCGACTAATGATGGCAGTCCAGCTTATGGAGATTATCGTCCTAGTGGACGAACTGCTGAAGAAGGACTACATCAGGATCAGACTGGCTTTGTAAATGCAGAGCAGAGTGGTGATCAGTTTGACTATGGCGGTCCGCGCCAGGAAGCAAATTATCCTGAAAACTACTATAGTCAAGGACATGGCGGCTACGAAGGTCCAGATTCTTGGAGAAGAAATAATTCCTGGGATCAAGGGCCTGAAGGTCAGTACCAAGGACAGCAAAGTTATGGAGCTCCAAATCAAGATAGTCCGGGACCGGGTGAATGGAACGAGGCTAGACCAGGCCAGTACGGCTATTCGGGTCAGCAGCATCGGGGCCATTACACTCGTTCGAACCCGGACGATTGTGATTTGGGCGAAGGACACGTCCAATATGAAAGTGCTGATATAGAAAACCGAGTTCAAAATGGAGGAGCACTAGGAGAGGGGGAGAGCTGGAGCAACTACGGGGATCAATGGTATAATGCACAGGGCATCGCAGCTACAGATGAAGATAATGAGGATTGGGCCACTTACGGGGCTCAAAATCAAGCATATGAAAACTTGGACGACTCATCTCTGTCTCGAGACCGAGTATAATCCTTTAAGTATCTAGAGTAGCACGTGCGAAAAAATGAGAGGAACAAAGTAATACATAAAAATAAAAGTTTGTCTTTGAAAATGCACACGATTTTTTGTGATAATCATTTGTAATCTCGACTACAATTGATTTTAACTATTTTTATAAATAATTCCAAAGGCAAATTTTAAGATTGGACAAAAGAAATTATAACAATAAATCAATATTTCTATATATTTGAACGATATCCATTCATTTAAGAATTTAAGTCAGCTTATATAAAATAACTTTTTTTTCTTATTCCGATTTAAGTGTGAAGGACGTGTCCGTCTCCTCCAGCATATTCTCGAGGCGCAGGCCCAACTGCCGTCGCTGCACGTCCACTTTCAGCACGGAGGCAATGATGCGATCCCCAATGCCTAGCTCAATGTTGTTCATGTGGTTCTTATGGATGAGGCCGTCCCGCTCCACGCCGACGTCCACGAAGGCGCCAAAGTGCGTCACATTCGTGACTGCGCCTGGAATCATTTTGAATTTCAGATTAATTTATAATAAAACTTATTTAAATATTAATTATTGACTTGCCTGTCAGCACATCACCAATGCCAAGCTCATCCAGTCGTGTTAGGCCTTGCTTGAATAGCGGCCGTTTGTCCAGATCCACGCGATAATCCTGCAGCAGCTCGCGCTGCAGCGCAACCAGCACGAACTTCAACTGAAAACAAGGAAAGACCATGAGTGAGAGGACGATCGACTGATAGAATAGGTCCAATGGCTTACCCTATCGATGGGCAGCTTGTGTGCTCCAGCAAGCTTTTCGAGAT